>JAFBJU010001479.1:250798-324399 GCA_016785305.1 Colistium nudipinnis
CCGCCCCGGCCCCCCCCCCCCCCCCCCCCCCCCCCAAAAAAACGACGTGTGAGAGCAGGAAATTATATTTTTGTTTTAACCAAACGGTCGAGGAGGAAAAAGCGAACCAACAGAGCCCATTCGATTTTGTTTGAAGCACCAGTGTGAACATTTCAGGACGCTTCCGAATAAATACACAAACCGGTCCTCTTCTTGTGAAAGCACGAGGAAGCGACAAGTTCGCGCTGAACGCGGCGGTGGACATAAAATGGCGACAGACTATACGGTTACCCCAGGGCAACCGAATACATCAAGTGAACATCGCAGCCCCGTTGGAGACGGCAACGTTCGATAGGCGAAATATACTAAGTGTTGCAGGCGGAGAGAGACACACTGGGGTGCAGCGAAGATGCTTCGAGGAGGAAACCAGGCGCGCACCGGGTTGCAGCTGGCCGAGGGGCAGACGCAACGGCAAACGGGCGGCGGGAGCTCAAACGGCTCAGAAACGCAGGGCAACGGAGCACAGTGTGGACAATGCGAAACGCCAACATAGGACCAAGTGTGATGGGGGGAAAAAAAAAAACACAACCCAAAAAACCAGGGACACACACACAACGACGGGGGCGGATGAGACCCAGGTGAAGCACAACAGGGCGGGACAGATGCTGACAAAGGTGGAGCATACTGCGCGAGACAAGGGGAAAGTCGTTTTGGGAAAAAAAACAATAAAAATCCAACAGGAAATATTAATAATGATAAAAAATAAAAAAAACATCCTTTGGATCCTCTTTAAATGTACCTTTGCGTCCTTTACATGTACTATTAGCCCATCTTTCCCCCGGAAGGAAGGAAAAGAAGCCTTTTATGACGTTGATGATTCCTTTATAACCATTGAGGGGACGCGATGGCCGCCGAAGAACAGGAGGTACGGGCACGGCAATTAAAGCAATATGACTTTGATTGCGATTGAAATGAAAATTGCACAATCGTAAAAAAAAAAAAAAAGAAAAAAAAAGAGCCCCCTCCGCCGGGATCGAGTCGGCGACCTCTGCACCAAAGCCGTGATCAGACGTCGGAGAGAGCGACGGAGGACTGAAAAGAGCAGTGATTGTGCGGCGCGCTTTGTCTTTACTTAGCCGCACCAACTCCTCTCTCCCGCGGCGCCGTCATCTGCCAAAAATAGACGCAAAGGCCGTCCGCTGCCATATCCGCCGACTGCTAATATCCAGGCGCACCGAGCCGCTCCCATTGTCATGCCGGGCGCGATCCAGGAAAACTCCGAAGGCCGACAGCAGATTCTAGGACATATTCGACGGCCTCCTGTTGCTTGGGAACGGAATAGCCGGCCGTCCAGGTGTAATTGATTTGCAGGATTTGCATACCGGTCCGGGGTTTTCTCCTCCTGTTTCCCCCCCAGGTGGCAAAGCACTGTGGAGACATTTTCTTCGTGCTTTCATGTCTGGAGCCACTTTTTTTTTCGCTTCCTCGACATCCAGGTTTTGGTTGACTGTAACACTAAGAACTGATCTAATACTCACCGAGACACCTGGAGGACTTGAAGCGATTGGGATCTTGGAATCGGACTCAAAATAAAAAGATAAAATATATTTCGTTTTTGTTAAGAGCACTAACTACTACTTTGAGCCTGTTTCTATCATTGCAGTGATGCTCTAACATGGACTACCGGCAGCGTTTTAACGGCAAAGTCATTCCTAGTTTATTGAGCAGGTTTTCTGGGCTGTTAAAAAAAATGAATAGCTGAGGTGACTTTGAAAAGGAACACGGCGTCCTCCCGACTCGCTTGTTCTCCCTTTCTGTTTACTCCCGCTCCGAGAGGTCAAACGGGTACGTATCACCGGCATCAGCAGGGCTCAGCATCACCGCCGGGACTCATGGGTATTGTGTATCAGTGAGAACCCAGCGTTTCTCTGCACACCCTGGCACCGAGGCTCACCAGGACCCGTGCGCGCGTACACGCACACGCGCCCGCACACGCGCCCGCACACGCGCCCGCACACGCGCCCGCACACGCCCCCCCCCCTCCCCCACACACACACCACCACCACCACTGCATTGTCAATGCTAGAGAGAAGTCAAGACTCGTCTTTCCATCCTGCCCGGACACCCTCATGTGAACGGTCATAGTATGTCTGCAAAAATATTTTCTTTCTTTATTTATTTTATAACTGATGTGGTCAAATCTTTGAAAAAAAAAAAAACACTGGAAAAACAAATGCACCTATGTGGCATGTGCTCTAATGGGCACCATGAACACATGCTTTCAACTTCCTCTCCCTCTCAGATCTTTGCTCCTGAGCTCCTTCAACTGGGTTTGGAGGGGATCAGTTGTGTGTGTGTGTGTGTGTGTGTGTGTGTGGGTGTGTGGGTGGTCAATGAGACAGTTTTCTCCGGTTTTGTCTGCTGGCAGAGGCACAGCTTCCCTCCGGAGATCTCCGCACTCCGACCCCGACACGAAAACAAATGTAGTTATCAAAGCCCCCCACTGATTCATCATGGCAGGCGGTCATGTGAGACTCCACTACAGCATGCTGGGAAGTCAGAGCGCTTGTATATATATGGAGGTGGACACCCTTTTTGTACGTGTGTGCATATACACTAATTGTCCATACCACAGAAAAAAGGGGTTTCTATGACACACAGGGACCCAATTCATCTATAGCCACTTTACAATTTCTAAGATACACCATATAAAAAAAGGCATAAAAATGAAACAAAGCGTGAAATAAACCCCATCTTCGAATTTTAATGTTGACTTTTTACTGAATCGGTTTGAAAGAGATGATTAATTTTTACAGTCATCCGGGAGGCTGTAATTTGTTGTGCGGTTAAACTGGTTATTCATATTCATAGTATAAATCAATATATATTACTCTAACTAATATATAATATATTTATTAGTTGTATTACAGATTGAATAAAAAAAAAAAAACTTACAAAAATAATCACCACATTTAGGATGAGCACCAAACAGCCTGTGAGGGACTCATAATGGGATGTTTTAGCGAAGGTAACGGACTGATGGAACTTGCCAGACTAACGATCAATCAATTTTCTGTTACAGCTTTGAGTTAGAAGGACAAACAAGCCAAGCCAACAATCAAAATCCAAACAATCGGCAAACAGAAGGGAGAAGCCGGGAAAAGGACGAACTGGCGAAATGACAAAAGGCAAAACAACCAAAGAGATGAGGCACAACAACACACAGGCGACACAATACAATGAATGAGGAAGAAGTCAGGGTCATCAGGGCAGGTAGAGGTAAGGCCGGGTAAAGACACAGTGTGGAGAAAAATACTAAGTAGAACAAGAAATCACATAAGAGACAATACACAAGGAAAAAAAAAAAACAATAAAAAACAAGGCAACTATAAAGTAAACCAAAATCAAAACAAAAATAGTCCAAATAGATGAATATTAATGTCTAGAAGGCAAAACAAAACAAATAGTCCATTGAGTTCAAAAATACAAATACAGATCCTACTATTTGCGCTCTTATTTCCGCAGGAATAGTGTTCTCGCAAGTGTGTGAATTAATATTTAGCACTTTCAACGACACACTTTTCAAATTTTAATGTCAGCTTGCATCCGGCAGGCCCCACGCCAGAGTGGAGACAAACCACAAAAATAAAATGTAATTCTTTTTTTCCTTTTTTTTTTTAACTATGAAAGTGGGCTGATAGGGGAGAAAATTAGTCTTTTGTGGAGATTATAAATAACCTTTTTTAAAAAAAAAAAAAAAAAAGGAAAAGGTGCCCGACCAAGGATGAAGATGCTGATTCAGTTATCGTCCCACAGCACATTTCTAATCAACTGGCTGGCTCAAAGGGGCTTAACACATTCTCCTTAGCAGACGCACCCCTGCTCCGAGTCTTCCCGACACGCGGCAGAACGCTTGCTCACGCAAACGCCCACAAAACCGCCGTACACAAACTCACACGCGTCTACTTTGTGTAGATGATTTAATTTTGTCCCTCTTGCAGGCGTAGCGAATTCGGGCAAGATATTAGCAGCTTCTATATATATATATATATATATTTTTTTTTTTTTTTTTTTTTTTTTTTTNTTTTTTATATATTTTTTAT
This sequence comes from Colistium nudipinnis, assembly GCA_016785305.1. Lineage (NCBI taxonomy): Eukaryota > Metazoa > Chordata > Actinopteri > Pleuronectiformes > Rhombosoleidae > Colistium > Colistium nudipinnis. Next base: position 254,881 of record JAFBJU010001479.1, read on the forward strand.
TAATTAAATCAATAATTAAAGGGCCTCAGAATCACAACATTCGCTGAAATGATAAGGTGCCAGCCTCAGAGACACTGGAACAGGTGTGTTCAGGAATTTCCGTCCCCTTCCAGCCTAGTCTATTTTTGTCGCGCAATGAGGCGAAGCGTTGCGATACCAAACCGCCCAAATTCAACCAGGACCACCAGACATGTGATCGCAGTCGCCATACCTACGGCTTGAAGAGGGTCACTGCGGAAACCTTTGCCAGCCAATCCCTGAGCAAAGTCAAGTGGTTCGGAGAGCAAAGCGCATTTTATTTCCTGCCCTGAGCCCTTAGCACATCAACTGGCCGCAGAGATTGTGTCGGTGTCCAGATGTGCATGGACCTGATTTGTTTTTCTTATGTGGTGATATGTTTTATATTCTGTATCCTATAAAGTTCTACCTCCTGCAAAAAATGCCAAAGCACTGTGAGCTACACCCTGTGTATTAAAAGTGCTATACAAATACCAATTAATATTATGACTATTATGATTATTATGATTATTATTAACACAGCACTGTGCCACATTTATGTTTTTTCGAGTTAACATGTTGGCATTGCATTAAGATATTCATGCGCCTGAAAAACATGAAACAAGAGAAATTCTAAATACAGTCGCTCGTCTAAAAATTGAAAACAGCGGCCTGCTTGGTGGTGGTTTGGTGCATTTTGGACTTTCTAAACGCAACGAATAGGAAACGTTACTATTATTCTCGTAAAAAAAAAAAATGCAAGAATGTAGAACTGAAGAACGGAATCTTGCATCTATCTATGCGTTTATGTGTGCACTTTATGAGGGTGTGTCCTCAGTAACTTATTTTTCTCTGGAACATTTCAAAGGCCCGCACTTTGAGCCGGGCGGTATCGGCTTGACGTTGCAGGAAGAGATGACATCTCCCACTGAGCGTGAGAAATCAGGCGAGCCCATGTTGACCGAGCTGTTGGCTGCTTCAGGAAACAACCGGATGCACTCTTGACCTCGCAACCGGGGCATATGAACGGGAGTCATTTCAGCAGAGGCCTGGTTTCATTAGAACCAAGCGTGTGTGTGTGTGTGCGTGCGCGTGTCGTACACCTGAGAGTGTGTCAACGACAATTTCCGCCGAATTTCTAATTAAACAGCTTCTACAACAATACAAGCTGCGCTAAGGGAGAGGCAGACGCGGAACGAGGTCAACCAGCAGAGATGCAAAAAACAGAAAAAAAAAAAAAAAAAGAAAAAAGGAGGCCAATGCAGTTGAAGACGGCACCAGAGGAAGCGTTGCTTCACGCTCCACATCAAAAATGGTTGACTCATACGGTGGCCGATATAATATAGAGCTATTAACACAAGAGCAATTCCCAAGTTGAGCTCAGAACTTTTTTTATTTATTTCAGCAACATAGACAAATAGAATGGCCCCGTCTGCAACGAATAACTTCCCAAGGCCCAAGGTAAATCTTAATATGACCTTTTTACGTCAGATTACTACTTGGGGGGGGCGGAAACAAAAGATGTAAAGATGTGCCAATTATCACATTTTCAAAGGACAGGTGGGCGGTTACAACGGACACACGCACTTTATACGGGTTTTTGATCCATAAATCACCCACGATTATTCCAGCACTCAAGGGAGTCTTTGTTTATTCTTGATTAAGTAGCAAGCAAGGTAGATTGTGCGTTTGCATAGCACGTAAAAAAAAAAAAAAAACTAATCAGGAGTCATTTTAACTAGGAAGGAGGGATAGAGAGAGAGAGAGATTGAGAGAGGGTGGGGGGGGGGGTGCAGTGGTCCAGAGAAGGGAGGAATGAAAGAAACGCTGCCCATGCAGTAAACCAGCTGACTCACCGGTATTCTTTCAGCTCCGGACGGCTGGCCGCTAATTCGGCCCATTCAAAACGGGCTTACGGTAACAAGGGATGTCTGGGAGATAAGGGCGGAAGCCATAGGCATGTTCAACTTCCTCCTCTGCTCCGCTGCTTTCCTCCTCCCTCTTTCCAGCCAACGCGCTCGCTGCCGGCGCCCTCGTGCATCCAAACGGCACCTAGCGCAGCCGGGCCTGCCACTCTGTGTCCGTTACCGTGGCGACGCCGGGCGGGCCAAAAACGGAGGCAGAGGAGAAAAAATGAGCGGCCTCAGCGGAGAGCCAACGGCAGAGCGGTTACAGCCAAATCTGGCTTGGCAGCGGAGGCCCCACCGAGTCCCATCTACACACCGAGAGTGCTTATTCCCAGGCGTATACAGAGGAAGCAAATTGGCAAGAGTCATTGAGATGGTGGAAGGGTGGATTGCAGAAGGAACACGTTAAAGTGTCTGTAGTCTCTTTGATCGGAGATGACGGTCAGTGGCACAGCTCGTCACCCTCACAGAGGAAATGAGGGTACAACGTTTCAACTGAAATGTGTGCAACTGCTGACTAAAAACCCACTGGCCAACATCCTCATAAACCAGGTTTGCATTTGGTAGATTGTATTATTATTATTATTATTTATTTATTTTTATTCGGTAGATATATTCCAGCGGGCCACTAAAACCAACAGCAATTCTGCCAGGTCAATGGGCCAATAACATGGTAAGCGCAATACTGAATACTGAATGGAGAAAAAAAAATTATAATAATTATACTTTATATAAATACTCAATTGCTCATTCGGTCATGCTCAGGCCTCTCGACTGTGGGTGTCAAGGTCTGTGCATTCCATGAAAATACTTGAATTGAATGCACAAAAGTGCATGAATTGTAAAAAAAATTAAAAAAATTATATATATATATATATATATATATATATATAAATAAATAAATAAATAAAAGCGGTGGAAGTACATGGAAGCAATAACTTTCTTACACCGGTCCCTCCGCTTTTCAGGAGGCACATAAGTGCACTCCTCTGATGGATGATACTATGCCAATAGATTTCAGGCATCGCGCCCGTCCCATGTAGCAGTTTCCTTTCAATATGTCCCCCATGGCGGCACAGACGACGACAGAGACCAGGGGGCGGAGTCGGAGGTAGATGGAGGGGAAACGAGTCGGACCCCACGGAGACTGAAGGAGAGGAGGAGAAGCGAAAGGCTCCTCGAGGACAGCTCACAGAGGAGATGCTGAGGGGAGCAGATGCTTGCCGGCGTCCTGGACAACCCCTGCCACGGGGAGACGGCACGCGGAGAGGCAGAGAAGATGCGGCAACTCCCTCGCGGTGCCGTTCGGTACGCCGTTCAATCGGCAGATTGAAAACAAATCAGTGTTGATTTCTAGTTTATTATTTTCTTGCCATATGTCGCTTGGGATTATTATCAAATGAAATGATAATGCATTTTAATGAGTGAATAGATCAATCGAGGAATGACATCCGACCGTGGTTTCGAAAACAACAACAGTTTACAAATCGCGGGGGGGGGGGGGGGGGGGGCACAAAAGGGGGGGGGGGGCGCTTAACAGATGTGACGTATTCAAGGCAGCCATTTGATCAATTTCATCGCTCAATTCAATTTAGAATTCAACGTGGCAGCCAAAACCGCCGCTCTCATATAGCGCCAGTGTGCTCCGCTGCCTCTCGGATTTTTAATGTGGGCTAGAAGGCTTTCTGAACCCGGCGCTGGTTCACCACTGTCTCATAAGTCTCCGGGCAGTCCTGCACTTTTCTCTGGTAGGCCTCTCGTTTGCTCGTTGAGGCTTTCACCACCAGCAGCCACGCAGCTGGACATTGTTCTGGGTTGACCGGTTCCCTGATATTGCTCCTCGGCTTCTTCGAGCATGCAACTGGCGTCTCCAACTGCAACTCCTGAAACGGGCGCGCAGACATCCCCGGAGCACAGGAGGTTTGAAAGCATATGCACAAAGTCCGACTGGCGAACCGAGCAGGGAAACTTCCTCAGGAGACGACACAGCCAAGCAATTTCTGCGTGTTTTCCATTTTTCCAATTTGTTGCAGAAATATACCAGCTCATCATCATTTGTCAACTCCAGGGGTAATTGAACGATTCTACTTCTACCTCCCCCCGCGCATTGCCCATTTGCGTTGCCCTGTATGGGGAAAAACATTATGGCAACAAATAACGAATAAATAAATCCAATTTTTTTTCATCCTGATGGGATGAATGAAAGCTATACCAGGATCAATTTAATTTTCAGAAATGTGAGGAAAAAATGATTGCAGTAGTTAATGATCGCACTACGCCTTCACTGGTGTTGTGACATCGCCGGTGAAATGGGCAAAGAGGCTGTTTTGCTACTTTCGTCTTGCACAAGGCCTAATGCCGCTCTTACCGTTTGAAGAGCCAATCGTCTTTTTTTTTTTTTTTTAAACCCCTTTATCCCCTTCCGCACAATCTGCCACTCTGGCACAATGAAGCCGCTGCAAAAACCGAGGCGGGGGGGGGGGGGGGGGGGGGGGGACAACCCAGCCGCTGGTTGGCTGCGCACAACCCAGCCACACACAGTCAACCACAACCCAAACATATAACCAGCTGATTTTCTTTCTTTTTTTTTTTTTTTTTTTTAAACAGGCCCCGAGTGAGATACAAATATTTTCAGGCCGGGGGCCAATGAGGAAAAATGACGAACAATGGTGAACAGGCGAGAGGAACAGGTCAGACTGCGTCGCAGCCACCGGTCCTGTCGGACGGGGCCCGCAGGCACCAGGAAGACACGGCCATATAAAGGCCTGCAAAAGATGGGTGTGGTGGAAGTAACTGTGAACAACAAACCTGCGGGACACAATTTTGTCGTGTGTTGACGGATGACAATGAGCGTGAAAAAAAAAAGTTACCCAAATGCCATCGGAGAGTCTGAGACAGACTAGTTATTCTGTCAGAGTTGAAGGGGAAAACGCGAGCGGCTCGTCGCCACCGGGTATTCTCCTCTCCGCACTAACTACCGCACAAGCCACACATTCTTCGTTCTTAGACCTGAATTCACGGAGCTGATTTTACACCTTTCATCCAGTTCCACCTCAACACGAAACCTGCCGCGTACACTCAACAGCCTGCAGGGACGTGTGGCTGAGCTAAATATGGGGGGGGGGGGGGGGGTGCCCCCTTTTGGGGGGGTGCACACCTTTTATTTAGCACTATAAACAGAGTCCATCATCAGTGTCTAAAATAATAAAAAATGTAAATCCCCCAGAGTGATGACTGTCATGAAGTGCAGAGCGAATCAGATTTATTCTAAATCATATAGGTGCAAAATACACATTTATTTGTGAGGCAAAAAAAATTAAAAAAGATCTTAAGTCTATGCAGTTTTAAAAATGCAAATTGTTGGATTGAATTAGATGAAAAAAAGTCTAGGCTTGACTTGATTGGATTACATGAAAGGAAAGAGCGGGCGATAGGCTCGATTTTTTCCCCCCCTCACCGCACTCTTCTCAAATACCGCGAAAAAAAAAACCAAACAAAACAACTGAACGGAGCCATATGAGAGGAAATGTCTCTGTTCAACCTCTGTTCAAAATATATTCCTCTGTGCCCTAAAGCTCCATTGGAACAGGTGGTGGTAGAGAAAAAGAAAATGAATAAAAAAAAATCTGACGCTGCCTTCGGGTTCTTCCAAATGGGTTTTCGGCACAGTGAGTGCCAAAATTCCACCAGGGCGACCAGACATGTAATCTCAGTCAGCCCCTAAAGACAAGAGGCCCTGGGGGAATTCTCGTGATAAAGCCTTGGAGACAAATCCCTGAGCTAAACCAAGTGGTTCTGGGTAGCGGAGAGCACAATCTCGGCCCCCTCCGGACGCCGGACATATACCTCCTCGCCCACAGACGCAGCCGCATTCCTGTCCGTCTCCGAGCCAACTGGGCTTTCAGGTTCGTCTCTCACACTATACTATACTATGTCCGCCGAGGATAAGGCCACTCAAAATAGACATACGTCACAGGACGGCAGTTTGGGTTTTAAATCATTTACATTACATTCACTCATGCGGTTCACAATTGCCTCCTGCGGCGAAACAAACTTCCTAAGGGCACGTGCTGGGTGTTGGCATTGAGCCACCGAGCCACTGTCCCGGAGACACGGGCACACAAGAGCCGTCGCTGTCTGCGTTGCGTGGCACCACTTGTTGTACTTGGTCTAGTCAGGTGTTGCTGGCATGAAATTCCAGCACTTGACAGAAATGGCCCGGGAAAAATATTGCATTCACGGGATTTTTTATTTTTATTTTTTTTCAACGAAACGCTGCGCCGTGGCGACAATGAATGAATCCGGCCAACAAACATCTCTGCGCGGTAAAAGCCTCCATCTCATTCGTCTGTGTGACAGAGGCGCATTGTTGCACACATAACAACCGGAGCGCATCAGCGCGCCACATTGTTTACCGAGTGATAAGTGCCTTTATGGCAATAATACACATGGGCTGTGTAGATTATTTTGTGTCCCATCCCTTTTGAACACAACTCCGTCGCTGACAATACTAACGCACCAAATCTGTGGCGCACACAGGATTTGCTTCCATATCTTTGAATCCGTCCTATTATAATAATAATAATAATAATAATAATAATAATAATAATAATAATAATACATATACAGCATGATGGCCAGCATATTAAATATTTCTGCATAAATGCTCTTATTTTATGCTCAGATCATAAGTGAAGTGACTTCTGAAGCACTTTATAGTACAAGTTTAGCTTTCCTTCAGTCCTCGATTCACCCTCATCTTCAACAACTCCACACACACACACACTTTTTTCTTTTTGGTAAAGACAGAAGTTTAGCTCTCGGATGTTCTGGAACTATTTAAAGAAGGAAGCCCATTGAAGTATTAATGCATTGAATGACATATTTCCAAAAGTAATTTCTTGAATATTTCATTCACACCGTGGACAGGATCCATTAACAGCCTTTTCGCCATAAATGTGTCCACCTGCACGCCGAGGGGGGGGGGGGGGGGGGGGGGGCAGTGTCTTTGGTGCACAGCTTAGAGTTGCTGTACTTTTGTCAAGTGCTTGCATGTGTTCGTGATGCACGTGTGTGTGTGTTTGTGTATATACTGGCAAAGTGTGACTGAAATGGAAAATAAATATACAGCCCTGACCTCAAAAAAGAAAAGAGCAAGGAGGAGCAGGCGAGGACCACTCTGTCTGCTCCTGTCAAACATGCAGGAGACGGCTTTTAAAAGCTCATCCTGAAAACTCTTCCACCCTCTGTCGCACATGAACACGCACGCACGCGTGCACACAGAGGACACGCGAAGGACATGAAGGAAGTTTAGAGGACAGGAGGTGGTCAGTGGCGTGCACTGCTTGTTTCCGTCCAATCAATCTCTGGGCCGGCGGCGCGTCTGCCTTTCTCTCGGTGCCCCCACCGCGAGGCCGTATTTAATTTTTCATAACATCCCCGCAGCATGACATTTCGGTCCCACAGCTCCTCTGTCGGGTTGCTCTACGGCCGGGTGGGGGGTCCCCGCTTATGAATCCCTCGACTCATGAGCCACTCTGCTTTCTACTCGCCCCTCCGTCCCTCGCTTTCCCAGGACTGACATTTCATGCACAATGTCTGTTTCCACCCCCCCCACCCCCCAGTTGTCGGCCAGGTTTTCTAATTGTTTATAATGGCTTGAGCTGATCCTGCACACAAAAAAGAACAATATATATTATTATTCTTTTATTTATTTTTTTTATAATTGGCCTGGCAGGATAATCTGGAAACACAATCTGACCATTTTTTGCGTCACAAGAAGACTCTATACATCACCTGCTCTGGAGAACATTAGACCATCGACTATTCCAGGTACTTTTTCCCCTGAATTTAGTTCACCTATTTATACATAACATTTTCGAGAATCCCCTGGTTGCGGCAGCTGTTTTCAGATTTAAAAAAAAAGCTTCAGACAAGCATCTGGACACATCTGTCCAGACAAAGTGAACAAACATCGAACGATATATCAATTCCAAAAGACATACAAGCTCAGTTGCATCAACAACGCCAGTGTAGAAAAAAACTGAGCTCAGCTGAGTGTCGTCGCCGCCACCGCTGCATCTGAAGCAAATCCAACAGAGTGAGACACCTTGGTGCTTTGGCGTCAGGCGCCGCAAGGGGCCGTCTCCTCGAAAAGAAACGTTCTTGGATGCCACAGCAATAAATTGTCACAATTCTGGAGAAAGAACGTCGGACATCGTCTCTCGTCTTTCCTCATGAATACTCTCAAACTGAATAAATCAGTGTCCTTTGCCTTCTCCTCTCTCTTCCTCAGCCTTGCTTACTTCCCCGAGCACTCCCCCTCATTGTCCTTCTGTATTCTCACGGCTATCTTTCCAAAAAAAAAAAAAAAAACAGAGCAGTCTTTCAACCTCTATACTGCCATCATTTGTCAGCGGGTGAGTGCTGGCTTTCCGAAAGACCGACAAGTCTACAATTCCCTCCTTTTCAATCACCGTCACTTAATGCGTTTTCAACTTTCGCTCTCCTCTCTCTCTCTTTTTTTTTTTATTTACTGCAAAAAAAGAAAAAAAAAAGAAAAAGAAACGTGGAGCCACCATCAAGGTGAAGGAGAGGAAAGCGTGTCTCAATTTCCACGTTTCGAAGCGAACGGGAGCTTTCTCGCCGGCCAGAGAGCGAGAGAGAGAGATGTCAGAGCAACTTCTTTCGTGGAGGCAAAGGGCGATGAGAGAAAAAAAAAAAAGAAAAAACGCAGAGTCAACAACTTTGATTCATCTCAATGCACACAGCAGCAGCAACAACAACCCGCCCACAACAATTCATCTCGCATCTCTGCACGACTCTGACAGAGTCGGCGATGAGGGTGTGATGGAGCCAGAACGACAGGGAGGGGAGAGGGAGTGAGAGAGAGAGAGGGGGGGGGGGGGCGCGCCTACTCACTCATGGGGGGGGGGGGGGGGGGGGCGCGCCTACTCACTCATTCGTATCCCACTCGCCGATAGATCGAGACATTGCGTCATGAAAGAGGCTTTAAAAAGACACTCGAGCGAGGAATGTGAATTATGGATGAAGCCGAGCAAAGGAAGCGAAGGCAGAAATGTGAAAGGAATTAAGGGGAAAAAGGCAGAGGTTTGTGTCGAGAGTTAAACCCTGCCATTAGAGCAGTGGGATAACACGGTGTGTGCGTGTGTGTGCGTGCGTGCGTGTGTGTGTGTGTGCGGGGTGTTAACTGACCTCAACCACTCTGTCCACGCGAGTTCGGAAACACATGCGCTACGCGGAACGCATTGTGCCGCGAAAGCCTCAACCAATCCACAGAAGCCAACATTGCAACAAGCTTTATGGACCCCCCCGCGCGCAACATCAAACGATTTCCCCCCCATCCCCATTTCTGCACCAGTAACCCTTTTTGAGAAACGCATCAAAAAAACAGACTTGACATAAAAAAGGAAAGGAAAAGAAGAAGAATCCAGGATGTCTCTTTCAAGAACCCCCCCCTCGCTCCCCTTCTCTGTCGGGGCGGAATATATGGAATCTCAGAAAACGTCACTTGCGGTTGCAAAAAAAAATAAAAAAAAGTGGTTTCCTGTCCGAGTGTGTCCGGCGGTGGCCGTGGCGGGGGTTACGCATCTTTTGGCGAGTCACCTGTATGAGAGGGAGAGGGAGAGGAGAGAGGGTGGCTGAGTGCCATCCCGCCACCTAAAGTCCGACTTCGCCCGGAAGTGACGCGTACTGTCCCCGTGGGGAGGGCAGGAACCGGTTGTCGCAGTCCAAATCCGCGGGCCCTTCTCCCGTCGAGCCAAAGACGTTCGGAGCTTTCAGAGAAAACGCGGACCAGCGGACTTGGGGGGGTGCGGGTACGAAAATGAGCGACATTCGCTCGGCGCACGCACCGTCCGGAAAGGCTCACCCGAAACGTATCGTGTCAGCACGCTCGCGCGCAAGCGTCCAGCGTGGGCAAAACGATTCTTTTTCGCTCCTTTGCATAGCACGTTTCCCCCCCCCTCTCTACGGAGACTACGGACCACGCTATGAGCCTATGTTATCTCTCAAGTAGCGTGTGCGCGCTTAAGTTTTTACCCAACCGGCAGCAACATGTGCGCGCGCTGTGTGATTAAGTCCCAGGCGTAACACAGCGGGGGCGTCCAACAAACCGCACTTTGCTAGTCCTTGGTTGAAGATACAACTGACTCAAGACCCTATGCACCTTTGCCTTTACGGCGAAGGGACTCAATTCTCCCGAGGCCCACGGGTCGCCCGCCCACTATTCAAAAGCGGAATAACGCGGGCCTGTTCCCGTTCTATGCCGTTGTCCATAGGTACGGGGGACGGAAGTGGTTTCTGAATGCACTCCCTTCCTATCCCACTCATGGAAGGCCTGAGGCCCAAGCACGCATCTGTGCTCCGTGTGCTCGCTCAACTCCCATCTCCGACGATAAAGGGTGACTTTGTTGGCTCGAGCCTATATGAATCGTATATTGCGAGGCCTGCCGAGGCCTAAGGGGAGACTCGCGCCACTTCTGAGAGTGGTCCCGACCTTTCATATCGTGCAATTTCGCTGCGGCCTCGTGGACAGCGGTGGCGGCCGCGCTTGTGCGGCTCCGCAAACACCGGGGGCCAACTAACCCCCCCCCGATTCATTTCAAACCTGAAAAGACTTTTTCCTCCTCCTCTGCTCGCGCTCACCGGACAGTTTGGTCGAGACGCGCTGGATCGCAAAGCCGCGAATGGAATGAGCTCTACCGTTGGCCCGGAGAGGAACGCCAACGATGTTGCGCCAAACTCGAGCGAGTACAGTGAGGTCCCACTGAAGGCGGGATTAAAAAGGACGGAGCCGCCTTGGTGTGTATGTGTGTGTATGTGTGTGTGTGTGTGTGTGTGTGTGTGTGTGTGTGTGTGTGTGTGTGTGTGTGTGTGTGTGTGTGTGTGTGTGTTCAGCCTTGTGTTAAGTCGTGTCAGTCGGGTGAAGCTGCAGACGGAACTGGTCATCACGCTTTACCGTGTAAGCGTATGTGCGTGCATACATTCGCACTCACTCCGCACCTTCTTTTCCAGGAAGCCGCCCACAGAGACACATGACCTCAATCAACCCATAAATAAAAAAAAAACACAGATGCGTGCCCACATCCGGTTAAAAGGAAGGACAGCCGTGGGAATCAATGCCTGTAGTGACACATGGATAAACACATACAGTTTATTTACCGCATGCGACCATTGAACGAGTCGTTAGCGGATATGGGTCACAGCCGAGTTGAGTCGGCGCGGCGAAGATGCACATCTGTCTTCACAGTGTATAAAAAAAATATATATATATATTGATGTTTTCCTTACAATAATGTTCTGCATAGCCTTGGGCAGAGTGAAACAGAGAAGCACAAACATGCACTTGCTCTCGGAGGAACGATTTGCACATTATCGGGGCGATCTTCAACACATTTAAAAAAAAAAAAAAAAGAGAACCCGACAACGTTAATGAGGCAACCCGCAAACTTTGCCGACGCACACGCAAACACGGACACACATTCCAGTGGACCGTAAGTTTAGTTTGCCAGTCGTCCCCTCCACACGGTCCACGTGGACGGCGTCAAACTCAGTTGGTTTTAGCCTGTTTCGGCCATGCGACAACTTTTCACCCGTGCAATTTCGACCCGGTTGAAGCTGATGCCACCGGTGGGGATGAACCCGCCGGACGAGGGGCCATTCCCTAAACGTCTGTGAAAGCGACACCGTGGCCACGGCGTTCAGCGTCTGCCGGCTCAGCGCGACCTGCATCTGTCCCCCGAGGCTCCGGTGACGGTCAGAGCAATCAAAGTCACTTCCCCGCCTCCCTCTCCCCCCCCGATGCTTTAATACATAAAACAATCCGAGTGTGAGCAGTCAGGGACTTCATCAGAGGTTCCCGGAGCAAAGCACCGCAATATTTTGCAGTTCTGCCCGCCACTGTTCTTCAACTCCAGGGTCACACAGGGGCCAAATGATTGATTAGAAATAGGGTAGATAATAACTGGAATGCAAGAGTGCACGGGTATACCACAAAACACTCAGTGGACTGGGCAGTTTAAAGAAGACATAATATACATAGCTTCAGATGCATATATTTCATTTGGCCTCGAAAAGCTAAAAGTGTTCATGACCATTGCTGTAATTACTCATTTTATGGAATTATCGTCATCAGGCGCATATGGAGGAGTATTTTCTGTGACGCCCCTCTTGCGGCGCACTTTTTTTTAAATTTAGCAGACACTTCAAACACACAGAAAGCCTAAACAGAGGAAAAGGGGGGAAAAAAAGGAGTATAAAAAAAAAAAGAAAAAAAAAAGGGGGCACAATATGTCTCCTTTAACTGCGTGTAATTGTGCTACGTGCATATTCATTTATGCCTTTTCGTAACTGCTTTTGAAAATGCTCCATACATAGATGAGGTTAGTGGATTCTTTAAACCCCCACAGAGGAGCGTGTAATCTCCGACTGCTGAAGCTCCAAGGTTTTTCATATTCCATCAGCAGCGCGAGCATGAGGGCACTGTGCTACATGAATGAAATCAATTTACGGGGGAAAATCTAAATCAGACCTGTTCCCTCCCGGTGTGAAAAAGCCAGTGATTTTCTTCTTCTCTGCCTCGTAGCGGCGGCAGCGGCGGGGGGGGGGGGGGGAAGCCGGCTTTATGACACCATGATTCACTGGCAGTCGAATGAGAGCCACGGCCCTAAGCTCTTTACGTGGCATAAAGGCTGCCTCTATTAGTGCTGCTGTCATAAGGAGAGAGAGAGAGAAGGGGAGGGGGGGGGGCTGCCACCGAAATCAGGACGATACTGAGCAAATGTAATTAAACACAAGGGCTTCGTCACGGAGCGATGTGTCAGGAGATGAGGAAGCTATGGAGAACTTGAAATGAGTTGTTCAGATGAAGAAAATGTACAAAAAGAGATATCCCACCACCGCTCCCAGTTCTGTTTTGTGTACGAAGTCAGAGACTTAAAGTGAAGTTAAAAGTAACGTACCAATTAGAACGCGCCAACCACTGCTTTGTCATCGCGATGCAGGATCAACCGTTTTCGGTTTAACGCGGGATAATTAGCCACCCACACGACGCAGACAAAAACAGATGGGCGTGTTGCCACCGCGTTGTGCCGATCTGGTTTTACAGACAGCCAGTCAAGGGATATAGACAGCGGACAGATGGGACAAAACTGAAGAATGGCATATTAAAAAAAATAAAAATAAAAAACTCAATCAAACCAAAGCAAGACTACACTGCCATTTCTGTCCATTTCTGTGCTTTTTTTTTTTTTTTTTTTTATGTGTGCTGCCGTGCACATCAGTTCTGCGTCCCGTGCATTGGTCCACATTATACCGGCCAGCATCAATGTCAGACTCCAGTCACGATAAAAAAAAAAAAAAACCCAATCATGATGCGCCTGCCCTTCATTCGCTCTCGCGTCCAGCACTGGCTCATATCCCGGCAAAAGGTCGCCAGGTGAAAGTTTCATATCGGTGAAAAAGACAGAGAGGGACAAGGACAGAGAGGGGACAGCCCAGTGACTCATCATCGCAACAATCCCCGCACACGGCTTGAGTTCACTACGACTGTGGGGGGGGGGGGGGCATCCTTTACCAGACAAATAGTGTTGCATTGCTGAAATCACTGCACGGAAAGATGGTCCGACATGACAGCCACTCTGATTGTACAACTGCATCCGAAACCGATGAGCTGCTCTCATCAAACATTGTGGTCTGCATCGCACACAACCGCCCAATTCAGCAGTTGGGCCCTTATGGCATCTGCCTTGTGACAAAATAAATAAATAAAAAGAGGTCTGCTGTTGTGGATTCATTTACCCGAGTGAATGATGAAAAGAAACGGAGAATATGTATGCATTTAATCTGCAGCAAGTTATGGATAAATGAAAAGGCTCCAGTTGCGACATCTAGTCCGAGTACATCCCACAATCGCTATGATCCCATAATTATTGATGTAGGCATTCAAAATGACTGACCTCATTAAAACCAGAATTTACTTTAGTGTATTTTTGTTTATTATTATTATTATTTTATTATTTTTTTTATTTATTTTTTAAACCAGCCAACGCAGCGACATAAACTCACCTTGGCCGTGGATTTGGTCTTGCTGTTGCTGCCGTTATTGTTGAGGCTGGAATTTGCATCTTCGTGAACTCTGTCCAAAAGCCAGAGGAGGAACTCCAGGGCATCGTGCTGAGAGTTTCCACGAAACTGGGAGCCGTATTTGGCCACGATGCTCTGGGGAGAGGAGAGACATCGTAACGAATCTGTCACTTTAGGTCAATTTCAAAAAGTCATTAAACATGGACATCCTGCCTGAAAAATTGAGGCCATGATCACATGGGACATGGGAGTGTGTTTGCCTTCCTCGCTTGGAAAGCCCCAGTGGCATTCCTCTCCATTGTCATCGCTTGATGCAGACTCGTTGCCGAACGTCTGTCGGACACGATTTGATTTTTATAGGATCATCATGAAATAAAAATCATACGCTATTCTCTTTGGAAATTGCACTCTGGGAAAACAGTTTGGTTTTTTTTCCAGGTGGTCTGAAAGCATCGTGCAGGTGCGGACACTAGACACACGCTGTAATTAAGGCTACACAAATCGTTGCATTAAAAGCAAAAAATGACTAAAACAAATATTAGAATGCGTTTATTTTGGCTCTATTGACCAAAAACTCTTTATTCTGTTTATATTGTTAAATTTTACAAGAACTTTTTTTGTTTGTTTGTTTGTTTTTTTTTACATACAAGTGAAACTCCGAGAAACAAAACATCTGTGCTTTCTTGAAAACAATGCAACGACTTGACAAATCTATACTGATGACATGACGCCCAAAGACCGCTAATGGGGTCCAAGGCTATAAAAGGACGCAAACACAAGTCAGATCATTCCACTTCCATCAGACCAAACTGCTGCTCCTACTCATCACTTGAAACCACAGAAAAAACTTAATCATTTTTTTTTGGAAATTCCGATTTTTGGAAGCACGCACGACAGCTTCAGTAAACAAAATCATACACCTCATTTGCGGCCAGCCAACATTAAGAAATCCATGACTCACGCAAAAGAAAAATTCATAAACCTGAGGGGGGGGGGGGGGGGAACCGGGGGGGGGGGGGGGGGCAGCCAATCTGTTTAGTTCAGTTATGAGGGAAGAGTGAAAAATGATGGTCAAAACTAATGACAGCATGAACACGACTCATTAGGGGGCTACGCGCTCCCTCTCCGTGTGTGACTGACAGCATCCAGGCTCATTAAAAAAATCACCACATCATACCTGCAGTATCACCGGATCTAAATATAAATATGGAGGTCACCCCCCACGATCACCCCCCATCTAACACACACACACACACACACACACACACACACACACACACACACACTCTCACACACACCTGACGATGACAGGCCGCTAATGAGCTTCATCACTTCGAGGAAGCTCCGACAGCGGATGGCGGGATGAGGGACAGATGGAGAGAGGGAGCGGGGGGGGGAGCAAGGGAGGGATGCTGGCGGGAGTTGGTGGGGGGTTCAACAGACCTGGAGGAGTTGAGGGTGGCCCAGGAATGGGAAGCTTACCAACAAAAGTAGGATGGGTTAAAAAAAAAAAAAAAAAACAAGCAAAAAGCGTACAAGAGGTGGAGGGAGAGTTTTTTTTGTTTTGTTTTGTTTTTCGGGCTTATGAGAGCAAGAGCTGAGTGCAGCCACAGAAACGTGAAGACATCCTGAGGATAGGAAATCATTAAAGGGGGGGAGGAGGAAGAGGGTGGGTGATTTCTGGGATGGACTCATCTCCCCATGACTTTTCTCTCCAAGCAGGTGTGTGTGTGTGTGTGTGTGTGTGTGTGTGTGTGTGTGTGTGTGTGTGTGTGTGTGTGTGTGTGTGTGTGTGTGTGTGTGTGTGTGTGTGTCACAGCTGGGAATGGCAGTTCTGCTCATCTCTTTGATATCTGTTTACAGTCCTGTGTCTCAGATCCTCTCTGGCGAAATGTACCCCCGCAGGCCCAAAGGCTCCTTAAAAACGATTGCTTAGTGAAGTGGCGGGGTTGCTTTTCCATGCATCGCATCCGATTCTTCATTGATTTCTTGAACGGGGAGGAACGAAGGAAACTGAGAGAGGGGGCGAATCGCCCAGATCCTCCGCAAACACGGGCGGTGTTCACAGCCGACCTGAGCAAAGCTGCAGCGGGATCCTAAGTGTTTGTTAGGCAAACACTTCAGAGCGCGTGGAGGAGAGGATAAAGGCGGGCGGAAGGCTCGACTGGCACGGATCCTCCTGTGAGAGGTATCGATCAGTCCAGGGATTTTGGTCCCGAGACCCGCCGGGGCGGGCTGAGGCAGGATTTCACTGCAATTCACAAATTCACCGTCCAATCAGTGCATGTGAAACAAGACAGATTAATAATAATAATTTCCCATAATTAACGGTTCGCGTAATTCTCCACTTGCTGATCCGGCGTTCACAACTAAAAACTACTGTCGAATGCCCACCTGCAGTTCATAAAATGCTACTCCACCAAATGATGACAGAAACACGATTGGGCCTGGTCTCACTTGGTGGACTCTGTCCAAGTTTATCCCCTGAAGAAACCAGTTCAGGGTCTGGCCTGGGTCCTTGACTTGGCAAAAGAGGGGGAGGGGTAAAACAAAGACTCCAGAACGGACACCTTCCAGCAGAAAGGAAGAAAGCGTTTTAAGATGAGGAGCGGCAAAAAACCCGTGCATTCTCCATGGCTGGGGTCATGACCTCCCAGGGGTCAGCGGAGGCAGGGCTGCCCTCTCTCCTACTTACACACACATCTGTTTTGGTGTCCTATCTTAGTTACCTTTACTTCACCTCACACCAGTACACCCCCCCCGACACACACACACACACACACACACAGACACACACACACACACACACACACACACGTGCCCTCCTCCCCACATCCGTCTTCCCACTCTGTAAACAAAGACGGATCAACATGCTGGTTAGGCTGAGAATTTACCATAAACACACATCAAGCAAGCAAGCGACCCTCCTCTCTCTCTCTCTCTCTCTCTTTCTCTCTCTCTCTCTTATTTACACCCGTCACCGCGGTCCAGCCTGTCAAACAGGTCTGATTGGATTCCTCAGTGACACGAGATGAGTGATATCGACAAATGATGACAGGATATGAACCTAAGAGGGGTTGCTGGCGCTCATCTTTCCGTGTGTGGCAGGAGTGAAGTTGGATAGAATCTGTCGTTACTGGCCGCTCCATTTGCGCTTGCATTTTTCAGTAATCGGACGTTTCCCGGCTCACCTCTACTGTCAGAACACACCGGACGGATCACTTGTTCCACTCTCTCCCCCATCACACCGTTTCATCCTTCTTTTTTTTCCCCTCTCTCTCTCTCTCTCTCTCCTCTCTCACACACACAAACACCCCCCCACACACACACACACACACACAACCTCACCGTCCTCTCACTCCCCTACCCCTCTCCCCTTTCTTCCCCGCCCTATCATAGACGAACCATTCCCTCAACTAATCAGTCCCAGCTGAGCTGCTGTCAGCCCGGGTATCCCTGGAAAACACACAGGGCAGGAAGGAGAATGATAAGCAGGCGAGCGTCTCTTGGCAGCGGGGCACCTGTCCTTCCCTGCCTTCCACGAAACTTCCCGAGGGTTATCCGAGTTCCGCCGACTCCTTCACACACCGGATTCATCGGGGCAAAATCGAAAGGGAACGGCGTGGAGTAAGACCTATCGTTTGCCTATAGTGCTGCGAAGCTTCGGAAGAGAGTAAAAAGTAACAACCTGCATGTCCGCAAATGTCCCCAGCACAGAATTTATGGGCGATCTGTGAGAAATAATAAGAGAAGAGGCGAGATGGACATGATCGTCTCAATAATAATAATAATCCTCTCTGACGGGGCTGCCTGAGCTCTGCTGACTCGGAGAAAACGATTGCGCCGAGGATTCACTGCCAGAGCTGTAAATGCTGTAAATGTACGCTACCGGTTTTAGGAATGTTCAGTGGCAAATGTAGGATTTTTTTTTCCTAGATCAGGAATCGTAAATCACAAAGGAACACGGAGGATTTACACGGAGGGGCCAAGTATACGTCCAGGATCTGTGCACAATGCATAATTCAGTGAGGTCATCCCCTGTTTTCTGTAGGCTCCCCTGCTTTTGGCAAGGACGCGCATCATCAAAGATATTTTGCAGAGCGCTCTCCTCAAAGCGCTGGAGGCCTAAACAGCCAATCGCACATTGATTGCCTTCTTATGCGTATGTGACGCGCCGAAAACATGATACCCACATGAATATAAAGTGTGACAATTTGTGACTCATCTATGGAGGGACGAGTGAGAGGCCCCGCTTAGATTGGAGTGCCCCTTTTGGCCCCCATACCTGGATCCACCCACGGGGCTACCTGTCACACCAGCGAGAGCTGCATGAATATAAATGTATATATACCCCTTCAACGCGCCTCCCTTCCCCGAGATAACGCAGGAAAAGTCATCCCAGACTCTCCTCCGCGATGCAGCCATGGCAGTCTCGCACCCCGAGACACAAAAGATTGATTTATTCCCGAGGCCTGTCATTCAGGCTCGGCACATAAATCCCGGGAGGGGTACGGAACCCGGCGGCGCAACATTTCATATTGCCGATAGATGCCGGGCGGACACGCTCTCCAACTTGCGTTCCTTTTGTTGCTTGTTGTCACGGCAGCGAGGGCGTAGAAGAGAGCCGCTCCGTGAGTTGCGGAAACGCACACACGCCGCTTCCACACGAGAGCGCATGGCGGCTCTCTCGCGCGGCGCGCGAGATGAAGCCATTCGAGGAGGACTTCAAATCCACTCCAGCTGCTGAGACATGGCTCCTAATGGATGTCTGTGGCCATATATGAAATATACTGATTACTATATCTGTTCGCGTGCGCTAAGAGGTGCACAATAGATCCTCTCGCCTCATAGGGACGGAATGAGGAAATCTTCCAAATAGAAAAAAAAAAAAAAAAAAAAAAAAAAAAAAAAAACTCCCCACCTGCCACCACTGAAAGACTGCTCCAATCAATATGAAATGAGAGGCAGCTCCACTATGCAAATGCGGCAGGCGGTACGTGTCCTCACTGCTGTGCGGCGCGTCTCGTCTGTGGTGTATACATTTTCAGCACCGAGGGTGAGGATATGAGGGGTCCTCCGAGGAGAGCAAAACAAACCATCCTTCTCTCAAAGTCGCACACTCCCCGCACTCCCGCAACAAACCCGCCCGCTCCAAAACGCCCCGGCCTCGTCCTCGAGGCTGAGCTCCTCGGGCCCCGGCAGAGCGCCGCTCTGTCGAGCGTGGAGAAAAAAAAAGAAATACAAAAATGTGATGAATCCAGGCTCCTTAACCGCAACTTTCTAAAAGCAGTTAAAGTGTTGTTAAATCCTTTAGGGTCAGGAGCAGCGGAAAGAGAAAAGAGCGCGCCGCCGTCGACTTAAATCGATGTCGACAAGTGTTGGACCAACTAATAAAATGAGACTTCACCCCCTCCGGATCTCATCTACGTCAAATGTGAAGCGACGCGGCGGTGGCAGAGTTGCACGTTTTAACCTCCATTAGGCGGATGGCTGTCGTTTGCGTGTGCAGGCGCACGTGGGAGCACGTTTCTTTACCATCATTGTGGCGGTGAGGGACAGATTTTACAGTAATCGCAATCTTCTGGCCCCTTCTCATCTACACTTTTGGGTGACATCACTCGTAAACGGATTCAAACAAGTCCATTTTGGAACACAATGGATTGTATTGTGGTTTGGGACCAAAACTGGCATTTTGTGGTGGATAAATATCAATTTAAATGTGATCTTTATTTTGGTTGATAGGTTGCCTGAATATCGGGCTGGGATGTATTGTACAGCCAGGGGTGCACGCAGACGATCCGGCGCGGCAAAAATCTGGAATCCGTAACGTCACTTGTGTCACTACAACTCAGCAGAGCATCGCCCCTGTTGGAACACGCGCACGCGTGATTTATTGAAAAAGTATTGTGTGGCCCACGAACCCCCATTAGTATTCACATTTGGCCCACTTGCTAATGAAGTTGAATAGCCCTGCCCTAACCCAATGGCCTAACCCAATCCCCTCACTTGGTCTTGGTCCCGTGTCGCTCGGACATCGAGAAGTGGGTTAGGGTCAAGACGCACAAAATGATCTCGCACTTTCGCCCACTTCCCGATGTCCGAGCAAAACACGGGACCAAGACCAGTGTACGTTCAGGGCCCCTGAAAACCCCCCCGGTACCAACGTTCATCTATTTAGCTGCGACCCTACACCAACACCCTGAAAATCCCCCACTCTCAACTCTCGAGGGTCAAGGGTCGCTGCCAGAAGGATGAGAGTTAGTAGTGGGAGGTACTCAGGGATGCCGAACGCTCTGGTCTTGGTCTCGTGACACATCGGGTAGCGGGTGAACGGTCAAGACGCACAAAGCTATCTCGCACTTTCACAATAAGTTTGGTTTGGGGAGCAATGTCCCTCCCCTCCCGCGTTCCTTTTCCACTCTTCCACCGAGTGCACACCATGGGAGGCATCTCAGCAGGGGGGGGCATCCTTTTTCTAGGCTGAATGCACTCAATACAGTAAACATCCCCTCTGCTGCTTCACCCCGGGATGAACACGCAGACACAAATCACTGTGTTGCAGCAGTGGGCCGAGGCGAGAAAAGGGGGGGGGGAAGCGAAGGACGCGCGTTCCTTTCCATTTATTATTGCAGCCAACGACGACGAGAGGTTTTAGAGCAAAATGAACACTTCTCTTTCGACAACGCGTTCCGACTTCACATTCGCGGGCCGAAATTCAATACCGCAATACAGTGACTGCACGGGGGCCGTTTCAAAGTTACACTACATTTAAAGCTTCTCCATCAGAAGAATCCCGTACATCTTGAAATCACGCAGGCTCGGCTCATCAGTCGTCCGTCACGCTTGGCAAGCTGTAACCAAATCCAAAACACAGGTTAAATATTGAGTATTTACTCTCATTTCTACATCCAGCGCCTTGTTATTTGAATAATTTGTCACGCAAGCAGACACTCCCCGGGGGGGCGCTGCGCTCGACAAGAAATCTGTCCTTCTGGTCGTACGTGCACCCGGATGCTCAGGCCCGCGACACCGCGACTCCTTTTAAGTGACACATACAGCGACCCAAGCTGTCCTTCTGTATTAATCACCCTCGGTTCCTCACAGCGTTTGGAGTGCACAGAGGAACCCAGCTCAGTCGACCGTCACTGGTCATGAAAATCAAACTTTTCCCACTGTACACAGCCAATGACATTTCCCGAGTACGGGTCGGGCTCGTGCGGCGTGTTTTTGTGCGCGTGCTGCGGACACATCCCCGCCGCCAGTTGATTGAATTGCCGGACATTTGACGTGCGACGGTGCACTTGTGACGCAGCGTCTACGCCGCCGCCGCCGCCGCCACCACGTGCCTGGAACAGGTCGTGTCCGTGTGACAGGAATGCCGGGCTCCGCCACCCTGCACCCGACGGCGACGGAATGCCGTCGAACCGCCCGCAGTGCCCGGATTGTTGAAAGAGGCGAGACACTACAACCTGCGTGTCATCAGTAGCCGCATTGCATGCGCACATGAACCTACCGCTGCTTCCCCCGAACGGTCATAAAACGTCGACGCCACGAAGCACAGTGGCGAGGTGTTTTTCCTTATTACCGTCACCTGAACGGGACACACCGGTTGACCGCTGCCCTTTGAACCGAGTTCAATTAAGTGTTCAGCCGACGTGCATATTCAAATATTTGTTTTGCAAATATAAACTGCGACTGCCGGTAATAGTGCTTCCGATTGCCAGAGGAGTCCCACTTCCTAGTCACCTGTAGCTGCTGCGTTGTATGGCCCCGCTGCTGGGACGCGGCGAGACACAGGGTAGCACACGTTGCCCTTAGGGCCAATAATGACTCGGTGCTGCGGAGAATCAACTAATTCAACTAAAAGCAGATATGGGGAGCATGTGTGTATGTGATTTAGCCTTAAGATAATGCTATCTCTTTATCCTAGGCTGGGGAATCCTACAGAGGGGCCCTGAGGCACAGATTTACTGTTGATCTCCTGCTGAGCGCGCGCGTCTGTGTGTGTGCGTGTGTGTGAGTCAGAGAGAGAGAGATGTGTGTAATGTACACATCTATGCTTCCTCCTTTTACCTTCGCTGAGACCAAACGGAGCAGAACACCAAATACGTTTTGGCTAAATAAGATGCATAAAGCCCTGTGCAGTTGATCGCCAAAACACTTGGGTTATTTAAGGTCACTGGGTATGCAGGGTGATCTATTCGTTACGATTCACTGCCTAGATAGAAACAAATATTTAACTTTAATGTTGGCTGAGAACCCCAAGAGCTAATTGTAGTAAACCTGTTTGGAGGGGAAACCTTTGTGAATCTTTGACTTGGCAGAAACTCAAACATAAGCCAATAAAACGATAAACACCTGTGCATTCTAACCCAGCACTAATATAATAAACTAGAAACACCCCTGTACATACACACGGCCTCGGTCCTCACCTTGAACTCCACGGAGAGCGTCGGCGTGTACTCCAGCGTCCACAGCGCGCGCACCAGAGAGGCCAGCTGCTCGGTCACCTCTCCCCGCGCTTCGCCCTCCGCCCGCCCGCCGCCGCCGCCGCCGCCGCCGCACACCTCCGCCCGGTAGCCCTCCAGCGCCAGGTGCTCGGCCAGCAGGTCCGTGTTGCTCAGGCACTGCACCACGGCGTTCATGAAGCAGGTGTTGCCGTGGTTCTTCAGCCCCAGCACGCCGGGGGTCTTGTCGCCGTAGCACCACGACAGGCTCTCCCTCACGGCGGGGCCGTGGGAGGAGGAGGCGGCGGCGGAGTTCTTCTTCGCGGCGCCCTCTCGGGACACCTGCGGGCAGTCGCCCGCGAAACCCCCCGAGGCGCTGCGCCCGAAGCCGCCGTCGTCGTCCTCAGCGTCCTGCGGCGGTTCCGCGTTGCCAAAGTGCGCCAAAGTGCCCAAAGTTTTCAGAATCCTTCCCATGAAATTCCCAAACGAGCGCAGCGATTTCCTGCGGACGAACCTCCCGCTTTTGTATTTCTTCTCCTTCCGCGTGCTGGACTTGGGCTTCATGGGTTGCTTTCTGCCCTTGTTTTCCTTGCGCGCGTCCATGGCTCTCACGGTGTGTGAGGACCGCGAGAGAGGGAGAGAGAGAGAGAGAGAGAGAGAGAAAACAACCGAAACGGGCTGTGGAGTCGCACCTGTCTGCCCGCCTGTCTACACCTCCTCCCCCCCCCCTGCTCCTCCTCCCTCTTTCACCCTCTCTCCGCCAACCTTGCCGCGGCGGCACCGGTCATGTGCCGACACGACGCACGCTCGTCGGCTTCATTCTCCGGACACCCTCGCTCCTTTTTGACCGGTGTGCTCCCGTAGGACTGGGTGGCCGTCCCGCCTCCCCCCCCCCCTCCTCCTCCGCGCGGGTTCTACTCACTTCCTCCTCGGCGGCGCTCAGCTGATGTGGATCCGGCGCCCGTCGTCCGCCTGCGTCCCCCCCATCAAAACACTATCCCTCCGCTCCCTCCGCCTCCCCCAATCCACGGAGCCTCGGTGAACAAGTGTCTCACCAGCACCCGCCCCCTCACACCGGCACTTAATGAACCCGGATTAGCATACCTATGGATGACCATGCCTATAGGTTATCACAGCATTAAGGCGGTGGGCGGAAAATCCCCTCACTGGGAAAGGCAACTTTACACGTCTCGCTTGTCTCACTGGGGGACAAGGAAGTAGTTGTGTGTCCCAGTCAGGTGTCAAGTGCTGCGGCCTCCAGCTGCTGCCCCCTGTAGGACCAATCGCCACATCATGGCGGACACCACTACGCGTCACATTTATTATTTGACATATTCGTTTTCCTTTTTGTGCCAACGTGTATGTAGATCTACGTGAATGTGTGTAATTACCGTACGTGTGTGTGTGTGTGTGTGTATACGTATTTTATATTGTTTTTAAATGGGACAGTGAGAAACAGCATTTCAAGCCCATGGAAAATTGTCACTAAAGTTGGACTTTGACTTGGGAAGACACATTTATTCTTCACCTATTTTATTCTCAAGCAGTGTAATTGACAGTGAGAATGCGGAATCGTTCTAAACAATTTGGCCAATCATGGCCCATGCAGAGTACCTGAGACTTAAGAGTACCGAGACTGTCTGCAAATGTGTGTCCGGCTATTGTTCATACCTTGTCTGCAACACGGCAGGATTTACAAACAGATGTAGACTATAAATAGCCCGGCCGCTGTCAGCAATGCACGTCAATGCCAGCGTTTATACTGCCTGGAAGCCCCACGAAATAAGTGACATGGATGTTAAAGACCAATTTGCTCCGACGTGTAATGAGCAGTGCCGCTTTTTCAATGGGGATCCAGAGTCCTTTGTGCCACGTTCAGATTTCCGGGGCTTCATTTCACAGCTCACCGGTACTAAAGATGGAATTTCGTGGGCCCAGATGTGCTGATTTGTTGAAATAGATAGTCTGGGCCCCGTGTAATACACACATCACATCTATTTGTTAGGCTCTCTTATCTCACACAGACACACACACACACACACACACACACACACACTCACACACACACACACACACGCACGCACGCACGCACGCACGCACGCACACACACACACACACGCTCACACGTTGCCTAAAACAACGCATAACTTTGCATGTTTCTGTGCTTTCACTTGTATTGTAGAAGTCTTTTGCTAATAAGCAGGATTGAAAAGGGTAAAAACAGGGATGTTTTTGCTGATCCAAGGATGTTTTCGCTGACGTAGTATATAATATAGGTTCGTTGTTTCCCTTTTTTAGGGGGGGAAGCGGGGCGAGCTATTCATGATTTGGATGAGCCACTGTGAAGAATAATTAGGAGAATGAGTTCACATCAGAGACAGTCAGAGAGGCGTTGTGTCGTACGGCGCCTCCCTCTTCAACCAGTAACCTCCGGGGAATCACTGCTGACAGGCCAGGTGACAGAAGCTATGTATCTGGGACCCCTCTCTTCTTCGGCTCCGCCATAGCAGAGGGAGAAAAACATATCTGAGTAAAGAAAATCATTTAATGTACCGTACAATATAGCCACGCTTAAGTCTGTAGTATGCCATAAATGCTGCCGTTCTCAAACGGTCTAAATATGCATGACGCCAGACTCTGAAGTATAAATTCTCCTGCTTTGACATGCAATTTTATATTCAACTAAAGTGACGCTCTTTGAAATCCCACAAATTCAGCTCCTGGGGGAAATTACCAGGTAAAAGAGACTATACATCCTTTTTTCCTTCCTTCTGCGACACTGGAAAAGGAACCAGCTGTATGCCTAATCACCGACTTTTCATCCAATTACATTTATTGTGTTATATTGAGAACTGTGTGGTTACTTTTTTTATATTGCCTTTTTTTTTTTTTTTTTTTTTCCCTCCCCATGTTGCCTCCAGTGCCCAGGAGCGTCACATTAGGTGGCAGCAGGGTGAGGGAACCTCCACCGGAGAATGGCTCCATCTGCGCTGGTGCTGACTAAGATGCGGTTGTTGGGGCAGATCCTCACGCTGTTATTGTGTTATATTGAGAACTGTGTGGTTACTTTTTTTATATTGCCTTTTTTTTTTTTTTCCCCCCCCCATGTTGCCTCCAGTGCCCAGGAGCGTCACATTAGGTGGCAGCAGGGTGAGGGAACCTCCACCGGAGAATGGCTCCATCTGCGCTGGTGCTGACTAAGATGCGGTTGTTGGGGCAGATCCTCACGCTGGTGATACTGCCACCATGAGCTGTCCCTATGTGGGTTACCACACCTTCCATGTAGTCCCACACCTTCACCAGCTTGTCATCTCCTCCTGGCAGGAAAAAGATATAAAAAAAACAAAAAAAAAAACACGTGTCTGTGAAATATGTCTTCATTATGTTTACGAGAGCAACGGTTGGTAGTGTCCGCCGTAGAAAGGAAAAAAAGATCACACAATATCAACACTGTGAGAAAAAAAAAAAACACACACACACACAAAAAATAAATAATAATAATTCAACTGAATATCATCACCAATACGCAATCAGGCGAGCGGCAGATGTGCAACGGTCCGTACCAGTCACAAAGTGTCTGCCGTCCTGCGAGATGTGCATTCCGTTGATGGCCCCGGACTGTGATCCCTCCAGTTCTCTGATGGTGGAGCCGTCATACACGTCCCAGTAGGCAACCTGCGAGAGACGATAACACGCAGAGACCCTGAAATGTGGTGGCACGTGTTGTATGACCGTCATTGGCGTTTCTCTCCAGAGGACGGTGCCCAAGGGGGAGGGGAAATACACCTCAAGGAATACAACAAGAATAACGAGGTACCTGAAGAAGCAGCTAGTCACTACACAACAGGGGAAATTTGGAATATTTCGTCTCTGTCCGAGAGGCCCAACCGCCCTCATTGTAGGAAATACAACGAGGAGTGTTATGGCGGTCGCCACTAATATGCCTGGCAGTCAGGTGATAAACAGCGTTTTGAGTTTGATGCGGACAACATCTCGGTGTCGTTGTGCTACCGTTTTAATCATCACACACATTATGAAGAAGAAAAAAAAAACATTTAGTGCTTCATTATTTCCATTCTGTCAGGAAATGAGCAGCACTGAAGCTATGTTTGCCGATTTGAACAAGATTAAATCATCCCTGGGGCCCAACAGCTGATAAAGTATCGAGTCTCACAAAAGGCACTTATTAGCTGAGCGTATTTATAGCCCGGGCGGCAGAATCGTTGGAGGGCTCCACAAAAGTTGCTTCTTGAATTTCAGCCCCAACGTGCGTTTTAAAGTCGAAAAGCCACGTGGAAGTTGGTAAATCACAGGCGCAACTGAGAACAAAAAGTCAATCAGGCGGAAAACATGACACCAAACGTAATAACCAACTTGAACATCAAATCACTGACACAAATCTATATATAGCCTGGCCGTATAAGTGTACAGATGTTTACTATTCGACTTGTCTAAGTGAAACTGAGTGCAGCTTTATACGAGCTGGTTATACAGTACGTAAAGGTTCATGTTGCGAAGCAGCTTAGAATAGCCCCTGAGACGGGGTTTCAATTCACTGCACAGGTCCATGCCCGTAATGCATTATGGGAGGGGAAATGTAATCTCACGCAGTCCTATCAAATAAGGTTGGCTATTTTGGAATGAAGAGGAACAAAAGGCGGAGTAAAAAAAAGCGTGGCGTTATTTATAGTTTCAGAAACGGCAGAGTGCTTCTCAAAGCAATAAGCTGCCCTTTTAAGCCACAGGAACATTTCTGCGGGGGCTGTTCGAGTCCACGGCCTTCCTCTGCCTCAGAATGGCTTATTCGGACGCAATTTATTTGCTGATATTAATGTTTTCCACGAAGATAAGAAGAAAACACAGTCACCAGCCGAATGGGAAAACACTTCATCATAACACCCAGTAGAAAGTTCTGCAATCGTTTTTTTTTTTTTTTTTTTTTTAAACCTCGCTTATCAACCTCCGATTTGGAACCTCGGGTTCCCAGCTGCACAGATTATGCAAATGCATTCAGCCGAGGTGTGTGGTGGGGAGAGGGGGAAGTTATGCACTGTTTCAATTAACAGCAAACAAAGAAGCACTTCCAAAACAAACACTAAAACTGCTCCCATTTGTGTACCAGGCATGCATTCCGTATGCATGGGTGAGTGAGACAGAAAATCACTATTAAACTCCTCGCCACAGTCATGACCTCTGCCCCATTCCTGGTCTCGTTACAGCAGCTTGTTAGAGACTCCCACTCGTGCGAGTTGTCTGGGCCCATCTGTGTTCCCCCCTCACCGCAGCCCGGGAACCTGGCCCGCGGCCACGACTTTGGGGCGACCGGGTGAATGGTGAAACATCAGGCCCACGGTCCGCACCGCTCTCCCCTCAGAACCAGCAGAGGCCGGTCCTGCCCAGCGAAGACTCAGACTTGTGCGTGTGAAACCTTGAACTCAAAATGAGCCTCGGTCATCGGAGACGACAGTTCTCCATATGCCTCATCCTCATCATCATCATCATCATCATCATCGCCATCCTCATCGCCATCCTCACTCGCCCCAAGTGTACTCAAAGAAACACGCTGGGCTGAGAGGGAGCGAGGGAGAGAGGGAGAGAGGGAGAGAGGGAGAGAGGGAGAGAGGGAGAGAGAGAGAGAGAGAGAGAGAGTTGTTCTCCCAGACAGAGCGCCTGTGTGCTGGGATGAGCAGATGGTGGATCTGGCTGGCACCCGGGTTGCTCGGGCACATCCGCAGGAAGGCACCACAGCACTCCTCTCTATCTCTCACAAAATTCCATGAATCACTCCACTCCACTCCACTCCACGCCCGCTCGCTCACTCGCTCGGGACGTCCGCGGCGCTGCGTTCAATCAGCACAACTTGTCCTCACCTCTCAGCGTGCGGCAGGAAGGGCGGCAATGTGCCGCTCGCGCGAGGTGGGGTGGGGTTCGGGGGGATGAAGTGCACAATCAGTGTAAGCGTTTGGCTCTGCCAACGGTGAACTGCTGACCTTATGTAAATACTCACAAAATGACGGGGGCTCGAAGGGGCCGAGGGGTTGGTGCGACTGCGACAGGCAGCCGACACAATGGCATAATTATGTTGATCCAAGGAAACAAATGACGGGCTTTACGAGCTAATCTGCGGACATGCAAGTGTGCGTGCTCGTGCAAGTCTGATGATCTCAACAGAGCAACGGCCCCCTTGAACTCATGCTCACTGAGTGCAGATTAAAAGGACAATAACAACATAATGAGGTATCTCGATTTTTCTCTTTTCACGTGGCGTGGATTTTCAATCACAATCTCCACATCTGCTCCTGTCGGCCATGACCTGCTTTGTCAGGAGTCCGAGGGGGTTATTTGTGTCATAGCAACCGAGAGCCATCTCATGGGGGAAAAAAATACACAGGCAGAATGGGGATGCAAAGGAGAGTAAGTCGCTTTAAATGAATTGAGTTGATTACTCTACTGAGTAATGAGTGAAAGTGTAAGTGGTCCCAAAACCGTACCTTTCTGTCTGTGCCACTGGTAACGATCTGGTACTCGTCTGGATGGTAGCACACTGTCCTGAACAGCGTGTTGGCGATCACCATTTGAAGACTCACAAATCTCCTAGAACAGGAAGAGACGCAGAAAAGCCAGAGGATGAGGTGAAAGAATCAAAACATGGGGGGGGGGGGGGCAGCGGGGTAGCCATCATCTTGAAGAATACCATAAGCTGGAGGTTCTCTTTGTCTCCATGAACGGCCCAGTGCAGTTTCACATCTGTTCAATGTATCGTGCACTCCCACGAAAACACAGAAAACGCACAGGTCACAAGGTTGACCGACCCAAACCTTCCAAAAACAGCATCACCAAATGGAAGAAATTCCCAACCATTGCATGACAGACGACGATTCAACAAATATTAAGGAGGATGAGAAAAAGGTTCCCACCCCTGGCTTAGACCCTCGTCTAATATTCTCTCACAACATCAGCTTGTTATTAATCATACCAAAAAGCCGTGCCACTCTATAATCCACAGACATATTCCGTGAAAAAGGTTTTGACTGTGGAAAAAAAAAAAAAAATCCCCTCACAGAAGCCCCAGTACTGATGGATTCAAAGCTGACTCGATATAAAGGAATACAATGGATCTTATGCCAAGCAGGCGCCACTTGAAAAAAAACGTCCTTTCTAACCCTCATTATAACTCAGTCTTAAAAACAGCGCAGTCAATTTTCTTTCCCGCTGGCCATGTATATCATTATCAATTATGTGCAGCATTTAATAATGTGATTTTTTGACGTGTTTTAAGAGGATTAAAACTAGTTTTCAACTCAAAGTCTCTCAGTTGAAGAGACTCAGCTGGGTGTCATAAAAATCTCTATACGATTCATCCACTTTAAAGTTGCGGGTTGAATTCATAATTAAACCATGGATTACTAGGAATGACTACTTCGAGGGAGGGCAGATAGGCCTAGCTTTCCGGTGTTGCAACGTATTTCCTGGGATAGCTAACGTATACGAGACGAACTAAAGACAAAAGTTTTTGGACGACTTATTGTACAGAAGCAAAGATTCCAAAACTGTACGTGTGAAATGTTCCCGCCCCGGGGCTTCTCTGCACGGCACAGCCTGAGCTCACACATGTGTTTGGGTATGCAGATGGGCTACTCACACGAGGTCCCAAATGATGCAGGCGCCATCGGAGCTGGCGGTGACACACTCTCTGTCGTCGCTCTTGACTTTGATGCAGGCCACCGTGGCTTTGTGCTCTTTCATGGCCTCCAGCAGCCGATGACCACGCGGCTGCAGCTCCCACACGCGGACCTACAATGGGAGAACCCATTCGGTCTCACGGGAGGTCCTTTTGTGCATCAGTTGTGACGTGCAATGGAAATACTCATTTCATCTGCCTCGATTGCTAATGCAATTGTATAAGGCCAAGGCAAATGTTGAAAGACATTTTTCCTATTTTCCTTTTTAAATCCGTTGGCATTCCAGCTGTACGATGGAATTACAATGGATAACCTCCTTCAGTTATTCTAGAAACGGCTGTGAGAAGGAAGAGCATGTCTACTGCTCAAACAAATTATGAAGGAGGATATCTTTCTTCCTGTCAGTACGGCCTTTTTACGGTGTTGTTTCAAATAAAAATGTGGGCTGGAGAACAAGATTTTTCAAAAATGGAAAAATATTTAGTCATTATAGAAGCATATGGCTTTTAAACTACAAACAAAGTCTAGAAGCTGCCTATTGTGTACAACTATCCAATGACAACACATGGTTTATGTCCACTGACCTGTCCCTCTCCCCCTCCACTGACAATCCTCTTGCAGTTCCTGGTGCCGGCGATGGCCGTCACCCCCATTCTGTGCGCATTATGAATGATGAGCATGAGGCGACCGCTCTCGGGCCCAAACACACGAATCTCACCGTCGTTCCATGCTGGAGGACAGGGAAATAGACTTGATTAAGACAGTATCCTTTTGGAAGCAAATACCTTGTAGGAGGGGTTGTCTGTGGTTCCTGCCCTGCAGCCTATACTGTGATGAATGGCTCGAGTACAGCTCACACTACGAATCAGAAACCGAGTATTTCCTAACAGTGAACAGCTGCAGTGCGTTTTTCTTTTTTTTTGCAGATATCTGTAACCAACTCCCACCACTGATGATGCTGCGTCCATCGGCCATGAAGTCCAGGGCGTTGCAGGTCATGTTGGGCACAGTTATGCGCAGGAGCTCTTTGGGCTTGTCAATGTGCCACAGCCGGACGTCCTCTTCAGAGCAGGTGGCAAATAATTCAGATGTTCCACTATCAGGAGACAAAAAACATATGGAAGAGAGATTTTACATATAATGATTATTATTGTTGTTGAGTCAAATTCCATAGAACACACAGAGTGTTATAGTGGAGTGACATGGATGACGCGTTCATATAGCGCCCTCTAGTGAGCACAATGCGGTACTGCAATCTGTCATCATGAGAAACAATGTGTGGCAAAAGCATTTACAAAAAATGAATAAATCTAGTCACACTAGAGGTTTAAGAATGATCACTCACATGCTTTTAAGGAAATTATGAAAGCTATAATGCAAAATTAACGGAATAATTCAATCCAAAATGAGGTATAAAAACAACACCTAAAAAAGACAAGGATTTAGATGGTATAGCATATTTTCCTTTGTAGTTAACATCCTTGTCAATGGGATTCTTTTCTTAATTTCAAACTGGGATGCACATTTTTTTTGCCAAATGTTGAAGCTGACGCGGGGCAAGTTACTTTTTTTTTTTTTAACTCTCTCTGATAGGTCTCACATTACATCAGCATAATGACAAAACCAAGTCACTGAAGTTGTCTCCCACTTACAAAGAAAAGGCGACGTCCTTGACAGCGCTACTGTGGCTGGTGGATACGAGTTCAGCTTTGAAGTCCACACAGCTGAAGCGGTACATCTGAGCAGCCTCTGTCCCGACAAAGAATTGGTTGCCCTCTCCTCTCAAGGCAACGGAGGTCACCCCCTTCTCCAGCTGGACTTTCCTAATTTGAGAAAATAGGCAAATATTTGTAGGCACTGTAAAATATGCGCAGGGTGGGTATATTACTGAGGAATGTTTGTTTTTTTAACAATAACACGCATCAACGTCCACATTTTAGCAGATGCAATGTCAGCAGTTTCCGACAACTTTTTTCGATCAAGAGTTGGCAACAAAATCAAAAGATCGAGATTCCTTCACCCTCATCTGATTGACTTGGTGGATGTCAAGCTGAGGAGATGAGGCAGTTCAGTGATTTTTCAAACAGCTGTCAGACTCACATAAGAGTTTTGAAGTTGATTCTGGAACACAGAGTGAAGGTGCCAGACCCAGAGCCGACAAGCAGGTCCCCCGACTTCAGAATCCTTAGGGCATTGACACCCTGCCGAAAACGACAACGTGAGACTCAATACTAGTGGGAAAGTATTATACCCGCAAAAGGAGCTGCAGATCAAATACAATTTCTAACATGAACCCCTGCATACATTTTTCAAAGGAGTATTCAATCAGGGATTCGAATTACAAAGCAGGAAAAACTTTTATATCTGAGAGTGTGCAAGTGTACAAAAGTTATCACGCGATCAAGTATCGTCACCGAACCCACTTAAGCAGACCTACCAGGCTGTATTTTGTTTTGATGGGACCACAGTCGCTCAGCAGCCTCGTTTTCAGGTTGATTTTCATTATGTCTCCAGTGGTGGTGCCGCAGAAAATGAACTGATCATCCTCTGAGATCTGTGTTATAAATGTACAAGTCAACCCGAAAAATCGACATCTAACATTGATTAACTTTTGAAAATAGCCATTTTGAAAAACTTCAGGGTTAATAAGCCAGTGTGAAACTCTCGGGCCTTTGTACCTCAACACATTTTACAATCCTCTTCAGCTTTCCCGTCTGGCACTCTGTGGGCCTGATCTTCCTGTTGGTGAGGTCCAGCTCCCAGACACGCAATGTTCCGCTGCACAAAAAGATCCAAAGATATTCATAAACACTTTAAGAGGATAATTATAATGCCCTATTATACCAAAGGAATCACGATAGTCACATTTTGAATGCAGGTGCAGATGATAAGGCAAAAAAACCTATAATTTCATGTTTTGCAATTTTATCAGCATGTAATGAATCTTGTAAATTATTTTAAATCTGTCTTACGTGTCTAATGTGTTTTACAGAACGCCAGCGGACACCATTCACTCACCTGCCAGCAGAAACAAAGATATTGTCGTTTGTATTTGAGTACTGCACAGTGAGGCAGTGACCAGCGCTGTGTGCTGAGGCAGGACTCCCACAGACGGCCTGCTTGGTCTCAATATTCCACACGACTATGCTGAAAACACACAGAAGACACATCGCACACTCATCAGACAAAAAATGCACAGCCGAAAGAATTTACATAACACTTTTGTCATCTCTCTTTAAGCACCGGTCTCCATAGAGTTTGATCGCCAAACATGACATTTACCTGCCATCATCCTGACCTCCAAGGGACACCAGGTACTTGTCATTAGGAGAGAAGGCCAAGGCCTCCACCTTGGCCTTGTGGAGCAGCAGCTGGGCATAGATGGTTCTCTGTGCATAGTCCCAGATAATTACAGTGGCCTAGGGAAACATGCACAAAATGATTCAAAATGTGTAATGAATCATTTGTTGTATAAATAAATAAATAAATTCAAGCTCATGGGCGTATCTTCTTTCTGTACCACACAACATAAATAGATCGATTACTGAATAGAAATTGAATTTGGTGAGGCAAACAGTGGCGGGGTAAAACCAGAAGGTGGCGGTAAAGCAACCTAAGTCCGGAAAAAAAAAGAGATAATCAACCTGATAACCGTACTGAAATAATAGAGTGGAATATATTTCCACTCATTGTACCTTAAATCCCATGAAGTTGACCTGTCCGGAAGCGATGTACACTCCACTTTTGGACACTGAAATGCAGGACACGTTGTTTGTGTGTCCATGCAGGAACTCCTGCTTGCCATCTGTGATTCCCCGCAGGATGACTGTGGATCCCAGGGGGTAGATGAGGTGCTCTCTGTCCGGGTGAACTTTCAAGCCAGAGAACACGTGCCCTGAGGAAACAAATGGTTACGAGGCATCATATCGAATGATACTAGATCGTCTGTTATCATGATTGAGGCTCTCATATTAAATTGGAAAAAAAATATTTGAAATACTGCCGAGCCTAAATAAACCGATTGGGAATTAAACACAACTTAAATAATATTTTAATTGTTTACCGAATACAATTTAGCTATGCATGCTATCATGCTGTATGCATTCTTTGAGGATGAAAAACAAAAGTTACTGCCTATTGAGAACTGTCCGAAGTTTGCACGAAAACGTACCGTTAAATCCGATAACTGCCTCCAGTTCGAGTTGAGGTACGCCGTGTGTTTCAAGAGCCATGGGTTCCGTCTGAAACGTGTTAAAATGAGGCCAACTTTCATTAATAAAACCAAATTCAACTCGACCAATACACCAAACAGACGTAACTTAGCAACAGCCGGTGTTTCACCGGCCACCGTCATTGGTCGATGGAAACCCTCCCGCTACCTTCACGGACACTCGGAATCTCCAGGCCCTGAATCAAAACGGTGGCTGAGCTATTTCAGCGGCTACACTAAATGTCACAGTGCAAAGGCAACACAACAAATACACGAAAAGAAAACGTGTTTGATACGGACAAAGTGTAGTGTTTATTGTAATTGCACACAACACGTACCAAAGGAAAACTGCGGCCGAACCCATTCAGTTCGAACTATGTTTCGCTGTTTAGGCTTTTGAAGTGCACGTACTATACCTACATATAGAGAACAATGCACCGACATTTTCACTACAGCATTAACCGTTCTGCAAAGGCTTTATTGGATATACAACATGTACCAAAACCAATGAACACTGAAGAGGAAATCCTCCGGCTTGGATTATGCAAAATACTTGGAGAAGCTAATCGGGAGCAGATTCCAAGGATTCCAGTGAGACGCAAGAGCATCATTCCAAAGTTTGAAAATGAGTTCATTTTGATTACGCTCCAGAAAAATGGCTTTAAAGATTAAATGTCCATTCATTTTCCTTTTCAACTGCTGGGAGTCTCGGAAGGTCCGTCGTATATCTCTTTGGATTTGTCCATAGCCATCTGCTTGTGCGTCTGTGTCCTCCGGTGTCTGCTCAGAGAATGGCTCCATCGGAACCTACGACCACAGGGCAGGCAGAGATAGGGTCTTTCTCCCGTGTGTGTCCGCTGGTGTATTGTCAATGACTTGTACCGATAGAAGGTGGCGCCGCAATCATTGCAAATGTACTTCTCGGACTTAATGTGAACATTTTGTTCATGCTCTCTCATGTTGCCCAGCTGCGAGAAGCCTTTGCCGCACACGGGGCAAAGATGCGGTTTCTCTCCTGAGTGGGTCAACGCGTGAAGATTCAAGTCCTGGCGAGAATAAAACCCTTTCCCGCAGATGATGCAATTGTACGGCCTTTCCCCCGTGTGTCTCCTCATGTGCCTTTTCAGCCCTTCCGATCGGGAGAAGCAACTTTCACACAGACTGCATCGGAAAGGCTTCTCTCCGGTGTGGGAGCGGGAGTGCCGCCGCAGCTCTGAGTTCTTGTAGAAGCGCATGCCGCAGTTGGGACAGCCGTGAGTTTTTTCCGGCTGCTCCTCGTGTGTCTTCTCGTGCGCCTTGCAGTGACCGGCCTCAGAAAACCCTTTCCCGCAGACCGAGCAGGTGAAAGGCTTCTCTCCCGTGTGCATTCGCTCGTGACGCACAAGTTTGTTGAGTTTACTGAACGTCTTCAGGCAGTATGAACACTGGTGAGGCACCTTCGGTTGCTTCAAGTGCGTGTGCTTGTGCCTCTCCAACTTAGAGGGCCTGTCAAAAACCTTTCCGCAGTCCGAACAGGGATGTACATTAGTCTTGGTGTGATAACTCTGGTGTCGGATCAGCTTCTCTTGTTGTGTGAAACTCTTATCACAATGCTGACACTGGTGAACCGTCTTAGGCTTTCTTGTGTGCACAGGTTCGTGCCTCTCTAGTTTGGAGGGTCTATCAAATACCTTGCCACAAATGGAGCAAGGGTAACACTTGTCTTTTATGTAGCTTGTTTGCTGATCGAAGTCCTCTGTGTCAGTGGAATCGGATTCTGATTCTGAGTTTGCATCGACCTCAACCTCGGCAGGACCTGGTAAAACAAAAGAAGTCCTCTTTAAACTGATCGAATCAAACAATGGTGTTCTTGTATAGTCTTGACCAAAAACACCTGAAATTAAAACGCAAAACAGCAACCCTTACTTTCCTCCGAAGATTCTTCTTTAGGGACACATAAAGCATCTGGGCCCATGACTGCAGCCTATTTCTTCTTTCAACACAAAGAAAGTAGGACAAATTATAGCAGCTTTGTACAGTAGGGATCTAGCGTAGCTGTGCTCTGATATGTATAATAAAGCCAAAGGCATGCCCTATTTTATTTGGAAGATATGTAAATACATTTTATTTCTCTATACACTTGATACAAACATCACTGTGATCCTTCGCCCTTTACTTTTGTGACCATGATATATTATTAGTGGGACATTTTACAGTTAGAGACACAGCTTGGCACTTGTTCTGCCATTCCTAAATTCCCTCAAAGCTGGTTATGTGTGCTGCAATTTCTCGTTAATGATTGATGACATGCAGTGACATAACGATATAAGCCAATGTCCGTCACTGTATTAGCCTATATCTTGTTAAATGTAATAGTCATGCAAAAGAGCTGGGATGGTGATGTATAAATTATACAACGGCAGTGAAGTGATGGTTCAACAAGTTCCACTTGGCTTCCACAAGACTCCCCTTATGAGAGGATGTTCAGACATTGATTATTTATATCAAATGCCAATAGCTGTTAGGCCATAGTATATGGACCAAAGGTCCATAGCATCAACCATTGATGCTATGGACCTTTGAAGGCTCAAGCAGAACATCAACAACGGGGGCAGTTGAAACGAGCGATGAAATAATAATACAAACTAAAAAGGATTTTAATGAAGATCGAATCTTATAGCTACAGCTGGTTCAGACAAGATGGCGTTGGTTGATGCTTTAACACCTGAACATAGATAGTGCAGTTGATATCATGTTCAACTTAATGGCAGACGATCCCTGGCCTCCCCTGTGGTTAACATGAGCTCATTTATCACTAATGTGGCATTGAAATAGAGGCTAGGTGAGTGCTTCATTGGAACAACGCATGCACACAGAAGGAGAGATGGGTAACATTAGCTAACTTAGCTAAAGCTGTGGCGTGAGGCTAACGCCGTCAGCTAAAAAAACACGTGATATTGAGCAGGGCATACGAGATTGGGGTCCCACCTCTCCAATAAGCCGTAAAAGCAAAGGCTGTCACCTCTTTCCCCGCAACGCCTTCACCGTAACCTGCTTTGTAAAAAAAAAAAAAACAACAACAACACACAGCTGGTCCCAGCAGCTTGCTAAACAGCCCGTCGATGTGAGGCGTGTTAGTCTCTTTACCATCCCAGCGCTACATCTCGCTCTCTCTCTGATTGGTTTAGACGAGAGGCTTCCTGGACTCTGGACAATCACTACACTTCTAATCTAACCCAATCAGGAATAGGGTAGAGGCGGATCTTCTCCCACCTCGAGTGGAGAATAGCACTACAAACCTTTTGGAATTTTAAAACTGCAGGAAGTAAATGTGACTGTGTTGATCTACTTAATCTGACCACATCTGCAAGAGACACTTCTCACTATCTGACACAAGCACACATTGGGGTGCAGAATGTCCACCGTTCCCGTGGCTGACATTGAATTCAAACGTTGAATTTGTCTTTTTTTTTATCTGCAACATTAATGGAGAGCAGCAAGGATTTCCATACATTTTATTATGAATATCTGTGTTGACAATACAGATTTTTTTTTTTTTGGAAACAGAGAAACCACATGATATAATAAAAATATAGTGTTTACAATAACACATAGCTAAATAAGTTAATGAGAAGACAACCAATCATCACATGAAAAAAAAAATGTTTTGTATCAAATGCAGATAAATTGCAGATTATACAAATGAATAAAAGCAATATAGGTTGAGTGTGCATATATACATCCAGGAAAGATACAGTGTTTCCAACAGATACTGTTAAATGTCTGGATACAATGCACTACTTTGTAGATAAAAGTACACTATATGATCAATGTAACCTTTTGGCTATAGTGGGTAAAATTGTATTTGATTTTTAGAGACATCTATTGGGATGTGAACCATTGCACATGTAAGCTTCTGAAGCTCAGTAATGAGTAATGAGCAACACAAATGACCTGGGCTTGCGTTATGGACATCAAGTGTTGCTCATTTAGTTGCCCCATAATATGTGCATTAATGTGGATTTCACAAAATAAGTATAGGAAATTTACATCCAAATTCTAGTCCAATTTAACCCGATCGAGAAAATTGCTTCATCGTTGATATGAAAAAGTTATAAGGTGTGTCTCCTCCTTCTTTTTTTTCCCTCCTTTTTTTTCCCCTACGGGGAGGGAAAACACTGAGAAAAGGAAAAAGAGTTCTGGATGCCCCACACTTCCAGGGACTGGATCTTGAAATGCCCCTTGCAGACTGGGATGCTCTTGAATGTGTCGCAATGCTCTGTGTATCCTTCCTCCAGGTTTTCCTGGAGGCAAAGCGCATGTCCCCCATCGCCACCTAAGAGAAGACACATACATCAGCGCTGCATACACACTGTCAGCAGACTGTCAGCATTGTCAAGTAGGATGATATAGTCAAGAGACATACCAATAACGAGCTGTCTGTCGTTGCCTGCTATGAACATGTAGGCCTGTTGTTCCTTGGGTCTCTTTGGCTCTTTGGCTGTCGTGGGCTCCTCTGATGGGGCAGTGAAGGGGATCGTCAGGTAGATAGGATCCTGGGGGGTCCCGGCAGGACAGGTCAGAGTTGTGGTGGCTATGGTGGAGGGGACAGCGGAGCTTCCAGTTGCGGACACCTGCTGTGGAGAAGCTCTTCTGGTCATGATGTTGACCATTGTCTGCTGGTAGTGCTCCATGCTGGGACGAAGCTGAAAGAGGGATCACACGACTTATTTCGCACTCATTCTAGTGAAAGAGTCACTCCAGTAAAAGGCAGCGATTATACAATACGGATATGCACGAAGTCGACACAAAAATCCTCTGACTTGCAGGAATGTGTCTCACCGTAAAAATGAAACATTCCCCCGTTCCAAAATAAGTTAGGGCCTCTGGCTCAAACGCTCTCCTTTCCGTCATGTCCGTTGACAGGAAGGCACCAAAGACCTGCGGAATGAGAAAAAGCATTACCTCCTATTAAATATCATGTGACAAAACTAAAATAAAAAAGACACAGGTATCGGATGTATCTCAAAGTTCATAAGTTACCTCTTCATCCACTGTTTTGATCATCAAGACCGTCGGTTCATGTCCCTCCACTTGAGAATAGAATCTATGCAAATTTAACAAGACATATAAGAGGTGTTGTTTTTAATATCCCGTAAACTGCAATGGCAATGAACACTAAACAGAGCTCACGTATCATATTGAAGAGCAAATTTTGTATCAAGTATCAAGAGGAGGTAAAAGTTTAAAATGTAAGAACCCCAACTTAAAATATGTAATGAACATTTCCTTTCATTTTTTTCCTCGAGATATATATAACGATTGGCCCGTTGTTTACCCTGTGTTTGTCACAAATCAAGAGATGGTAAAACCCCTCATTTAGAAAATGATTTGTTTCAGCTTCAGGTAATTTTGTACATAAACAACATTCGCCACCACTGAACTGTGAGTTGTTTGACATTCATCCCACTCAAAGCAAACATGTTGACAGTGAAAACACACAATCTCTGACTGTCGCTTAACTGGACCTGGGAAAATGCTAGGTGATGGTGTTTGACAGTAAGTGATCCATGGTGGCCTCATTTTACAATGCAAGTATGGACAGACGCCATAAAAAGAAAATATGCGGTTCTGTTTTGTGCATGAGACACTTCAGGTCATACCTCAGGCCTGTAAATTAACATTACTACTCGGTGTGATCGCTTTTCAATGCGGTATTAGAGCATTGTACAGAGGCTACTTACGAAGCAAGACTTCTTCCATGTTCGGCTGTACTATACAGCCTAATGGGACTGAAAAGGGCAAAACGCTCAGGTATCCAGGCCCAGACCACTCTCATCTCAGTCCCTGTCACGACACTGGAGTGGAAGTTTGTGAAGTCCACTGTCTGGACCGTCTGCCTTGAGGGACATCAATGATGCGATGAGTACATTTGAACATTTAGAATACACACAAATCACAAATCATATACAAATGCTATTTATTGGCGGTTCTGAATCGATTTCTGCATTAACCAACCTGTTCTGGTGGATGCTGACGCCTTTTTGCATGAGCGAGTCCTTGTTGGCATTGAACAGGAGGTTGAGCTCCGTCCGCGTGGCCATCGGGATCCTGAAAGCCTCCTCCAGAAGCGACTCTGCCGTGCAGTGGCGAGCGACGTTCTGCACAAACCTTTTCATATCGGTCCGGAAGTCCTCCACGTCTGCCACTCGAGACGACACGGACACTTTGTAGAGGCTCAGCAAAGCCAATGCCACCCTTCAAGGACAAGAACGTGGAATAGTTTAAGTGTGAGGATTCTACTCCGGCAAAATGCTCAGAAGTTACATTTATGCCACGCCAAAAATGACTTGGCCAGATGCGAAGATTTGAATGTAAAAAATGGAAGATGTGGCCGCAAACCTGTAGAGAACCTTGTAGCCCTCCAACAGATAGACATCCAGCACTCTGATGGCATAGGTGAACGGAAGGTAGGCAAAAATCCACATGATCCAATCGGAGTAAAACTCAAAGAGGTTCTGGTGAGAGCTGGCGATAAGCTTGCGGATTCCCCTGCAGCACCTGTTGGCGAGGTCTCCGAAGGTCATGCAGGAGGCGCGGTAGGTGAGGAAGCTCTGGTCGATGTAGCGCTTGTTGGGGTCGTTGTAGGAGATGAGTCGGGACACGCTGTAGAAACACTCGGCCTCGTCCTGGCTGAAGTGAAGGATGAGCGAGACCAGGGCGGGCAGGATGGGGCAGAAGTTCATCTCTGGGAAGTGTCTGCCGAGGCAGAGCAGGATCTTCTTCACAGAGTTCAGCCCGGCTTTGTTGAGACAGTATCTGGATATGAAATCATGGTCTGAGCACATGTAATATAGCAACGTGTCATATATACACTTGATCATAAAACGTATAGATAGGTAAACGAGAAATACCTCGGTATTTCTTCCGTCTCCATGTACTCTGGGACCGGTTGGGAGCTCATTTTCTGCTCTCCAAAAAGCTTCTTGGCCAGTCCGTAGTAGACGTCTCTGTCCGAAGCGACAGCCCTGCAGCAGAAATCACGTCAATCCACATTCAGACCATTTGACTAAATGCAGCGGAATTAAATAACACGCACTGCCTTTGCCAAGAGGTAATCTACTGCACATGTGTGTGTGTGTCTTACTGCGAGAAAAAGAAATGTATCATATTTTGGAATTTTTGCAATTTGTTGTGAGCGTCCCAAACCTGGAATTGATGCTGTGGATGATGTGATAGTACGCTTTGGCCCTCAGTGTGTGCGGCATGGCCCAGAATCCTTTCCGGCCCATGGTTTTCAGCTGCTGGTGCTCACTCTCCAGGATCTGCTGGTATCTGTTTGCAGCTTCGGGATCAATCTTCTCCCAGTCCACGAACTGTCCATACTTCATCCCTGAGTTGGAGCTAATCTCCCAGTTGTCAGACTCTGAGATGGTAATCATGGACACCGGCTTGAGATTGCCTTTGCTGCCTGGGCAAAACAAAAAAAAAACGCACACATACCTTAACTTATAATTTTCCAAAACATTTCCACGAGGTGTTCATTTCAAATGTAATTAAAAATGTTGGTGTAGAATCAGATGCCATTGTAGATCATTATTTAAGTACCATTCTGTTCTCTAGAGGGCGAAAGTTTGTTTGGTTTAGACTTGGACTTCTTGGAGGTGACACCTGCCCCATCATCATCTTTATTCCCCTTTGCAGTCCCTTGGTGTTGGATTAGGGAGCTTGCTCTCGGCCTCGACGCACTGGAACTGTCAAAGTTTCCCATGTCATAGTTGGAGGAAGGCTCTGATGAATCATAAGTGTAAAAGGACCTAGGGAGCAGTTGATAAGGTATTCA
The DNA here is from genome assembly GCA_016785305.1 of Colistium nudipinnis. Lineage (NCBI taxonomy): Eukaryota > Metazoa > Chordata > Actinopteri > Pleuronectiformes > Rhombosoleidae > Colistium > Colistium nudipinnis. Next base: position 297,051 of record JAFBJU010001479.1, read on the forward strand.
TTGTGCAATAATTCATTCTTTTTTGTATATTTATTGTACAGGTCAGTGTCTGCCTGCTGTGCAATTTGGCGACAACATTTAATAACACATCCACCTTTAAATACAAATACCTGCTGCTTCCTTCCTGCTGCAATTCCAAACATAATCTTGATTCAAGATGAAAATAAAATCACAGAACAGGTTTTCAGACGCAAGATAAAAAAAACATACCTGGAGCGAGGCCTGAGGCAGGATTTGTCTGCCTGTGTCTGTACGCCATAGTTCTTACTCTCCTCCGGGCTATAATAGGAGTGAGATCTCTGTCTGCTTCGGCCTCCGACAATGGAGTCCAAGTCTTGGCCAGAGGGTGCGTGGACTGAGATTGAATTCAAATTCCCACAATTGGAGAACTCCGGCGTTCTTGAAACGTGAATCATGTCCAGGCCTAATCTTCAAAGAGGAGCAAAGTTACTGTGCCTCCTGGTATCAACTGCACGCAGCAGGCAACAGGGCTTTATATAAGCCTGTGGGTTGTGGCCACGTCAACCAGGCATGCCTTGTTTGTGGTGATTGGGGTCACTGATTTTCTTGTTTTCACTTGCATACAACACACAGTGTCTTAATCTGAGTATGGAGTAAGGCTCTGCACCCTTTTAACAGTGCCACCACTATCGGAACCAACATACAATGCTTAAATATTCTACAATATACTAAAAATAATATATATATAAAAAAAATTGAAACGCAACAAAACTGTTTTTTTGTTACTGACATACATCGACTCACTCTTCATAATATATTATTATTATTATTTTTATTTAGCTGAAATTGTTATATTTATTTAGTTGAAATTGCAATGAAGAGTTCAATTGTATTGTTTTATTCAACAACCAATCAAAAAGAAATCAGAAAAAGGCATTCAGAAAAAAATGTGTTGTGTTGGTCTTTCTCTGAAACTGCTTCAGGCGTAGCATCAACATGCCAAATGAAACTATTCCAAGAAGTCTTCTAGAGGTTATTATTCTACACAACAGGTAGATGTTTTGATCCAAACACAGCCACTGTTTGGTTATAAAACATAAAACGTCGACAAGTACTTACCTCATATGTGGGCTTTACATCTTATAGAGCTGAAAAACAAACTCAGAAGTGTCCCATGAGTGAAGAAAACATGGCCTCATTCTTTTACGTCACTTTCCATGGGGGCTGGAACATCTTACGTACTACATACTGTACATATTTACATTCTATATCATTAAATAAGGTTCTTTTTTTTTCCGACCCATATTGCGAGAAATATATGCTGACAATTTACAAAGGTATTCTTGTACTCATTGAGACTATCCGTCTTTAACAAAATAGATGCTCACAATCAGATGACAACTAAATAACGATCTCTTCCATAACAGGAAGATGCATTTTCCCGAAGAGATGAAAATGTGGCTGCATGCAAGTCAAAAATAATTGCAGTAAATATATATTGCTTGTTTTGACTGTCACGCAGTATGAAACTATTGTGTCAAGGTAAAGTAGGTTTCTGTCTCCACAGAAATACATGAGATATACTTTTCTGTCATTGTATATCATTTAAACGTTTTTGGACATACATTTAACTACGTTTAAAAATAATTTCCTCTATAACATTAATTGAATTGCAATTAGATCTGACTGTCTATTGCGACGATTGATTTGGGGTGATAATATAACAATCTCTGTATAATCGCGACCCCGGAGTCATAGGTCCCTCGAAGCTTGCCGTAGTGACGTCACACCCAAACAAGGAACAATTAGCTGTTGATTACTGACGGCTGGTTCAGTCGAAGTGGATTTTCGCTCTTTACCCAACTTTTATCACCATGTCTCAAGATCTATGGTAGGCAATTCGCCCAAAGTCTGCATACACTCGCTCCTCTTTGTTATTTATTCCATCAAAATGACGTTTTACACCATTGTTGTATCTTGCTATAAAGTGCTAGCGAGCTCATACCCATGGACACCAACGTTAGCAATAGCTACATGCAAAGAGTTCCAGTCTCATTAAGTCATAACAAACACTCTTTTTTATATGTAGACATATACGGGGTCATGCAGCATGACATGGACAATTGTGTTAGTTGACATTGTGGTCGAAACTTGGTGACGTTTGTAGAGTTGTGGGTGATACTGCACATGTCACATGATGAATGTAACGCGTATACATATGGTCTGGCCCTTTACCCTGTTAAACAACTCGACTCAAACAACCTTCAGTTTAATGACAACGCTGAACTGCCCTTGAAGTGTAGCACTGGCTTTTTAGGCTGTGAGAGGTGCTTCAACACGACATGTGTGAACACCAAGCTAGCTAGCGAGCCAAACTAGCCTCTAATAACTACATTGTACAGTAAGACGTATTCTACTGGCCCTTTACCCTGTTAAACAACTCGACTCAAACAACCTTCAGTATAATGACAACGCTGAACTGCCCTTGAAGTGTAGCACTGGCTTTTTAGGCTGTGAGAGGTGCTTCAACACGACATGTGTGAACACCAAGCTAGCTAGCGAGCCAAACTAGCCTCTAATAACTACATTGTACAGTAAGACGTATTCTACAGGTTGATTTAGCCTTGTGTGTATTGCCAGCCCAGGCATTTGTTTTCTTCATTGCTCCAGAGGCTACATGACACCTCTGTCCTTTTTTCATTTGCTTATAGGTTACAGAACTACGATGCCACTTGTCGCCTGGCACAAGAAATAGCAGAAAACATTAATGAACGGAACACGCAGCAGAGAACGGGGGGAAACCCTGCAAAGGTAAGGTGGTATTGTTGACAATGTTCTTCTGAAATAAAGAAGTCTCTCTATTAGTCGGTTGAATATCTTGTGTCTGTCTTTCCAGATCAACATGACGTTGCGGGCGTCTCTGCAGAAGCTCAAACAGAATATTGCCCAGCTCAAAGAGGGCCTGCTGCGATCTTCATCATCGCGACGCATGTATCCTTTCCTCTGCCAGTGCTCCTAATGATGGAAGTCATGACACCATGGCTGCTGCTGAAAAGTTGTTTTTAAATGGGAAGTTCCCCGTCTGAGTAAAGTGACTCTTTAAGTGGCATAGGATACACTGGACCAACCTGTATGAAAGCAGCTGAGATTATTCACTGCACTAATGTATAGAGCAACAAAGCATTTCCTTTTCTTTTCAGAACACGCCCACAAAACAAAAGTGAATGGAAATCTTTCCAGTATTATTTTCTGAGCTTTTAATCCATAAATACAGGTTTTCTCTTAATAAAATACACATATCTGTGCAAATGTCACCCATGCCAGGAAACTCTATTTATAACTCTAATGTGTGAATGTGATTTACTCTCGCCTCTTTCTCATGCCCTTTTTTTTAACAAGATTTCAATTTTAATAGTTCAGTTTCCCCTTCTTTTATATACCCTTACTGTTATATTATTGAAACATTTCAACACTGTTACGTGAGTTCCCCCATATTTATTGTTCTTCCACATGCTATAAATAAGTTAGTTTAAAAATACACCTCGTGTAAGTGCAGGCAGATTTTCTTTAGTACTGTACTCATCTTTTCCTCATTGCTCCATCAAGGTCAAAGTAAAGCAGTTAGGAAAATATTTTTATGACTTTTTGACCGCAGCTCATATTTTTGGATTAAGGTTAGCCTTTTGTGCAGTTGCAGTTGTGTTCCTATAGAGGGCATCAGAATGTTTATAAAAAGGGTCTACCCTTACCAGTGTTTCGTATGAGAATGGTTTTTAGAGTAATTTTGACCTTTTGCTTAACCTAAGCTGGCATCATCAGAATGCAATCGGAAGCGGACAGAAGGCAGAACCTCGTTGATGATCTGTTAACCCGAGAGAAACGGCTGAATGCCACCTTCAAGGGAGAAATCACAGAGCCACAGCAGTCCAGGTATTAAAATATAGCTCGAAACTTATATAAACAAAGAGTATTTACAGCTCAAGCTCAGCATTTTCTGCCGTTAGAGATGACACAAGTTGACCCAACATTTTGTCAATTAGACTCGGATCCAAAAATAAATTAATTTGTAGATCTCAATATATCAGAAATACTCTACATGGACAGTACTTTGTTAAGGTGTTAAATATTTTTTTTTAATTTAAGTAATTTATTTAGATAATTGCTTTTACGGGTGAACAGCGTGATAAAAGGCCACATTTAACATGTCCTGTGATGTTGTGGTTTTCCTCTCTGAGGTCTTTTCTTCTTCTTCTTCTTAAAAAAAAAAAAAAAAAAATCTAGTGCTGGCTGCCCAATTAAAAATAATGAATCCTCATTCTCTTGCCTATCTCCTTGACCAGGGAGGTCATGTTTTCTGCTTTGGGGATATGTCAATGGTCAATGGCTTTCTTTGAAAGTTTTTGCACATCCGGTATGACCCATGTGCCGTGACCTCTCACTTGGAAGGAAGTCTGTCTGTCTGCCATTTTGACAAGGTGCTTAACTTCATAGCTACTTCTTTTTCATTAAGATGTCCTCGCTTTGCACTGTTGATCACACATTCAGCACCTTCTGGCGTAGGTGCACACACACAGACACATGCCTGCACGCACGCACGCACGCGTCTCTCTATAATTGTCAGGACACTAATTGAGATAATGCATTCCATTGCCCCCTACCCTAACCATAACCACCACAACTTAATGCCTAACCCTAATCCACACCCCAACCCTTATCTAAGGCAAATTCTAACCGTAATTACCAAGTCTTAACCTTTTTTATATGAATAACTTTGAACCAAATAAATGAATGCATGTGCGCGCGCACACACACACACAGACAGAGACACACACACACAGACACACACACACACAAAACCATTAATTCACGAGAATGTAAATCTTAGTTTGTGTGATCCATGTATTACTATTTTAAAGGCAACCTACATCTATTAACACTACCAGAAAAAAGGTAACATATATATATATTTGTTTAGTTTGGCACATTCCATCTAACGCACACGTTCCATCTTATGGCAATGACATTGTGGGATTTTATATTGGTCTGCCACATGAGGGCAATTTTGTCTTTTGGCTTCACCTTTGGAAAGGCGTCATCACGTCCGTTCTCATGACACGAGGAATATTGGGCATTTTGTTGTTTTCATCTTGCTGAGGCTCCACATTGACAGAAAAATGCTTTGTGGCCTTGGATTTTGTTTTGAGGAGTAAATGTAACGACGGTAGAATGGGACCAAGCGTCCCAGTTTGATCCGATCAGCGGAGTTTAGAGCAACGCCATGGTACGAGATTGGCTCTCTCTGATATACTTCACAAGCTTCGGATTTGCGATTGATCTGTTTAGCTGTGCTTTGCACAGGCTTTCATCATGTTACAGACCACACACCCAATTTCATAAAAGGCACTGAAGAGAAAAAGAAAGTCAATTGACATTCACTAATAAATTAGCTTGGCGTACAGTAATCATGTGGTTGTATGGTTTGCTCAGTGTGACCTAAATTTAGTTGTGATATGTGGCGGGGGAATTTGGATTTGTGGGTAGGGCTCATTCCCACTGTGTGGTCTCTGAGCACAGACTGTGGGAGGGGGTGGATCGGCCATGCGTGGCTAATCTAAGCTGTTCCTTTTTTTTTCTTTTTTTTCCCCGACCAAGCATTTTAGCTTGGAAGAAAAGAGATGGAGGTCGCAGAGGGGTCATTAATCTAGCCCGGAGGACAATGCACTCCTAAGTATCTCCATTTCAGACCGAGCAAAAGATGGACGTGGCGCCTCGATTTGAAGGCCCGGGTCACCCCGGCGCCCCTTGCAACCACCTGTCCTCCGCTCTTCACTAACCTGTCCTTTGTATTTGATTGCGCTGGAAATAGTTGTAATTGGTTAAATCTCGCCTGTCCAAGTCACTCAATCAGGACCCGGGTGCTCAGGGTCCCGATGGCGGCAGTCTAGTGCTTTGTGGCCGCCCAGAGATGTGCCTGACTGGGTTTGCCCCCAGCCGACTGGTTAATTGGATCTTCACACACTGGGAACTTGCATAGAGGAAGCGGAGGGTCTGGCGCTCAGTGTCACAGCAATCAAACACGTCGGAGAGATTATAGCGAACGCCTTGTTGCACCTACTCCTCTCATGGTGTCGGGCTCGGCCGGCTTTGTGAATTGTCTTACAATGCCTTCACCGGGCCCACTTCAAAAACAGCTTGAGGCCGTATCCACACTGTGATTTGGGGTTAATATTAAAACCGTTTTATGCATTGCTCATAAAAAAATAAAAAAAAAATATATATTTTTCACTAAATCTTTCTCTTTTGAAATATTGGGCTAGAATGTACCAATGAAAGCACTGAACTTTGGGATCTGGATGTCAAAACCATAGCGAACTATTTATGGATTATTATAGTAGTATTATTATTTCCAGGGATAGCATCGTCAACCGCAAAAAAAAGAAAAAAAAGTCCAACGTGTGTGATGTTTGCATGTTCTCCCTGTTTTGTCTGTGTTGTCTCGGAGCTCTCCGGATGCCTCCCACCGTTCAAAGTCAGGCAGGTTAGATTACGTGTTGATTCAAAATGACAAATGGCTGTGAATGCGGTTGGCGTACAATCATCTGAACGCCGTAGTGAAAGATAAGCCTACACGCTGCTCCTTTTCTTTCCCCTCTCTCTCAGCCGACGCTGTTAAATCCAGCCTTACACAGCCAACCCAAAACCCATCACCGCAAGACGGCGGCGGGGGGGGGGGGGTCCTGAAACACAGCTTTAAACTATTAGTGGAAGAATGGATCCTGAACCACACGCAGCAGTGTTTAGCACTTCACAGCGCAGTGCAGAGGGTCCTCTGGCCTGTCACCGTCGGTGCAAAAAACCTCCCCAGCAATGTGGCAGTTTCTTTTTTTTTTTTTTTTTTTAATGCACTGTTTACACGCTGACCTGGCAATTTACAAATCATCTGGAGAACTTAAAAGAGAAACCAGAAAATGAATCCGCGTTCCGTCTGGGATCCAAAAGGGTTTTGTTGAACTAAAAAATGTTCTAAAGGCTACAGTATTGAAATAGGCAACATGCTCTGTGCAGATGTGCTTGCTGTGAGTTATACAGACATGTTGCCTTTGTTTGCTTACATGGCCAAAGCTCACTGATGCATGATGAGCGTTTGAGTTGTGCGTTGGAATGGTGATTGACAGACAAAGAGTGTAAATTAACTTTCAGCTGTTTAACACTGTTGTGTGAACTTTCTTGGATCATGAAACGGTGCCTGTTCTGCTTTCTGGGTGGGAGCGGCAATTTTAGGACTAAGGCTAAGTTTTATAAGATCTAAGTTATCCGTTTTAAAGTCAATTATGTATTGCACATATGATGCTTTGAATGTTTTACCTCAGAATTGTGAAATGTTAAGCTGTTAGGTCGTTTTCTGCCTATTAACATTTTTAGAGCCACAACTGGTTTCTGTCCTTTATGTGTGAAATATTTGCAAATGGAATGTTGATTTGATCTTGTTTCATAGGTCGACGTTGATGGCCGGAGCGAGTGGCGGCGTTACGGCCAACCCCTGGCTGGTCGACGAATCGGACGAGACCAGAGGGCTGAGCTTTGGGGAGATCAAACAGCAGCAACAACGAATCATTGAAGGTAATTAAAACACAGGGAGATAAAAACCCGGATTGATTGTGCAACTGTTCTTCCGAGCATCCTGCTTTTATTCTCTTAAATAAAATCAAGACCAAATATGGATATGGCAACCAAAAGCTTAATGTAATCCTGCATCACTTGGATAATATTTGTTAATATTTGTACAGCATATTTGCCCTCATGCGGTAACCTATGTACCTCACCAAAACACAATTTCCGCACTATCAAAAATATATAAAACATGTTAGTGTGTGTATTAACGCAATCTACGTTCCAGTTGCCTTGCTGATCTACAGTAACGTATAAAAGCTGATCACAGAGTAGACATATTGAAAACCCTTGCCGGGCTTTTTCCTGTTTCCCGGAGTTCCCAGACATGAGTTCACCTGACTCCATGTGACACTTCATTGCTATGTCTCCGTCATGACTCTGGTTATTGTCGATCTGGGATCAGAGATTCCTGTTAAGACAGTGAAACTAAACCACATGGTGGTTTCGAGTCCCCTGTGGCATTTCTGGCGGAGTTGGGTAATGGTGAGTGCCTTAACCTGTGGTCATAAAAACATTCCTGTGGTGGAGAGTGTGTCAAACTTGGAACCTTAAATAGGCCAAATCTTTTTCTTCTTCTCTTTCTTTTTTTTCCTTTTCCTTTCTTTTACCTCTTCTTTTCTCTCCCCTTCTCGCCATTCCTGCTTCACGGTTTTCCTTCTCCACCGTGGCCCTGCCACAGTTATAATAACAGGAGCAAGCCTGAGTGGGGCAAAGCGCTGAGCGGCTCACATGTGGCACTGAGCTGGACCCCCAACAGCCTGTCATTCCTATTTCTTAAATACTTGCCTCATTATATAACCGGCCGAGTATGCTGTAATTGCTCCCTTCTTGCAGTTGGATTGAAGCATAAGCTTATTGTTTGTTGTTACCTCCTGCTAAGTCACAAACTGAATATCGTGCAAAGGCTTTTGATTGACACGTTGATTATGTCCCTCGCGTGCTTTTCTTTGTCTGGTTTTCTGGCGTTGCAGTCCTAATTCAAATGTGTAATAATTCTATTATCGCTCTCTCTCTCTCCCCCGCCCCCTCAGTCCAGGATGCAGGCTTGGATGCCCTCGCGGCCGTCATCAGCCGACAGAAGATAATGGGCCAGGAGATCGGCAACGAGCTTGAAGAACAGAACGGTAAAATTGAAAGTTCTTGTTCGTCTGCACATATTCGCCGAATACATTCCAGACGCGTTACACGCCGCGGTGTGAAAGCAATCCGACATACAGGTCCAGCGATGGAACAACTCGCCTCATGTAACATCTTGAACGGTAATTTCCCTTCAAACCGTCGCCACCGACACAGTAAATACCACGTATACACACAAAACCTGGCTTTCAGGTCATGACCTTGACCGCCTAGTTATGTTTGACATGCATCCCACAGGTGACCTTTTTTTTCCTTCGTGCTACTAAAATTCAAATAAACTGTTACAGTTTTGTTATTCTGGAAACCGATCTGCTCGGAGCGAATGGTGCGTTATTTCTGGCTAAATGCGGCTCATTGGTCCATAAATAGCCTCCATCACAGAGAGAAAGTGCCATAAGGAACACAGTGCATCATTCCACTCTCCGAAAGCTGCTACTTGAGACGTAAGGGTGGCGCACCATCATCAATCAACTGGTGAATAATTAGATCCTTTAATGCATTGCCCGTAGAAGACTAAAGCAGGTGTTTTTGACCTTGCTGCATTTGTGACTTGATTTTAATCAATATCTTAAAAAAAGAATTTCCCCCCCATCAGACATATAATGTGGGGGGTATACTGATCGGTTTGTCTGTCTGTCTTATCATTCTGTTTCTGGGGCAAAGTTCCTAAACGTTTCATTCCACTTCACATTAATTTGGTTTAGTCAGTGAGGCGCTACTTTTTTTCTGTTTTGGTTTTAATGAGAGAGGTAATATGATGTCGGGATACCGTGATGGCACAAAAATGATTTCATTTTTTGTGAGTGCTCTCGAACAGGGAAACCCAACATGTGTTTTGTTTTTATACGTTTTTCATCCAAACAAGTATAGACCTAGACTCCGTAGGTCGATGAAGAAGTAATAATGCTCTGTGGCACTGGAGATAGGGAAGGGTGTCTACACCACGGACACCTGAGCAGGAGTGGGTAGACTCTAGACTTGATATTTCTTTCGGCATGGCTAGTCAACTTAGACCTAGAGCACACAGCCCGGGGCTGCGGCAATCGCATCCGATTAATTCTGCTGTTTGGAGTTAGAATGGGACCCGGCGATGAATCTCAACAGGACCTTTGTCCAACTTTATAAACCAAATCGTCCCACCCCCTGTTAAAAGGTAGGGACTGGAACGTTCTGAATGTTTTGGTTCTTGGCCGACACCTCATCCAGATTTGTCTCCCGCCAGTTATTGTCCGTTTCTACACCGACGAAAAGAAGGGTGTCGTGCTTTTTCCTGTAATATCCTGTCCGAGCCGCTGTACCCAAACAAGTCCAGAGGTTGTATAACTGCGTGATCGCGGCGTCGGCGTGGAAACAAACGACCTTCCCTTCTGCTGGGAAGGAATGGCAGATGTTTGGCTGATTTGGGTTGACACCGATGGGAGGAGGGGGGGGGGGGGAACAGGGGGGGGGGGGGGGGGGGAACAAAAAGGAAAGCTGAATGTTTTAACCCCGCTCTCCTGTTACCCTATCGAACTAGAGACGGATCGTTGCTCTAATGCGCCGGCTGGCGTGTTTTTCTTCTCGTGTTTTCAGCTTGATGTCAGTGTTTCCAATAATACGAACCGTAGAGGCTGACGGGAGAGCTGGAGCCGAGATTCAGACCAGCTCCTCCGCAGGTCAGAAACACGGCAAAGGATTTTGGGCCCTGGAAACAATTGTTTGTCACTAGTCCAGTGCTTAGACCCCTCATGACTTACATTAGATTGGAACTCTACACCGTGCCACCTGTTGGGACTGTGATTTGTGAATCCGCAATTTATGAGCAGCAATGTCTGGTCATAAGGCTTGACAAGACCCGTATTATAAAACCTCTCCTATTCCTGTCTCTTATACACATCTTTATCACTAGGCTATACTAACAGATGTATTTAAATTGTAAGAGTTAAGGTGCATTTAGGGTTTTCGTAGAAGTCCAGGTTATTAAATCTGCCTTTGAACGTCACTCAACTATCAGTTTATCATTTCCTTTTTATTTCCACACCATCACACAGCCTTCTCCAACCCTCTACGGTAATTAATCACGTATACATGGAATTCTGTGCTGTCAGACCTCGGTATTCTAATAGTATAGAATGATTTGTTGTTATAGCATAAACTCTGCATGGATATCATTTTAAATAGGGCTTCCTCTGGTACTGTGTCTCTTAATATCAAACACTAAGGCTTAGGGAATTTTCTTTTTCTCCATTAAAGATACAGATTTGATTTGCGCAGACTTTTACTTCAATTAGCTTGATGGCGGTCTCATACAGCTTATCGGTGCTGTATTTCTTAACCATGTTAAATGTCAAAGTTGACATGAAAAGTTAGAGGATATGGAATAGGGATTTTAAGTTCTAAAGCAAGGAAAAGACGGGGCTTCTTTTGATCCCGACACTTGGTGCGTAACCTTGGCGTCCGACCGTCTTTCCGTCTTGTAGGGGTCCTTCTCCTCCCCCTGATCACTGTGCTGTGGCGGTGTTTTCCTATAAATACTTTAAGCTCTTTGTAGTTTGGCTGCCCAGGTCGCTCTTTTGACCCAAGTGCAGTGGAGGTTGTAGGCATTTCCTTTTTGGGAAATTAATCGGGCCGATGTGAGCAAGGAGAGATGAGACGAACCCAAAGCCCTCAGTCACTCGCCTCTCACTCTGAACGGGGGATCAAAATGGAGTGCGTGATGTACAAAATGAGTAAGCAGACTGATTACCTCCATTTTAGTACCCGCCTTATATGGCACATAACATTAATTTGTTGCATACTGAAGATTTTCCCATCTTACTTTCCAGTCATAACAAAAGGAGGAATTCAGTCATGATTGTTACTGGGCTAAAATGAGTTTGGTGATGTTCAGTCATCAAGCTTTATTAAAATGTTTTATATATATCTACAGTATATATATATATTTCCTACATTATGTTACCAAAGATCAGTGTATTTTTATTTCCACATTAAATGTTGCCGAAAATAGTCTAGCGCATGCCAACTGAAATGACTTGAATCGGCGGTCGTCTCGCTTCCCACCGAGGAAAGATCAACACTCGTTTCGCTGTGTTAGTGCCGATATTTCTCAGATTGTGGCCTTTTTCCCCCCATCTTCACCGGGAACACAGTTACTTAAGTGTGTGGAGGGAAACAGACCAGCGTTGAAATTGAAATGAGGGTCTGGAACCTATTTTAGATGGATCCAAGCGATGCATTTATTCCGGGACTGCAAGATGTGTACTGTGGCGTTCTTGGAGATTAGAGGAGCGGATTGGATTTTTGAACGGGATAGTAGCCGCAGCAGCTTGTTGCTGGTTGAATTTTGTGTCGTATTGTCCGCAAAGTTTACTCTTGTCCAGCGTAATAGCGCAAGATGTGAACCTACGCCATAAGTGGACAAAAATACAACGTAAACGGTTCAGACAAATACACTGTCCTCTTCAGAATGGAAATCCTTATAGGGAAGTGTCGGGTCATAAATGTAATGATGGCACTGTCGGGACTTGTTGTCGTTAATGAGCCCTTTAAATAGAACTCGTGGCTGTTTCGGTTTGTGAGTCCTTGTTAAACGTGAGTGTATTTTAAAGACTTTGTCACTGGGCCTGATGGTTCTAAAGGCAAACGCACGTGAGCTGCCAAGGGTTCTCTCGGTTAGTGAGCCAGCTGTGAGCCAAAACAAGGCCAAATAGGCGTTTGCTCCTATGACGGGCCTGCTGTCTTGTAAATAGTTAGATCACCGATCGGATTCTGCATCAGCGGGGGCCGAGTTGTCCAGCACTAATGACGTCCAAATAAACAGTTGCGTGGCCCTTTCTTTCAGACGCTACCCCTCGGGAGCGAAGCCCCTTGCGTCACCTGGCTATCAGAAGCAGATCGGTGAGCAAATAAACCCTACAGATGATGACACTCGGCAGAAAAGTCAATGTGGTTGCAGTTGGGGATTGGTTCCTTGCGCATTTGATTTGCTCCGTTTGCAAATGGGGCTTGTTGTAGCGAACGGTGTTCCTCATGAAGTCCTTGTATTTTTCTGTCAATTAATCATTTTACGGACACCGACAACACGCACATCCCCAAACTTGAGAGATCGGGGTTGAAAGTATTTTGGAGTGCATCTGGCATCGTGGCGTTTTTTTTTTTCTTCGTTTTTTTTTTGCTCTGTTGTGTAAGGGATATCGGAGTACATTGAGAACTATCCGCCCTTCATCTATGGCTCAAATGATCCTGAGTCAGCAGATTTGTTTCTTTTCTGTGATTTTAGCTGATAATGGCCTAGGAGAGGTCTCTTATTAAAATTTGGCCGACTCACATGTCAAATGAGCGCAGGTACCAACAAACGCCAACAAACACCTCTGGGGGGGAAAAACAACAATTTCGATGGCTCTTATTTTGCTGACGCATGTTTTTCAGCAGATAAATTAGACGGATGATATCGGCAAATGGGTCCGGTGGAAGGCACAGGGTTTCTTTAAATGACGGAGATGTAGGTGGTACCTGACGCCCCACTTTACTCTCAGCCTCCCATTCTTTGAGCAGCCGTTCGTGTGCGTTTTACGACATAGGCAACACCTTCAGACGCACACGCATTCACACACTGCAGATAGTGTGTATGGCAAGGTGCGGTCAGTTCCGCTCGGCTCGTCCGCCGTGCCGGCTCGCATGCAGATGTCCGCCGACAGGCCTGTGCAGACAGGGTGAGGCTGTTTCCCCTCCTCCTTCCCTTACGCCATCCGTTCTCGACAACGTGCATCGCCACCACGCTGGCAGCCGCGAGGTTTTTTCACAAAACCATCATGTGTGTATTACCCGTGAGAAATGCACACGCTAATAAGGAAAGGGGGAAGGGCGGGGGGGGGGCGGGCTATGATTTCACCGGGCCTTTCCCACCACTGTCTTTAAAGGGAGATGACACAACACTTGGAAACAAACACTTGACGGGCTGTGTGTGTGTTCTTTGAGGGGATTGGTCTCATGACTGTCTTTGAGTCATCTGTTTTTTTAGGCTGCTGTCGTGGGTTTTAGGTAGCATTTCGGGGGGTTTTCTGCAATGCTCTCTGACCACTGGTTCCGCAGTACCGTGCGACTTATTATCTTTTGCATTCGCCTCACACACGCCGTGTTGGTCTCATCATTTATTCTGACATGGCGTGCCCTTTAGCTGGGTTGGGAAAAGCAAGATTCAAGATGCGAAAAGCGTACTCTCCGCGTATTGAATATGCATTACGTGAAAATGTCTTTACTCAAACAGATCTAAGGAAGCCAGTACGGTCGGATACCACGCGCCAACTCAAGCAGAACCTAGAAGTCTGGTCGTCGTGAAACAATCAGGAACATATTACACAAGTTGTAATAATATTAATTGAAACATAATAACGCAGATGTTATGAAACCGTTGCAAATCCTACAATTTACATGATTTAATGATATGAACGTTTCTCTCTATAATAATACAATGACTTATTTTCCAAACAGATGTAATCATTACAAGCATCTTTTATTTAAACGTAACCTCCCTGCTTGGCTCACCGCTTACACTATTACCACTGCCACTCATTTGATTTATCTGGAAAATCCCTCCTCATTACTCTGAACGGTATACGGGAGCGAAACCTTTTCTACAGGCGTTCGCCGCGTGACAAGCGTATAGAAATAGCTTATTAATCATCGGAAAAATACGAAGTGTCAGCCGTGGTACTATGAAATGTCCAATCTTCGGTATGACCTCACTGTATTACCTGGAGGAAGTAGTGATTGGACTACACTTTGGTCTGCACAGCCATGCCACTGTTACGTTTCTTCTTTTTTTGGGGGGTGGGGGCAGGTGGGATTGCCTAGTGCGTGCGGTACGTGTACTGTAAGTTCTCCCCGGGAAGCTTTTGTGGGCAGGCCGTCCGGTGGGGAAGCGCATTACCCGTACGTGTCGGTGGTATGGGTGGTTGGGAACCCTCTTGAGATTTCAGCTGCCGTTTTCTCTGGGCGAAGGGTTCCCTGCCATTTAACGGTACCCCGGTCTGACTCAGGTTTGGCGCTCGGCATGGTTCCCTTTGGCCAAAGCGGGTGACGGCGGGAACAACTCTCTCCCTGGGTTTATTTAATAGCGGACCCGCTTCAGATTTGGAGGCCTCGTTCAAAGGGCCGGCCGAGCGGAGAGTCCCCCCCCCCCACACACACCCCCCTCGGGCCTCGCGGATAGCGTGGGTCATCCAAAATAATAATGAATGGAAGGACTTACTAACCCGAGTCTCCCTCCTACCAAAGCCAGCACGTGGTTCCCATTTAAGCACGGGAGGGGGTCGGGGGTGGTCGCACCTTCATCCGCTGGGGCTTTTTATGTGTGCGCGCACAAGTGCACGTGTACATCTGTTCGTCAGCCCTCGTACACACTCAGCGCGGCGCACACACACACACGCGCACGCCAGCGTTGGTGTGTAGGTTTGAGAGTGTAAGTGCCTCGTCGGAGTGTGAGATCATTGTGTTTGTACTGAAAGTGAGCTCCACATGTACAGCACATGGTGGCAGGTTGTGATTGGCACACAGGCCGTATTTATATCTGCATGAGGAGCACAGAGGCCACTGGCCAGTCGGAGACGGGATTGGAGGTTTAAGTAGAAGTTAATGCAGGACCTCACACATACGCACGCACGCACGCGCACACGCACTGCACTTCAGAGCAGGGTGGGCTAATCGTACAAATGCACTGTGTAAAGACATTAAGGCAAAGGAGTGGGAGATTTCATTATTGAATTGAAAAAGAATGACATGGAAGGAGGACGAGATGGAAAGAAGAAGGGTGGAGAGCCTGAGAAGGAGAGGAAAATAAATGGTGGGAATAAATTCACCTGGAATAAATTCAATTTCAGACTTAATTGAGCTGCAAAGACAGGGATAGGCAGATGTGGATTAGTTTAACAAGATTTTGAAGGAGGGTATAAGATCTTTTTTTTATTGGTAGGTTTTCTCCATGCGGGAAATTGTTTATTGCCTTTATACAATTGTTTGTATTAGTGTACGCTTTTCAAGCATATCTTTTGTGGTAACCCTTCACTCAATTTATTGTTCTCACTGTTTTGTTTCGAAAATATTGGCAGAGGTAACAGCTAGACATAACACGCGTATTGTTATGGCGCTGAAGCGGCACTCAAGAGAAATGTCTTTACCTAACCCGCCTAGCCTTCAAAGTGACACCGTACACTTTTATCCCACTGGAAACTGTTTCAAGTCTCTAATCATGCTGTAAAAATGTGTCACCTTTCAAGTGGGGAAATACTTTACACCCCGTCCATTTAATCCGTTATCTGATAACCCCTGCATGTGTGTAATCGGACACAATCTACAGACCAAACCGACGATGAGACTCGTTCCTTGACAAAAAAAATAAAAAATCTCTGGTTGCCTCACAAGCAAAACAAGAGGCCCTTCACTGGCCCCTTTTTTTGTGTGTAAAATGTTGACGTCTGTTTTATGTGTTCGTAGCACTGCACAGATGAACAAACACGTGCCCCTTAAAAGGCTTTTGATCTGTTATCTAATCATTCTCATCTGTTTCACTCTTGGCTTAATACCAGCCCCCCCGTTTTGTTTCCAAGCTGCTATTGTTACACATTCGAGACAGGCTCGGCTGTAAGTGTTTTGGTGTGCGCGTACAGCACTCTCTCACACACACACACACACACCTACACAAACGCTTCGTTTTTTTTTTTGTTTTTTTTTAGCATTTACCAAAACATAGTTTTTTTAAATATAATTTTGTGGATAGTTTTGTAATATTTAGCTTTTTTTTGTTTGGTTTGTTTTCCAAGGCAGTCTTCATAAGATAATGTCTGACATTACAAGGCATACAGTATATTCATCGCTGCTATACATTTAGTTGACAGTAACAACCTGAGGATGCCCTTGATGAGATTTAACATAAAATATGATCACGCTCAAATAGTTCCCAATTCCCGATTTTTATTTGGGAAATGTTTTCTCAAACTTTTTATAACTTTTACATGTTGGGTAAAATGAATTAATGAATGGCAGTGATTACAGTTTTCTTTTTAAGTTCTCGCTGGAGCTAAACACGTGAGTCATTCTCTTTCACAATCTTTTACATTTAATTAAACTCAGAAAGTCTTAAGTTGAAAGTTGTGACCGCCTTCATGCAGGCCTCGCATGACGCCACTAGTGGGCAGTAGAGTCAGTGAAACGCTGCTTTTGAATGATTCATGGCTGTGTGCTCTCTCTGTGGGATAGGTGCGATGTAGTGGGGAAATGATCCGAGTTTGGCTGTTGTTTAAAGATCAAATGGATCTTACACGGGATTTGTAAATGAGTTCCCGTCTTTATTTACGTCCAGTATTCCACATCTTCTCCTCCTCCTCGCTCATCAGCTGGGGGAGCTGGGTAATTAGGGCGGCAGCTGTAGGTGCAGCTGTTTAAACGGCTGCTGCACGTTGCACACAGTCAGACACAGCGTTTATGATATTTGCGCTGAATTCTCGGTGTCGGTTATTCATTCATGGGTCTCGTGCGTGCGCGCGCTCGTGGTTTTACACCACTCTCCGTGTCTTCGTGTCTGTGCACGCAGACATGTGGCCTGGAGTGGAGCATGTGCTCTGTGCATCATGTTCGCCTTGTGCCCCTGCACCGCTCCTGGCTGCCTCTCCTGGAGCTGTGTGTGCTGTGGCAGGCTGTTTCCGCTCAGCATGGGAAGTTGTTTCAGCCGTGCCACTGGCCAAACATTTACCCTGGCCTCCATTTGTAGAGGACAATTACCCTAAATACACCGCATATTCACTTGCACCAATAATTTGCATCTCATGTGCCACCCTGGTATGCCGAGCATTTCCCACCTCTGTCTTTGTCGTTGTCTGTCAGCGCAAGTCATATACGTGTAACTGGCATGAACGTATTGTGCACAGCTGTCGGAGGTACTGTTTTATGGATTCACTTGACCTCATATTACTGCACTATGAGAACAAATGCCAGTGTTTGCCTTCTTTATCTTGAAATTCTCGTCTTTTTACATTCGATGTTACTGTTCAGCCGCTCTTCTTAGCAACAGTTTGATACCTCCATAAAACTCCAGTGCCATGCCTAAACGTGATGTGATCATAACACTTGACTTTTGTTCAAAGTGAGCTTTGAGACGTTTGTTGTACCGCTCGTTATCTTTCTACAACCTGCTCATTGTTGTCTTCGAGCAACCAATTGACCCCCGGTCTGTCAGAGGTGCCCATAATTAAGACTTTGAACTTAAGATCAGTAGGGAACGCGTACTCTAATGGAGGCTCATGCGAAAGCGCACCTTATCTGTGATATGTTCCAGGCCGAACAACAACAACAAGGTGATGTTTCATGTTCCGCACAGCCACTGATCCCGGCAGATAAATACCAGCTGGCCCTGAACTCTCTTGTTTTCCACAATAAAACGTCTCTGTCAGGGGTGATACGGCTCAGTATTGGTTACCGCTCCCGTTCTCCCTTTGAACAGCACTGTGGGCCAACGTAGTCAGAGACACCAATGCCTGCCGGAAGCATGTCACATCCGTGTGCGTGCGTGCGTGCGCGCGTGCGTGCGCGCGTCATCTAATTGGGGTGTGTGCATGCCGCTCATGGCACAGAATGGGCTTGTATGTGTGTCTGGTTCACCGTGTGTGTGTGTGTGTGTGTGAGAGCATACGTGTCTCCAATGCGTGTGAGTGCATTATGCGTGAGACGGGGTCTGGCGTGAAGATCAAAGTCCCTCCATAACTCCTCAGTCAGTCGGTGAGTCGGTGCGTTGGCAGGCCAGCCAGCACGCTGCCGGGAAGCGCCGCTCGCCACAGCGGATACGGAGTTATTACACTCAGATCATTTCAATTAAGTTATGCGCTTAGTGATGATGTTTTTCCTGCTGTCTAAAATCTGTTTACGCGTCGGTCGTGAAATAGCAAACTAATATGTAATACTTTTTGAAATATGCCTGCTTAACTACAAAAGCAACATAACTCTCCGATTGACAAAAACGACCAATTTGGATGCAATTTTGTTCACATAGCAATCAACCAACCTAATATTTTGTGTAGTTTATCTACCTATCTATACACTTAAAAAAACACCCCCCAATTGTCACTTTGCTCCTGTGTAATCATAAGCTGACAATATTAGGAAGTATTAGTATATAATATATTATTATACCATAAGTATATTAGTTTGCCAATTGCTGTGGGAATTAATCGGTATGTTTAAATACCATTTATTGCTAGCAACAACCATTTTTGTATTCGATAAAATGAACTGCTGCGAGAGAATGGCAGCACGTGGGGGGGGCACAAATATTTGTTTTGTCTCTCACCATGATTAACGCGAATATCCAACACTACTTTCAATAGACGTTTAACAGTATTAATGTTTATTACTATCATTCAAAGGGCGGCGCTGCAAGCAGACCGTGACACCTGCCTTTTATGAGATCTCGACCAATCAAAACCAGGTTTTTCCATTTTTTCCATTTCGTTCCTAAAGCGTCTCACTGTGCCACCCTCTCTTGGGTGTCCTCGCAAATGACGTGCGATGGTAGTGATGAAGTGTAACGGCAGCTGGTTTGGAGCTGCTGTGCCAGTGGCAGGGTGGTCCCCGCCTCACAGCGCCGCTGCCACCGCCTCCGCCATCCCCGCTGCTGCTGCTGGCACCCTCATGCTCATCAAACACGCATTGTTCCGTGGCACCTGGCCTTGAGAGGGCCAATGGCAGAGAGCCTAGTAATGATCCCACCTTGTGTTGCACCGTTTTTTTTTTTCACTGTTTAAATTTTCATTCATCCTAAAATGACAGCAATCCTTTGCATATTAATTCGTGGCTGACTTTGATTCATAGTGATGGCATTCACTGGTCAGGGATGCCTGCAGGCCACAGAAGATGAGGGATGCTGGTGTATTCTGGCAGCCCTACAACGGAAATAAGTGCATTCTTTAAAAAAAAATTATTTGGTATATTATTGTCGCTTTTTACTGGTTAGTCAATGTTTTGGTTTTATTTATTTGTGGATGACATGATAGGTTTGATTTGTAATTATTTGTTATCAACCATGGGGTGTCATATTGATTGTTTCCAGCCAACATGTGTTGAGGCCTATGATAAGATGACAGCTTGACTCCTCCTGTTTTTGTTCGGTGCACAATGCCGGTGATTTCCAGTGTCTGCAGACTGAAAGCTTGTAGTGGTATTCTAGCCATGCAATGCTCCTGTAGAGGCCCATATTTAATGATTCAGTCTGAGCCCAGCCATGTGTTTGTTTTGCATCATAGGAATGGCAACCATAGTAAGGGAAGGAATAAAGACAATAAATATTGAAAGAACATTTATGTGTCAAAGTTTTGGAATGATGGAATATGTTCAAAGATGACTGTTCTTTTGAATCCCAGGCTGTTGAATTTTAAAAGTAAGTTTAAAAAAAAAACACATACACAAAAGCATACTTCTTTCAAAGAGCTTTGGTGGACTTTATTCCCATAATTCACATTGACCTCCTCTTCGTCTTTGCGAGTAGGAACCCAATGGGCCGTGTGTGCTAAAAGGGAACTCGGGGAGTTTTTTTTTTTTTTTTTCAATTTAGGTGCTTTTCTTTGAAGAATCACTTTTCAAATCAAGGTTCATCCTTGAGAAAGTCAATCATCGGTCGGTCGTTCTTTTTGGTGTTCTTCATGAGCAGTGACGGATCCAGGGGGCAAACCTAGCAGGGCGAGAGAGGTGAAACTCTCTGTGGACACACAGCCGGTTTCAGTTTCATATCTGGCACACAAATGGTTTGTGTTAAGGCTGGAAATATGGACGCCATACATGTAATGTATGTTATGGTACATGTATGCCCCTAAAAGCCCTTTTCAACATTCAGCTTTGAACAGTTTTTGTAAGTTGTCAGTTTTTTGGATGCCAGTTTGAGTGGTAACATTTAGATTGTGTGCACAGTTTTGGTTTATCATCACGTTGTGTGGAAAATATTCACACTGGAAGTCTTGGGGGGGCTCTGTTCTCAAATTCGTCTATATAGGAATTTATATATATCATATATATTTGCATATATACCTTGACCAGTGAGAATACTTGATTAGGATTCTTCAGAGATTGGTTTGCAGTGCGATCTTCAAATGTGGTTCACATGTACCCAAATCGGTGTAATTCTCGAAATGAATATTCAGAAGTGAAAGGCAACATCTTGCACTTGTCGGTCGGCCAGGACTTCTTTCGCTGGAGCCGCGAGGTTACATTTTGGTCCAAAGTTGACAAAGCCAACACAAGTGCCAACACAAAGTTTTCATTGAAAGAGTGTTTTACCACACAATTTGAATAACACAGTATTGTTTTTTTATCAGCGGCCAGTGTGGCCATGGAGTAATAATTATTATAATGCATGGCATATTTCCTGACTCAGCTAGCCCCTCCCCCAGAAAGAGACAATGTCTCATGATGCAATAAAGAATATCTAACCTCCAACATCACCTGGAACGAGGTGGGGGGCTCAGAGATTCATTGGGGCCGGGGTGGGGGGGGGGCGGCTGATGATGTCCAGCGGTGAGACTAATCTGTACACATGTGGGCCCGCACTTCAGAAGGCCAGATGTGCAAATTGTGTGTCTGGTTATGTCCTCATAAAAACCCAACTGGCACATGCGCGCACTAGAATACATACACAACAGGGTAGAAAAGGCTTTGTGGGGTCCAGCAAAGTGTTCACCACAAAAAGGGTGGAGCCATGAATTTTGGTAAGACGTTGCAATTCAGTTGATCATATTCCTATTGTATGTCCGCTAAAAAAGTCACTTAATATTCACTCATTTCCCACGATTAAGGATAAAAATATAGCGCCTTTTCCTGAACTATTTTTGTTGGACACCAGAGCCGAAATCTGCTCATCAACTATCCATCAGCAGTGTGAACAAAAGGAGGCCCAGCATGAATATGTGAACTGACAGTTTCATCGGCGTGGAAGATTTTTTTATTTATTTATTTATTTCTTATTAGGAAAAGAGAGTAGAGATGTGTATGTGTCCTCACCGTTAACATATCAGACTGGCCCAAAACATTGTGAAGCTCATTTCTGTTCTCAGGCTCTTCAACCGCAGACCGCAATTGAGCCTTTTCATTTATGCGTTCATTTCACTTCTTATTTTGCCAGAGTTTTCAATTATCTTTTGGGTAATTGGGTAAAAAAAAAAAAAAATTATAAGAACTCGAGGTTGTGACCCTAGTCCTCGCTTCGCCCAGGCCTTCGGGGTGAGTTTGTTTACAGTAAGCAGCCTGGAGCCTGAAAACTTGGACATGGGTTGAAAGAAAGTCTTCCAAGACTGCAACTTCTTGTAAATACAATAATTGCTCACGCTCAGTGCTTCTCCGTGTGCCAGGTGACGTTCTCGTTACACTCCGGGATGTGTGTTTTGGTTGGCAACGGAGCGCTACCCTCTACACACAGTCGCACCAGGGCCAATTGGTAACAGTTGTGGTCACCACCCCCCTACACTACAACAAGGGGTGGAAGAAGAGGTGTGTCCGCCTTTCTCCATAACCTCAGGAGAAATCATCTCCCGAATAAGCACAACAAAATTAGCCCCTCTTGAGTCAGATTGCGTTAAACTCCTTTAGAGAAAACGAGCGACTCCTCTGCACACCGTGCCCGCTCTGGGAACGGGTCCCGCAACAACACACAGAGTTAATACAGCACATCCTGGAGCCACTCTGGGGTGTCAGTGTTTGCCTCCGCCGCGGGCACACACAAACCAAAACCACCGCTCCGGTCTTCGCAAATATGAGTCAGCAAGTCGGAGCCGCGGAGGGCGGGTATGGATCCAGGAAGGGGTGAATTTAATCATTAAAGTGGACACCAGCTCTCCAATTTCTTAAGTGTCATATTTGCTCTGAATCAGGTTTAATATTCTCTTTAAAAAGAAAAAAAGGCCGTTTTGCTTGAGTAGCAACGACCAATAATCGCATAATCATTGTCTGTAAAGAAGCGTGACTAACAGTATTGTATTGTATTAATACGTGGCTCTGAATTCAGGCTGAATCACATCCGAAGAGATGAAACCGAGAGAACCTTTTGCTCATGCACGCTCTCGTCTCTTTATCCAGTGAAGGATAATGAAAAGCACGGGCCTGCGTGTTGTCTGTGCTTTCAACCTGACCGTTTGCTACCCCCCCCGCTATCCTTGTCCCCCAATTGCCTTTGTCGATCTGGACAATGTTTCACAGCTCTGCAGTTTTTCTCCGACGACCTCGGATCGCCCTTGTTTGGTCGTTTCCCAGATTGAATCAGACGTTCCACTAATTGCTCAAGGATGCGGATTATCATCCTTATGAGTTCTGATAAAGGGAGCTGGGCTGATGTAGGACATGTCCTTCGGATGGTATGTCAACTGCAATGCGTCAAGTTGAATTCTGTTCCGATTTCAACTTGAACAGACATGACTAAATCCGTCGTCATTGTCCAAAGTTGTGAACGGCACCATGTTTGATGATCATTTGATGTAGAAAAGTGGACTTGAGTGAAGGAGTGTCTCTTCTTAGGGTTTAGTGCTCTCAATCCCACAAGTGCTCACTGTTGCTCAAAAAGTTCAGAAATAATTTTCCTTATAGAAATATCTGTATGTGCATCGCCAAACCACTGCCACAATGCTGATGTTGAATGCTTGTTCTGTTGGCACCCATAGCTTCTCTCCCCCCCCCCCCCACGTGCTGCAAGCTCACGTTGAAATGTTTTGTCCAATACATGATGTGTTTGATATGGAACAGACCCCAACATTACACACATGTGATATGATTTCATCCCGGGCGAGTATGCTGCGGGCCTCCTGTCGTATTGTGAGCTCAGTGCGGAGCCGCGTCGTTGGGGGAGGCGAGAGCAAATATGAATGGGCAAGATTTTATGTGAAGTTTGAAAACGCCGATTGGAGCCTTTCAAAGGTCACCCTCTCATGAGGGTGGGCAAAAAAAGAAAGGTTGATCAGAGAGGTAATTTGGGATGGGACGCGCACAGGAAGTGTCCCGGATGAGCGAGCAGGTGATGTCATATGAGAGCAACATCTGTCTCCCATTGACGTGTGCGCTGCAGGGTCCTCGCCGAAGGAGGCCTGAACCCAGCGGTACACCGGAAGGGGCCGGGCTTTTGCACACATAGCTTTTTTTGTTTTTTGAATTGAATAAAAGACGGTGCTGTTGCAGCGGAGAGGCTGAAATAGAAATCGCAAACCCCTCGTCTCTTTCTCCTTCAGAATTCCTAATCTACCACTGGTAGAATCATTTTACCGTTATTATGAATAGGGCTTTTGCGTTACTTCACCCTTTCGGCGTGCTGTGCGAAGTGCGCACCGCTAGATGACACAGGGTATATGCGTTGCGCAGTGTTTTTGAATTTCAATATTAAGTCAAGGGTGGGAGTATCTGCTCCTTTTTTTTTTTTTTTCCCGCATTTCTGGCGTTTTGAAGATTTAGTTATAGACCATTTGAAGTCCATGACTGTCTTCGACCCGCAGCCATCAGCAGACACCTCGTAGCTTCCCTGGTGTTGCTCTTTCAGCTTTGGCTTGTTGTGGGGTTCTTCTCGTGGCCATCAGTTGAGCGGAGATCGGAGCCACGGGCGCGTTTGACAGATGAGGTGGTCATGAGCTGTCCCTCGCTTTTTTTTTTTTTTTTTCCTCACAATTCTCCCCATAATTTCATTTTCGGTGAAGTTACCGAGGTGGAAATCCCTTGCGTTGGTTCTGTAAATCATTTTGTTTTCACTTGTTTATTGTTTGATGGATAACTCCGCATTTCTGGCTGATTTAGTTATAGACCATTTGAAGTCCATGAATGTCTTCGACCCGCAGCCATCAGCAGACACCTCGTAGCTTCCCTGGTGTTGCTCTTTCAGCTTTGGCTTGTTGTGGGGTTCTTCTCGTGGCGATCAGTCGAGCGGAGATCGGAGCCACGGGCGCGTTTGACAGATGAGGTGGTCATGAGCTGTCCCTCGCTTTTTTTTTTTTTTTTCTCCTCACAATTCTCCCCATAATTTCATTTTCGGTGAAGTTACCGAGGTGGAAATCCCTTGCGTTGGTTCTGTAAATCATTTTGTTTTCACTTGTTTATTGTTTGATGGATAAAAAAAAATTGTACTCCCACTACAATTATTTCACTTTTCGTGGTAGCATAGCGACGAGAAGGCCTTGTATTGCTGCAAAGTTATGAAGACGAGGGGCCGCCGTGAACTGTGAAACCTGGAGCTCCAAGGTTTATGGCCGCGATTATTTTATATTGAAGTCCTTGAAAGTAATCAAACTGACATTTATTTCCATTTCCAAAGAATCACAGGTGTTATACTGGTACCTAAGGATTTAAAGTCGTAATTCATCCGAAAGCGACTACAGCGGAAAAAGTCATGTTTGAAGGTTTATCCGGTATGATAGCATTTTAAGTAAGCTGTTCCTGCCTGAAACGAGGGCCTCCTTTGTGGTCTGGCACTTTCATCCAGGGTGAGCAGCTGTTGCTCATGAGAGCGGGAGATGCGATGGAAAAAAAAAAAAAAAAGAAAAAAAAAAAGACAATTATGCGGTGAGAAACACGACTTGATAACTGGGTGAACTGAATGGAGAAATGTGTGTAAAGCCAAGGTCAAGTTATTTAAATAAGCGTTTTATTTCTGTTAGAGGGAAAAAAGGCCCACGTCCTCTGCACTGCCGAGTTTTGGCACGATTGGGGAATTCATCGGTGAACTGAGATATTATTGCAGGGTTAAGACTGAAAAAATAAATAAATAAATAAAAAACCTGGCACCAGAAAATCTGGGGGGAAAAAAAAAAAAATCCTTTATGACTAGTTGGAGTGGCACGCGGCACAAATCCTTCCCTGTCAGTGAGACAGTTTCTTCCGTCTGAAATTGTTGCCTGATGCTTGGGCGATGATGTAGGAGTCCCCGGGGACGCCGTACACCCGGCGCTCGCACGTCTCCCGTTTCCTCGTCCTTGCCCCTCAGCGCTCTCGAGCCGACACGTTTCACTCTCCCTCCTCCTCCTCCTCCTCCTCCTCCTCCTCGCATTATTCCTGCAACTTCATTTTTCTTGTCAAGCGGTGACGGCTCCTAGTCGAGGAAACGTGTCTCCTCACAAAAAGCTACGGGCGGTTGTGCTCACAAAGAGAAATGCCGTAGATGACCTCAGCTGCTCACATGGATGGTCCTGGACCAATTTTTGAGGATGAAGAAAAAAAACAAAAGACATACGACATCTTGCAAACAAATGCTCTTTTACCAAATAGCAGGTGCTGTACTCTGAGAGGACAAGTGAAGATTTGAAGAAGAGTTTTCCTCGTCCTGTAAAATTTCAATTTTAGAGAGGCTCATATTTTTCAGCTATAGTAGTCTAGACCTTGTTATTTTTTATTTTCTTTTGTTGTTTAAAATCTATTGCGAAAACCCTTTAACATCCACGTTGAAGTGGAAAAAAAAAACCTCGCAAATTTAGAAAAAAGATGAAATTGTTTGTTAAAGTTGCTGCGCTTATCTTAACATGCCTATGGAGAGCGGATGAAGTAGTTGTGTAGGCGTTTGTATTTGTTTCAGCCACTTAGAAATAAGCCGCGGGTTGCCGTTTTCCATTTGTGACCGGCTTTTGACTCAGAACTACAGCTCCAATTGAATATTATCTCTACCCGATATCCCCTTATAATGGCCTGAGCTTAATAAATCCAGAATTTGGCAGTCTTTCAGCAGTTATGTTTCTGTTGTTGGGCCAGACCCCAGGAGATGGCATGTCAACGCATTTTGCCCGCCCTAACAAATCACACCGACTACCATCTGGACAACCTTCAAGCCTTCAGGAACTCCTGCAGAAGGGACCTCGAGCGCATTTAAAAAAAACAAAAAAACACTCGCTCTCTTACTTTGGACTTAAAATAAAATAAAAAAAAACGTGAACAATGAGGGCCTGATTAAATCCAGAATGGATTCAGGAAGCAGTGGAACCGTTTGAAAGGGGGCGAGGAGGAGTGCTCTCTCACACAGCCCACTCCCTCCATCACCAGAACTCGTGTCTGTGTGTCGGCGGCCTCGGGCCTTTTTGAAGTCTCTGACTGCTCTGATCTCAGCTCCTGCATTAGTTCTGTCACTTTATAATTTAGGGGTTATTTGCTACGGGGGGGGGGGGGGGAAGAGCCCATATTGGGAGGTCTTTTATGTAACGAAATGAAACGCTGTGAGGTCTTAATACTGGCAAATATCAAGCACAGCGCAAAGCAGAGAATGAACGTTCGCCCTTTTTTTTTTTTCCCTTTCCCTCTCTCCGTCTCCCAGAAATCATCGACGACCTCGCTCACCTGGTGGACAAAACGGACGGCAGGATTCGCGACGAGACGCGGAGGGTGAAGCTGGTGGAGACGAAGTCGGCCTCCTGCGGTGAGCTTTCCCTTTCCGTTTCCTTTATGAGAGGACGCAAAGTCAGTCCGCATATCTGATCCGCGGCCCCCCTAATTGTATTAATATGAACAATTATCAAGCATCTGCTGTCTTTTCTTCGTTTTTTACTTCAAGTCACAGAGCAGGTGTCCGAAAGAGTAGCAGAGACATAGATTTGGACAAAAGTATATAGTGTAGTGT
>JAFBJU010001479.1:324453-356761 GCA_016785305.1 Colistium nudipinnis
ATTATAGAGCACTATATTATATCATCCTATTTTTACATTCAGAAACTTGGAGCAGCCTTTTGCTGCCTCTCCAGACAGAATGGGACCCAATGGAGCAGAAAGAATTACGGTGATGTGGGCGAGCCCACTGGGAGCGGAGCATGTGGGTGGTGAATGGTGGGTGGACGGGCTCTGTCCGTCACGCCTGCTAACACGGCGCAGCGGGCCATTTAAAGAGGCTCCTCTCGTACGAGCCCTTTGAGGAATCTCCAAATGTCCCTAAAGGTTTCGCAAGTCATCAACCTCGGCCTCGGCTCGAGATGGTTTCGCTGAGTTAAGTTGAGTCTTTGAAAGGCTTAAGGGAACTACGCGGGGCCTCCCTCGCCATTCCTGCAGATCTGCGTCTATTTGTTTAACATTTGTTTTCTCATTTACAAAAGGACTCCACTATGTGTGTGTGCGTGCGTGTGTGTGTGTGTGTTTTTGTGTGTGTGTGTGTGTGTGTTTGTGTGTGTGTTTGTGTGTGTGTGCGTGTGAGAGGGGGTCAGTTTGCCCAGTGAATCGGCAGACAAAATCGCTACGGCAAAATCCGTATGGTCGCGCTGGGAGACCCATTAAGCAGGCAGAGCGGGCGGTATGGGGGTCGGTCACCCAGAATGCTTCGCTCTGTCGGCCGTGTCCCCATGGTGCCCGAGCGCGAGTTTGTTTGAAGATCCCAGAGCTTACATTGTGTTCGAACGAGGACTCCTACTCTCTCTCTCTTTTTCTTTTCTTGTGTCGAACTGCTTTTGCCACCGCTCCTCCCTCACCTCGATGACAGGCAGAGGAATATTCATGGGACGTGCGTGCGTGCGCGCGCGCGCGTGTGTGTGTGTGTGTGTGTGTGTACGTGCACGTGCGTGCGTGTGCATCCATTACCAGGAAATCGTGTGATACTCTATGCACCTTCATACATTGCGTGTATCTTGGTCTACATAGTGTCCATGCAAATTATAGCATGCAAAGCATGTTCCCGCGCATGCGTGTGTTGCTCTGTGTGTGCGTGTGTGCGTGCGTGTGTGCGTCTGTCTCACACCATCTCTGAGACGCACACACACACACGCACACGCACACGCACACGCACACACACACACACACACACACACACACACACACACACACACACAGTGGAAAATTCCCCCCATGTTCTCCCTCACTCTCACCTCAATGCTCTCTTTCTTTTTTTCCATTCCTCCCTGTCATCTCCCCGTTCGTCTCCCCGGTTGTTTGACACTCGTCTTTGTGTCAGGCGGAGAAAGAATTGAAAATACGACATGCCACAAATTGTTTGGAGGGCTTTTCCTCTCGCTCCGTGGCCGTGTGTTTGTAATTCCTTAGCTTGAAGGTTTTATTTATTTTGAAACCACGTCTCATCCATAGCCGGCATTCGCTGTTATGTCTCGGCCGAGTCCCTGAAGTGTTGGGGACGTCTGACTCAGCCGGCCGGCACAGAGCATGCTTGAGAAAAATGTTTGTTTCTGCCGCATTGTCAAATTACCTTTTTTTTTAATTTCCCAGAAAAATTCGAGAAAATAGTCTTCCCTGCAAAATGAACATTATTAGTCTTCGGCAATCAATATTTGTCATTTCCCCAAACAGGATGTGATCAAAAGCCAACATTTGTCATTCCATGGTTTCCTTTTTTTTAATTTTTTAATTTTTTTTTTATATACATTTATTTGCGCAATGCTTTCGTTTCAAGACTAGGCTGGGACGTAATGAGGACCATATTATTTTCGAACAGAAAGAATAACATAATTATGATCACATATAATGCGCGGACAATATCACCTCGCTGTGACCAGAACCGGATAAGCTTGATCACAGAGTCATTACCGCTTACTTAAGCTGATGTTGGTGGGAATTGAGCAGTGGAGGTTGGATTAGTTAAAGCTGATTAGTCGTTAGGACCACAGAGTCTGTGGTCTAGAGTTGTGCGAATTCCCGATCAGACATCAGAGCCTGTGCGGCCCTTCACAGCTCGTGGACCCCGTGAATCCTGCAGGTGGTTCGCTTCTCGTGTAGGTTTGAGCTGTTTGGACTAGCGGAGACATCTGAAGAAACTGTGGGTGAAGGGAAGCATTTGACAGTTTGTAATTGTCTCTGGGGAGTGCACTTTACTCAATAGAGTCTCGCTTTTAAAACTACTACTTCAGTCGCGAGATTGAATCGCAAGTGGTTTTTTTTTACATTTTTTCCCAGATTGCCCGGACACGATTTTTAACTTTTTTGGAACCAGAAATGATAAACCTCACACATGGTCGACACCTGGCTTATAATAAGTCAGCCTGCCAATGACATTTTCAAGATCTTACAATGGTCTTACGCGGCGGTGAAGGTACAGTAACATTTTAACCCTGCAGTTTGTGATTTCCAAATTTGATGTGGACATTCGTGTTCCCCCGGTAAATAAATCCTAATTGCTTCGGCGATCCTCTGACTTTTCCTCTCGTGCCACTTTTAGCCATCCAAATTAATCATTTTAGAGACTAATAGGCAGATCGGATCCCAAACGGAGGATAGGACTTCATCAATCCCGAAGGAAATTGTACTGTAGTACAAGTTTCGAGTTGCATTAAGAGGAGAAAACCATTAAATGTGTTCTCCACAGTTGTGCTGTGCTTAGGAGCTACACACAAACCTTGTCTGACCCCCCCCCCCCCCCTTTTCCTATGGGGGTCACCATTGTCCCAAAATGGTCTTTGAACCGTAAGTAAGGGGGGGGGGGCACGAAGGCAGTAGTGAGGGACATGGGGGGGCTGGTCTCCGTCTGTCCGGGGCTCTCACCAATTATTCCTTTTCCCCCTGCGTAATTTGTCTTACTGATGTGACTGGAAATTGCCAAGATGGGCTGAACCCAGACTCTGGCCTCCCGAAGCTCCTGGGTGGTCAGTCTGTCAGCAGACACCGGCGATCCCCCTCAGCATCGGTGTCACAGCAGAGCCCTAATCTATTTGGCAAGCAAACGCCATTCTTGTCATTAGTCTCCGGAGGCCTCCCGAGGGTCAGGAGTAGCTTGTTTAGACACTGAGGCAGACAGGGACGGTCCGGAGAGAGCCAGAGGGTCAGGGGTTTTCAGGCGCCCAAGGGGGTCTCGCTTTGCGTCGCCGGCTCGCTTTTTAGCTGATAGTAGAGGGTGTAGGAACACGGGGGTACGTTATACGGCTCCACCGCGGATGGCAAAGAATTTGCCGAATGCGAGCAAATATAAATTCATCCAGAAATGCAGATTTTAAAGAAAATATAAACCTATGAGAGACAGTAAGAGTGGCACGGAGATCTAAAGAGGTGCCCGCACATCTGGACCCTTTAAAGCCCCACAGCCCATGTGCTGGCGGAGGGGGAAAAAAAAACGGCATTGGCCCAACATTTCATCAGACCACCAGCACCACCGCAGGCAATTAGTTCAGCATGGCTTATATCTCGCCCCGTCTCTCTCTCTCTCTCTCTCTCCCCTGTGGGAAAGACAACCAATTAGGACGTGGCGGAGAACACAGGAGGAGCGGGGCCAAAAGAATGAGAGAAATGTAAACCCCAAGTGAAAGGCCGGGGGAAGGGGTTGTGGGGATGGGGGGGGGGGGAGCGCCAGCCGCCAGCCGCCTGCTCAATAACAATAGACAACCCCCGAGTCAGCGAGTGGCGACTGTGGACAGACCTCAGAGCAGCCGCAGGATGCACTTATCCCAGAACCCCTCACTCGTTCTGTGCCCGTTCTGTTGGTAGAACACGGAGAGGAAGTGGTGCAGGAATGCGCCCTCGGAGGAAGATTTGCTTATCAAATATGTGTGATATATGGTTTTGTGGCGCATACCATCCAATACATAACATACAGGAGGGAGGGGAGGGGGGAAAGGCCCGCCACCACCCATAGGCATATTGAAGTGATTATGATGTACGTGTCATAAACCACCCACCGCCGCGTCTCCTTAGAAGTCTTTTAGGGTATGTAGACAATTTGGACCTTGGATTTTGTGGAGCCGTATAAATGTTCGCAAGGTCTAGATGCGTGTCAGGACTTTTCTGACAACGTGCAATATATAACGCTTGCCTTGACGGCGATCAGATATTATATTTATGTATCCACTTATGGTGTGGATTCACTTCTCAGTCGCGTTATCACCGCGACCGATGCACCAAAGATGCTCTCGGTTTTAGTTCACTTTTCGGACTGCGCTTTTTAAAGGCTGGTGCTGATATTAGGGACGAGAGTTTACGCAAAGCCGCTCGCTATAGATCGGCTGGTGTAGTGAAAATAAACCCCTTCGGTGAGATCTTGTGGAGAGGCATTTTTATTTTATTTTTTTGGTTTAGATGACCTCAAACACACGGGGGCCTTTGGCATTTCTGAGCCGAAGCTCTTCGTTACGCACACCCGGCGTGCGTATTACAAGGACGATCACAGGGAAAATTTGTCCCGAATGAATATTATTATTTACCCCCAGGCTTTGTCAACTGACTGCGGCCACGTCAAAATGTCTTGACCGTTGTTGAAGTCTTCATACGGAGGATGACAAGTCCACCTGTGATTTTTTTTTTTTTTATATAATTTTTTCTCCCCTGAGTGGTTGACTACAATGAAACTCTGACGAATTCTTTTTTTTTTCTTCCGGGTCCTGAGGGGTAGAGCGCTTTGATGATGTGTGAGGGAGCTTTTGCACATCCCCCCCCCCCTTCCATTGTATCGGTGCAAACCGGCGATTATCCTCTCGAGGCCGAATCAGAAACACATGCCTGTCGCAGTGTGCAGTCTGCGGCGGTGCAGCTTTTGTGGCCTGCGAACGCATGTAAATTGCATTAAGTCATCAAGGGGAGAAAAAAAAAAATGGCATAGCTGCGAGGGCTGTGGCATTTGGGACTCGGATCGAGGACTCTGAGTTGGTAGCGAGGTATGTTGATTTCTGTCCCTCGTGTCTGCTGCAGTCTCCTCCTCCTCCTCCTCCTCCTCCTCCTCTTCTTCTTCCTCCTCTCGGAATCTTTCTCGAATCAAGTCGGAGTTCCTCGGCTGCTTGGCTTTTATATCGTCAAGCGTGAAGTGAGAGAGAATGCAAACGATAAATGAACAGGAGCTCGTCGGGGTATTTTTTCGGACAGTAGCTAAATACACATCGGAGTAGAGAACGGGTCGAAGAAAGCAAAAAGGAACTAAAGTATTAACGTCTTTGCACAATAGCGATATGAACAGTCTGGATCTTGAAATGTGTGACCTTTTGTGATACCACTCATTTGGCTTTTTGCCGTCTGATCTTTTTTTTTTTTTTTTTTTTTTTCCCCCCCCTCTCCCACCTTCAGGGATGCTGGTGGTGATCGTGCTGCTGCTCATAGCCATCGTAGTGATCGCTGTGTGGCCTGTGTAGGGGATCGTGGACGGGATCCGCGCCGGATGCCTGCTGCAGTAACACAAATCGCCGACACGTGGGTCATTTTCACCGAAGCAGGTATACATTTCATCACACCGTCTGCGGACCCATTTTATTGACCTTAGTCTTGCCCGGCACCTCACCGGCGGAAGGCAATGCCAAGTGAACCGCATCAGAGTTGTGTGCGGTTCGGCTCCGAGCCATGCGCCGTTGCTTTTCGACAGGTCAACGGAATATATTACTTTAGGTCCCTTTTTAATAGTTGTTGTTAGACGTGTCTGGCTCATTCAATCAAGACGACATCTTACTGTTAATTATGCATTGTCCTTTTTGAATAAAATGTACAGCCTGCACTATATAAGGAATATTGAGCCTCCGACAGGACCTCCCACCGGGGCCGGGAGGGTTTCCGCGGTCTGTGCCGGGGCCCGCACCAGTTCCGCAAGCTTCGCAATAATCACGCCTTCGTATATTTACCCCTTTGCGTGACCTCAGATGGGCAATGTGATCATTTGTCTTGGGGTTGTTTTACAGTGTTCACGCCCGGCCAAAACCAACAGCTCCGCCGTGTTCCGAACGCGGCTATTTTTCTCTCTTGAAAATCAATATCGCTTGTAATTTCGAATAAATCACATTTCCAGTTCAAAGTCTCCGGACTCTCCGTCTGTCGGTGATCATGCCCTGGGTTCCTCCTGGAGGATTCTAATGTTTTGTAATATGATATTTGCCGGGGGGGGGGAGGGGGTAATTCACTATTACCCCCTCCATATTGGGGGGGGGGGGGTAATTCACTATTACCCCCTCCATATTTTCATCCTGAAGTTAGCCCAGTCTTGTTTTGTCCAACATACACCTGACTACTATTTTCTCTTGAGCGTGAACTAAATAACGAAGTTATTCTAAACAATCATTTAAAGCAAGTGAGGCAAATTGTCGTTCAATGTAACATGAGTTTATTTCAACTGAAAATCTGTATTTAGTTCTACCAGGTTGGCGTGTTCAGTAGTTATTACTTCCTTCTTTAATGGCAATGATCTAAACAACCACAAGTACAAACAAAAACAAAGTTGATAAAGACAATAAAAAGCCACAATGTCTTGTGTCATTAAATATATTCATATATAATAACCATAATATATTAGTACGCATTGGAAGAAAAACATTGCAAAAAGTCTGCAATAGTGACAACTAAACAACATTTACAATTCATAGTATGAACACAAAGCAATGCTTTGACAGGTGTGTGTGTGTGTGTGTGTGTGTGTGTGTGTGTGTGTGTGTGTGTAGCGTTTCATCGGGAAGCTTGTCAAACCATTGCTCGGGAGACGGATGAAAAAAGAAAATGTACAGCATGAGCCTTCAGGGACTGGAGACGTGTGATGGCAGGTTACATCGTACCGCGCTGACAAACGTGTTATGTCGCAGGATTTAAAAAAAGGAAAAAATATGTCAA
Organism: Colistium nudipinnis; assembly: GCA_016785305.1. Classification (NCBI taxonomy): domain Eukaryota; kingdom Metazoa; phylum Chordata; class Actinopteri; order Pleuronectiformes; family Rhombosoleidae; genus Colistium; species Colistium nudipinnis. The sequence goes on from JAFBJU010001479.1 coordinate 331,282, forward strand.
TAGCGCGAGTGCGTCGTCGGGAGCAGTGAAGAAGCCACATGGTCCTCTTTAATTTGCATCTTTCATCATAGCCCAGGTGTTTTTTGGACTTGTCTGGTTTCCAAAAAAGACCTTTCCCCATTCGTTATCATCAAGGAGGCATTTCAGTCCATTCCGAAACAAAAATTCAAAATCCATTCTGGACAAATTGCCAATTACAATACATGATTGTACTGGATTAAAACCGCGTGTCTCGCGTCAATGATTTAAACCCGCCTGCAGTTACTCGTGAAATGGCATTTTTGTCAAGCAACAGTTACCAGCGACGTCCAAAGTGTTGCTCGGTGTGCGTCGGTATGGAAACCCCTTAGTTTGTGATCACGTCGGGGGGGGGATACGCCGGAGGGCCGCCCGTAAACCTGAGCCGCGTTTTTCCACCACAAGGATTTCCAAACCGATACTATGTACAGAACAAATGAGCAATGTGGTTTGAATCAAGCAACGTCAGGTGATTGCAACCCGTCCCCCCCCGTCCCCCGTCCCCCCCGTCCCTCTCTCTCTATTTTCTTCCCTGTGCGAGTGTAGAAGTGCGGAGAATCAAGGTGACGGGTCAATGGGAGCCCGCGGCTTCTGAGGGGTGGCACAGTGTTCGTTCTAGCGACTGTACAGTCATGCATTGTGTTTGCCAAAGAATGTGTGGAGGGGGTGAAAAAAAAAAAAAAAGTGGTTATCTACAATCTCATAGTAACGTAGGAGAAACTCCAGATGAATGAATACCACGCCAGTGGGTGGTGGCTCTCCTACACGCTGCACTTCGGAGTGATTTCCTCTAATATCCCAGTCGTTAGTGGCGCTCTGTAGTTGTCATTCTTCTGTTTGTTTTTTTGTTTTGTTTTCGCCTTAGGGGTTCGCTTTCTGCGTCATGGCAGGTAAGGAAATCGGTTTCTTGTCATTAATGCCTTCTGCGTCTGCATTGTTTGAGTGAATATCTAACGCGTACACCCCACCTCAGCATCATCTCGGGTTTAGTTCGGAGTTTGGCATCCTCGCACCATAGTGGGAAGCGAAGGTCAGCTCAAGGGGTATTTGTCGTCCTTTTTTCTTGACTTTTTTCTTTTTGCACATATGATGACGTATTTGTCATGAAATAAAAAAAAAAAAAAACACTCGAGAGACAAATCGTACAAACATTGTTGCTGTTCGTGACCTACGCTTGGATCATGCGGTACCGCATTTTCACCGCGGGACTAAACATGTTGTGGTAGAACAAGCGCAACTTTTTCTAAGAGGGACGATGAATTTAATAAAAATCCACAAAAACGAATGTTATTTTGTTTTTAAGCCATAACGAATGAATGAGTGTTAATTCATTATTAATTTTTCAGATTAGAGCCACCCGAGAGTGAGTCATCATTTTGTGATTCATTTTACGACAATCAATGTCAAGTAAGGTAAGCTTACTGATGTACTTTTGTGTGTGTGTGTGTTTTATCCTATTATTGTGTCATTTTCATATTTCTCTTCGATGAATCCACATTTTCGGACACGGACCTCTGTTTCTCGGGACGCGGACGTGCCTGCGTTCGTACGAGGGAGTTGAAGTGACGGTTAAAAGGTACTATGGCACAATTCCTCCTTTAGCTCAGTGAAGACTTTTTGATGAAACGAGCTCGCTTCTTGGCTAAGAATACGATAAGAAAACCATGCGGAGGCAAAATTGCAGTGGTTATTACGTGGATTTTTTTTTTTTTTCTTTTTTTTCTTTTTTTTTGCACCAGCAGAAAATGTCCATAAAATATAAGGATTTCATACTGAGATAACGGTAAAGGAAAAAAAAAAAAAGAAAAAGAAAACAAACAAACACAAATAACTTTATATACTGGTAATAGGTGCAAATTCGGCAAATCCGAGAGAGAGACAAATCTCCAAGTAAAAATAAACCATAAAAACCAAATCTGCCAGGTGAGCTCCTTCAACCAAAGTTCACTAGAAAAGACAAATCATCCTAAATAATTCTCTTCATGCTTCTACACAAAAAGCCGCCACATGAACAGTCTCTTCTTCTCCGTCCAGGTGATCAGTCCGTCTCTCTCTCTATTGTCGCTTTTTCTTTTTTTCAATCACCCGCTCCGATTATTATTATTTTTTTCTTGTTGAATTTCTCCTCGCTCTCAGACGTGTGTGCCCCCCCCCCCCCCTCCCCCCCCCCCCCCCCCCGACTCCACGCCTATGGCTTCTTGCACTTGCCCTTCTTCTCCCGCTGCTGGAACTTCCTGAGCCGGCGCGCCCACGTGTCCCTCCACTGGATGACCAGGCTGCCCTTGTCGGCCACCACGCCGCTCTGGCCCGGGGAGTCCTCGTCGTTGCCCAGCAGCAGGTACTTCTTCCCGGGCTTGATCTTGGGACACTTGCACGCCACGTCCTTGGCGCGCACCCACAGGAACTGGTCCCCGCGCCGTATGCGACTCTCGCCCTGCTTGTAGACGGAGATGATGTTGACGGTGAACTTCCACCACTCCACCGCCTTCTCGGCCTTCAGGATGTGCACCTGTACGGCTGCGGATGGGGATCAGGGAGGACAAGGGGCATTAGGGACTACATCTCTAAATGTGAAAGTTATTTTCCTACTCGTCTATAGGATGTCAGCGGTAAAAGTTACAACACCCACAAATCTCTAAAGGAAATAGTATGTGCCCACAGTGCTATGTCGGTCCGTGCCCCATGCTGCGAAGCCGTCTCACTCCAATCCACTTTCCAGGCCTTACCGGCGTTACTGCAGCCATTTATGCACCCACGGCCTACGGAGCCAGAGTTTTCCCCTGGCAACAATTCCTACTGCACGTCATTGGATATTTATTGACGTAATTAAATAAGATACAGTGGCTCAGCGGACCACCACAATCCAGCATGAAGATACGCAACTATTCTTTTTAATCACAAGCCGCTTGCCGCTTCCATCAGTTTCTCATTTCGAAAGCGACCACCGCGTTCAAAAATTCTCTGTCCCAGTGGAAGGAAAGGGCTGCTCCGGCTCTTTTTTTTTTTTTTTTTTTCTTTCCAGCCATTTTTCAAATTTCGGCACACTAAGAATTGGCAGCTGAAATCACACAAAGCTCGGAGTGGAGAGATGCCCGCGGCGAGTGCCACCTTTCGCGGAGGCCTGGGCCATTTGCAGCACACTCCTCGGAACTTGGAAATAAACTTTGATTTGTTTCAACACACTTTCAACTAACCCCTAAGTCGCAGTGTCTAGATTGGGCTCGTCTATACCGACGCATGTTGGATGTGTCTGCTATCCAAAGGAATGGTCATGGTTAAAAGCGAAATGAAATATTTATTTTCTGGCAAAAAATGAGAGAAATGTTTCCTCGAGCGTTGGTGTCCACACCGGCTCAAGCATCATGAACTTACCATCATCTGCCCGTGAAACTCGAAAATGGAATTTAATTCGAAAAGTGGTGTGACCAGCGAAATAAAAAAAATAAAAATAAAGTAGCGGCACCGTGAGTCTTCGAGTGGACCCTGGTGTGGAATAATCGAGTTCTTTTTTTTTTTTTTTTTTTTTTTTTATGACTGCTGGTCTATGGTCCGGCTGTGACATAAAGCTGCACAGGCACTATGTCCATTACCTGTGACAGCGCAGTGTGATTTGTGAGGGGATTAGAAGGCAGGGTCGGACTATTAGAGATAGAAGAGAGCGCTGCCTCTCGTGGAAGTGGCAATATGCATTATATTGAATAGCTCTCCTGTGATTATGGGACATGAGATGCACCACCTTGTTTCACCTTCAGCGTGGACGCTAATGCGGCTGAACATTCTGCTGGTATGAGGAGTGCACATCTTGTATTCAGAACAGGTTTCCGGTTTTCCGAGCCACGACAGCCCAAAAACACACCCGTGTATACGTTTTTTTTTGCTTCCAGTGCTCCTCCAGCACATGTTTGGGTAGATTAACTGGGAAAAGGACACAACGCAATATACTTTGTTTAATCTGGCCTACAAAAAGTAAACGGTTTGATGTGTTTCAATGTGGTGGTAAATATGAGTAATTTTGGCTTGGCGCAGTAACTCTGGGGGAAGTTAACCAAGCATCGAATGTAGACTCCAATATTGTCAAACCTCATGCCACGAGGACTTAAAATGGCATTTGCCCGACGTACAATGACCCCACGGTGACCTCTCACCCGCCTGCCATGGTTTGTGTTTGGCCAACAATCACTGTGTACCGTGGACGCCGAGACGCCTCGGTGTAAAACCGCTGCGGCATTTTTGCGGAGATCAGACATTTGCGCCAAACCCCCCCCGTGCACGCCGCGCGCTCCTTATGTGCGCCTGTACGTCGACCACAGAAGCTTGTGGTGTGGTGACAGCGTGGAGCCCGGCCCCCCTGCTGATCTTTTCAAAAAAAACAAAAAAAAACGCCAAAGCTTGAGCTCTCTCTCCAGTTTTCCTGTAGTTTTACCTTGTTTCTGACTTGGCGATTTGCCTCGCTGAGGTTACGCTCGGCACGAACTCTGTAGGCAGCTTGTTCTGGTTTGTTATGATCGTAGCGGGAATATGCCGTTTCAAAGTACAGATAAATGTGACAAGAGGCTTAGCGGCCCTGCTGTACATTGCCAGCACAAAGCCCCTCTGCTGGAGGCAGGGGGAAGGAGAAAGTGGATTACACAGTGGATGATGCAGCACTTAAAAGTAATGGGGGACAGATTGATAAAAAAAATAAAAAAAATAAAATAAAATAAAATACATATATATGTATTACCCCCTTAAGTTTGATGTGAAAAACATCGTAACGAGATTATATATTTTTTAAATAGCCTTTTGGAACAGTTTTATATATATATATATATATGCATGCCTGCCTGAATACATGAAATCTCTTTTTGTCAAATGTTGTCGTCAATGATACAAGAAAAAAGAAAACTCCCCCGCAGTATTTTTATGTTAAGTCAGCTGAAATCCAAAGTTGTTGGTACTTTCTCACGTTTTCATGGCTTTCTCTGTTCTCACTTCCCTTATACTCTCACTGGATGCTGCCCGTCCACATATAAATACAATGCTCCGACACGCACAAAAGCGCAACTTCCGTTTTTTTCTTTCCTTTTCTTCTTCTGCCTGATATTATCTCAATATCAGAACCGACAGACTCCGTTGACTTAACACACACACACACGCGCACGCATGAATGCCGAATCGCTGGGAAGGCTCTGGGGAGATAGGAGGGGTATTCACTAACGGGTTGAGTGATGTTTTTTTTCTCCCGCAGGAAATCCTGATGTGTCTTTTTGCCTCTACACCCTCAGATGGAGGTCAGCTGTTATCAACGGCGAGTTACGAAGCTGCTGACATGAATGTTCCGCCAATAAAATTACATTTTTTTTTAGTCGGAGATTCTAGATTACGTCACAATAAAAAAGTTTAAACCTATTTGAAGAGCAAATGACATAGATTTAGTTTTTTTGAACGAGGCCACGTAGCGGACGGGTTTGTGCGCGTGGTGGTGCGTATTTTCCCCCGATGAGGCCACTTCTCGCGACAGCGGCAGGAAAGGCGGGCACCGGTGGAAGAAGAGGTGTCTATAAGCTGACCCCCCGCCCCCCCGCCCCGCCAACTCCTCTAAATCCCTTATGGAACAAAGCCGGGGGCCTGTCCGTCAAGCCGCCGAGGTATGCCGCAGGATGCCCCTGCTTGGTTGAGCGCCGCGGAAGCCTCGCTTCAATCGGGGCGGGGCGGCAGAGGGGAGAGGTCACACGTCTTATCCACACCTTGAATGGTGGTGGCGGACGGACGGCCACAGGAATGCGGCGAGAAACACGGCGGCCGTGTGTGTGCGTGGGGGGGGGATCTCTGAGGGCACCCTCGGATTTATCCGCTCGGGGCCTTTAAATGCCTGCTCGGAGACGACACCTCACAACACGCACGCACGCACGCACGCACACACACGCACACACACACACACACCGGCAGCACACACACTTCGGCCCGATTCTTTATCCTGTCCCTTTCTCGCTTCTTCTGTGCGCCTGCCTCTCTCTTCCTCCTCCTTCTGGATCTGCACCACCCTGTTTGATCCTTTGTCTCTGTCCACAGAGTGCTGGAGTAAGCCATCAGTAAAAATGCCTCCCCCGTAAACTATAGCCGTTCCCCGGCAACGTAGCGCGAAAAGAGCTCAACGTAGGCCACGCACGACAGTAAGGATGGGGGGGGGGGCGGGGGCGGGGTTGGGCACTGGCGGTGATTTTAGTTTAATATTCACTATTTCTCTGCCGGATGACAATCTTGTTGAGAACCGTGTGTTTTCTCCATCAGAGCACATGTTTTTTTATGGTTTCCTGTGGACACAACCAGTCATCCAAGTCGTTAAACGGGCCGTCTGTCGTGTGTGTTGACTCACCGTAATCTTTCTTGCAGTACTTCTTCATGTTGATTTTCAGTTTGCCTTTGGATGCCTTGCAGTAAGAGTCGCAGTCTGCGAGAATCAGAAGAGAAAGATACAGTGAAGAGGCTATAGAGGTAAAAAAACCCAACAAAAAACAACATTGGATGAGTTGCGTAGTACTGCGGTTGTTGTGTTTGCGTTTTAGTCATGGGGAGTGGATTTTGGAAATTCAACCTTTTAGCGTTTGTAAATAAATCCTCGACGTGGAGCGATTGTCATCAGCCTAAAACCTTGGTTAAGTCCCAAGGCCGTGGTATTTTATGCCAGCATGGCTGATTTATTTATTTTTTGACAAAATGTTGAAAGCATATTTTTCTAAGATATAATTGATAAGTTATGATAAAACCAAACCCAATTTAAAAAAGAAACCAAATATATAAACCCCACAAAAAAACGTGTTCTGTGAAGTTTCAAAAATAGTGACACTAATCATAAATTTTATCATAATAGTTATATTTATGCGAGAATAGATTGCATTGGCTTCAAGTGATTAACCCTCATGTTTTATGAAACTAAAACAAATCATGGGGAATTATCTGTTTACAGTATATATAGTATTCTCAAATTAAGGTCATGCATTTTCCTAAAAGTAGTCATTTCAGTTCCGAAAAACAATCCCAGATTGAACTGAACGATTTCTATGTTGAACGTGGTTGCACAATTTTTTCCTCGGTTGGACATTTTTGCCCAAATATGAAACTTGAGGCAGTGTCTTAAGTGCCAACCCTCATCTCGCACGTTCTTGTGAAAAGACAAGATGGCATGGATATTAATTTCTGGATTTTTTGTTGACTGCAAGGCGGTTTTAGTGACATTGCAACCAATCCAGCCAACTGGATCCCAGTGAGCAACAATAGCACTTTTTACAAAATAATACTCACGGATGGCCATCTGTCTGGTTTGGTTATATTGTCTCGCATCGTTCTAATAATGAGTGGGCTGTGATTGGGGAACTTAAAGCCGTGTGAGAGATGGCCAGGACCTCCAAATTAAAACTGATGCGAGCAGCAGCGGTTTGGGGTGAAATCCAAACGACGACTGGTATCGCACAACTTGTTGAGACTGTGGGAATGAGTCGGGCCTGTGCGGGCCGCCCTCCACCCCACCCCCTCCTCCCCTCCCATTCTCACCTCGCTCGTCAACTCAGCCCCCGACCCCCTGAAAAAACAAAAAAACAAACCCCGGGATCACTTCAAGGCCTCCACGGAGGACCGTGTCAAGCTTTTTGCATTTATTGCGGTGTGGACGAGGGTGGGGTGAGAGCACAGAGGGCTGGCAGCTATTTGAGGGAGTGGAAGGTGGTGGTGGAGGTGGTGGTGGGGGGCGTGAAGCAGGTCAATGCCACACAAAGGGAGGTCAGGAAGGGAAAACTAGCCATCCATGAAGTGTTAGGCAGAGGAGGGCAGGGGGGGGGGGCACATGTCCACTCTGGACAGGGTGAACTAATAAATACCTCACGCAGGCAGAGGGGGTCACCCACATCCAAGCTCGTGCATTCTTGTGTATGCGACTACGCTCTCCGACGCGGCTTTGAGTCGAGCGCCTGCAGTGAAATTCGGCTTGCTTTATCTTCTAGATAGCATAGCAGAGCTTTTTTTTTTTTTTTTAATATACGTTTCCCGGACATTTTCTTTTCTTCTTTTCATTATTCATTCGCGTAATTCGTCGAGAATACGTGAAACAGATCACTTTACGTAGTGCGGACACAAGCAAGTTCAGCATGCGACGTATGCCAATGTTTAACGCAATGTGTGAAATATATGCGGGATTTTTTTCTTTTCTTTTTTTTGGGGGGGCGTCATGTTTTTCTGTCGCCGTTTTCGGTTTTATTTGTATTTTTGACCCGCTCTTTCTGTCTCGGGCTGACCACACGTGCGCTTTGGGTGATATGCGTATGCCCGCGCGTCGCCGACAGATCGCACCGTGCCCCGGCCCTTGCAATCCAGCGAGTGCGTGATTTCAGCGATTGCCACACGCTGCGCCGTCAGCTTACGGTGAGGGCCATATCGTGAAAAAGTGATTTTCCCCCTTTTTCTCCACTTCTTTAGCCCCTCGTCCAGCTGGCGCGAATTGATACCGACGAGGGAACGGGTTTACACTTTGGCGCTGCGAGTGGTAATTAGTATAGTAGACGAAAAAAGCGGGTGGGAGGGAGGGAGGGAGGGAGAGATGGATTGACGGCAAGTGGTGGCGAGTGGTGGAAGGAGGATTGGATCTTTTTTTTTTTAAGGCTGCCTGCATATGAACAAACTTCATTGTTGCGAGCAGATCTTTGCTCCGTGCCTTTACTCTCCTTTATGCTCTGCTTGAATGAGGTTGCCCGGGGAACTCCTCGGCAAGAAAAAATGCACCCAACGAAAAAAAAAAAAAAAGGGAGGAGGAGGAGGAGGGGGCGGGAGGATGGATTCTGGTCGAGAGCGAAGGGGTGGAGAGGTCGGCGAAGAGAGAGAGAAAAAAAATAAAAAAAGAGAACGAGAAGACAGCAGTGGAGTTTGGAAGGAAGAAAAAGAAGAGTACTGGAAAAAAGAAATAAAGAAATAAAGCCTGTATCCCCACAAGCTACAAAGCTGAAGCCCGGTGGTAGTAAATAGAGAGGGGAAATAGAAAAATAAGCAAAGTAAATGAAACAGAAGAGTCTAGTATATGAGCTTCACCTGATTACCATGTAAATGATGGAGAGGGGGGGGGGGAGAGCCTTGGAGAGGACGCTTTTGTTTTCCCATAACCCCTCGCTGCCGTCATGATACTTCCCTTTGATAGCCTTTCGTTCCCCATTAGTGTACCCCTGAGACGCAGGCCCGGGCCCCGCTGAGAGCGCCCCGAGAAGAAAAAATGCACCCAACGAAAAAAAAAAAAAAAGAGGAGGAGGAGGGGGCAGGAGGATGGATTTTGGTCGAGAGGGAAGGGGTGGAGAGGTCGGCGAAGAGAAAAAAAAAGAGAACGAGAAGACAGCAGTGGAGTTTGGAAGGAAGAAAAAGAAGAGTACTGGAAAAAAGAAATAAAGAAATAAAGCCTGTATCCCCACAAGCTACAAAGCTGAAGCCCGGTGGTAGTAAATAGAGAGGGGAAATAGAAAAATAGGCAAACTAAATGAAACAGAAGAGTCTAGTATATGAGCTTCACCTGATTACCATGTAAATGATGGAGAGGGGGGGGGGGAGAGCCTTGGAGAGGACGCTTTTGTTTTCCCATAACCCCTCGCTGCCGTCATGATACTTCCCTTTGATAGCCTTTCGTTCCCCATTAGTGTACCCCTGAGACGCAGGCCCGGGCCCCGCTGAGAGCGCCCCGAGACCCCCATTTAGGGCCCGGCAGTCCCCTACGGCGAGGACAAATGTTCCCTTTGTGCGTGCGCTACAAGCCAGGGGAAGTGGGAGCAGCCCGGGCAGCGCCGAGCCAAAAAACGCTGCTCTGGGTGTTCTCTGGGTGCCGGCAGTAACCGCGGCGCTTTGTTTTTTCCCCCGCCTTGCTGGGCCCGGAGAGGAGCACGGTAACCGAGAGGTGGACCTCTGACCCCCCCCCCCCCCCCCCCCCCCCCCCCCCCCCCCCCCCCTGAAACACTCTCTCTCTCCCTCCATCCCCCGCTATCAAAGTGCTGAACACTTATCGTCCTCATTTGGGATGCTCCGACAACTTGATACGCCACTGGGCACTTTCCTTGCGTCCATCGGAGGGAAAAAATTTTTTTTTAAATAAACAGGCCTGAAAATGTGGCCTAAGATTTGTTTGGTGTTGGACTGGGAGATAGAGGTTTTACAGGAGCACACAGAGTCCATTTTTCCCCCTCAAAATAGAAAAATTGTAGCTGGTATCGCTGTGCCCATCTGGTGCATATCAACAATATTTACTGACCGTTCATTTCTGCCGTTATATCATAAGAAGCACTGACGGTCAAGAAGAGCAGCTACGGAATGTAGATTTTATTTTTTTTCCAAACGCACACAGGAATGAAAAGAATTTGGTCTGCTTAAAACGGACTGATTCCAGATTTGGAAAAAAAACAAAAAAAAAACACAAATCACGGCGGCGCTCACAGTTTCCACACGGATTAAAAAGAAACAGGTAAAAGTGCGTGAAATCCCGTCCGTAGCGGGTTGCCTGTCAGCTGGAGCTGGAGGACAAACTTTGCATGTATCCTGATAATACGAGATAAGCACAGCGGCGGCGGCGGCGGCCCACAAGGCCCGCGGTGAGTGACGGGCTCGGGAGGAGGGCTTTCTCCTAGCACCGCACTGATTGAGAAACAAATTGCTCCAAATAAAGCGTGTAATGAGATTACGGAGCCCCCCCCCCCCTCTCTCTCTGTTCTCCTCACGGGCTCACACCGGAGCCGTGAGCTTTGGTCCCGTCCAACAAAAGACACAGAGAGGAGAAAGAAATAATGAGAAGCCTCCCCCCCCCCCCCCCCCCCCCCCCCCCCGCCCTCCCCCCACCCTCCCCCCCCCCCCCCACTCTCCACTTCTTCTTCTTTCACTGTATTGTCAGAGTAAAAAGATAGTTTTGGTTTTTCAGCGTAGAGGCCGCGGGAGCTCTTGAACCGAATTTGAGATGTCATTTTCAGATGGTCGTAAAAGCCGAGGTTCAATGAGAGGAGTCGTTTTATTTTTTTTTTGGTTCGTTCTTCTTCTAAGATGATTCACCGGGGAGGCCCGCCGAGGTTTTTCCCCCATGTCATCGGGACGAAAAGTCCACGCGATGAGACTTTGACACTTCATTCTCGTTCCATTTCGGGTTAAAATTGCCTTTAAAAAAAAAAAAAAAAAAAAAAAAAAATCATTTGCAATTACTTGCTCTCACTCACTCGCACAACTCGGAGCGTCGCAAGATCCCGTGCTGACGTGACCGTGCGCTAGCGGTGGAGTGGGGGGGCCGGCAATGCACAGGGTGTGGGAAGCCGGACTCGTGTCCAAAAAAATCCAAGGAGGGGTCCGACACGAATCGTGATCACTTCCAGCCTCCCGCACACACACACACACGTAACTCGCACAACTCGGAGCGTCGCAAGATCCTGTGCTGACGTGACCGTGCGCTAGCGGTGGAGTGGGGGGGCCGGCAATGCACAGGGTGTGGGAAGCCGGACTCGTGTCCAAAAAAATCCAAGGAGGGGTCCGACACGAATCGTGATCACTTCCAGCCTCCCGCACACACACACACACGTATGACTGAACCGTGTTACCCTTGGGAGCCCCATCGTCGTCACTGCCAGTTCTCCCTCTCCTCCTCCTCCTCCTCCTCCTCCTCCTCCTCATCATCAGTAACTCTCACATCCTGTGTATCCTGACAGGCCTCATCACAGGTCATCAGTGGTTAATCTCCTCCACATTGGGTTGCCGCGCAGACACGTCTCTGTCACGACCTCGTGGGAGTGGCGACTCGCACCGTCCGTGACCTAGCAGCACAATGTGTGTTTTGTCTGCGCCGCGCCATCGGAGGTATTCTCCACGCATTCCAGCCCTCCGTGTGGTCGAGAGGGGGAGAGAGCCCCGCTGCGGGGAGACAAATTAATATCCACTCCGTTCTCCCTCACACCCTGCGTCCGACCACCCCTCCCAACCCGTAACGAGACACCTGCCTCACAGCTGTCAGCCTGACACCCTCTAATGTCACACACACACACACACACACACACACACACACACGCACGCACTCTTCATGCGCGCCACACTCGCATTTTCTCTCGACCGCCTTTGCTTAATCTACCCCTGAATCCTTCCTCCTCTCCTCAGCATCTTCCTCCTTCAATTTCTCCCCCCGGACATTTTCTCCTCAAACTCAATTTGCCTCCACATTCTTTCACCCTTTTGCTCTCTTTCCCCTTGAGCAAAATGTCGGCCGAAGCCTGTTATAAATCAATTCTTCTTCCTCGTATATTATCATTGTATAAAAATGAATGTAAGCGTTTTTTTTTTTTACTGGACTGCCTCTCAGCTACGGCCACTAATAATAACGATTGATGATAAGATTAATGACTTGAACATTCCAAAGGTTTTACTTGTGTTGTGTGTCTCTGCAGTTTTTTTTACTGGACTGCCTCTCCAGCTACGGCCACTAATAATAACGATTGATGATAAGATTAATGACTTGAACATTCCAAAGGTTTTACTTGTGTTGTGTGTCTCTGCAGGTACGAATGACCGGGGGGGTGGGGGGATGTGGTGGGGGGGGGGGGGGGGGGGGGGGGGGGAGTCGAAAATAGTTTTTATATTGTTTGATACCACGATACAATAACCACATCTGTTTCCCATCCCGTACTGTATTAGGTGATATCATAGCCGGGATGCCAGGCCGAGCGAGCGGAGGTGCGTTTGCTCCGCGACCTTCTGAGGGGGCGGAGGGGGTAATGAAGGCATCCTCTGGGCCTCGAGCCCAGGTGGTCCGGCGGGACCCCGCGCTTCTCACGATTCTGACATGAGCGACGCAGGGCTCCCATCGAGGTGCTCCACCGCACAGGCTGCTTGTTTAAAACTTGTTTTAATATATATATATATATATACATACATACATACATACATACATACATACAGTATATATGTATACATATATATATATATATATATATATATATGTATACACACAAGTATAAGTGGGATTATGAGAGGAAGAATTGTTTTACAGGATGTAGCCATGATTTCACATAGCGATGTTGAACTGAGGGAGAGGTATAGGTTTCCTACAAAATAAGAAATATCCATAAAGCCGTGCATTTTTTTTTTTTTTTCATATTTCAATTTGGAAATTCTAAAGCAGAAAAGCAATAGGGATAAATGTGCAGATAAACATGCATGTATTTAATCTGATAAAGGAACTCTCTCTCTCTCTCTGTCACTCGCTCTCCCTCTCTCTCTCTCTTATGCAGTAATCCCTCAATGAGGTGAGGAAAATGTCCTCCACTCACAAAAGTGGACAGATTCCTGACAAGGGGGCCCGGAGAAACTCCAGATATTCTAGCTCGGCACCACCCACGGTGTTATGTGAAGACAAAGTGTGAAACAGAGGGAGACGAAGGAGGTGGAGGAGAGCGAAAAGAGAGAGAGAGAGGGTGAAAAAGGAGGAGGAGGAGGAGGAAGAGGGTAGGGGAACAACGATATCCTGAGTGTGCTGTCAATCGAAGCTGTCCAGCGGAGGCTGGGGACCACGCAGGGCCCAACAACAGCTGCAGGAGCCTCACACACACACACACACACACACACACACACAAGCGCGCACTCTCACACACACGCATGTACCTCGGGCCTCCCGCAACTTCATGGGTGAGACAGAGCAAACATGCTGTGAGCCAGATGAGTCAAATTTTTCCAGCGTGAGGACAAAGCTTTGACCTTGGGTCTGCACAGGTATTCCGTGTTCTGTGCTGCAGAGACACCATCGCGTTTCACGGCGGTAGAATGTATGCCATATATCGTGTGCCTTGATTTGTTTGTATTATTCATGTTATTATGATTATTATTATTTATGAATTGCCAGGATTATGAATCTCTTACAACTCTTCGTTTAGCTTTTTTTTTTTTTATAGGCTAACTGCGAGTGGCACATCGCATTCTTTCTCATGCAGTGATTTATTGAAATACTATGGCATTTGATATTATTGATGATTTTTTTCTTTTTTTTTTTATCCATAGATTCAAGGCCAAGTTCTCCAGCTCTGGTTTCTGAAAAAAAAAAAAAAACCCAGCCTTGATTGAATGAGATTAAAAATCCAATGTAAGGATGAAAAAAAAAAAAAAACCCAAAAAACAGAATCCTACATTTCACCGCAAGATTACGCTTCCTCTGCAACTTCATGGGTGAGACAGAGCAAACATGCTGTGAGCCAGATGAGTCAAGTTTTTCCAGCGTGAGGACAAAGCTTTGACCTTGGGTCTGCACAGGTATTCCGTGTTCTGTGCTGCAGAGACACCATCGCGTTTCACGGCGGTAGAATGTATGCCATATATCGTGTGCCTTGATTTGTTTGTATTATTCATGTTATTATGATTATTATTATTTATGAATCGCCAGGATTATGAATCTCTTACAACTCTTCGTTTAGCTTTTTTTTTTTTATAGGCTAACTGCGAGTGGCACATCGCATTCTTTCTCATGCAGTGATTTATTGAAATACTATGGCATTTGAAATTATTGATGATTTTTTTCTTTTTTTTTTTTTCTTTTTTATCCATAGATTCAAGGCCAAGTTCTCCAGCTCTGGTTTCTGGAAAAAAAAAAAAAAAACCCAGCCTTGATTGAATGAGATTAAAAATCCAATGTAAGGATGAAAAAAAAAAAAAACCCCAAAAAACAGAATCCTACATTTCACCGCAAGATTACGCTTCCTCTTAACCATTCCTCTTCTGCCCTCACTGCAGCGCATCGCGGAAACGGGGCAGTCGGGAGAGAAGAAAAATCATCAAATCAAACAAACTGCCAGCCCCAGATGCGGCTGCTAGACCAACACCCCACGGTGCCGCAGTTAGACTGATTAATTGCGAAAGTGCAAGAGATTAAAGGGGGCACGTCCCAGGGTTGCCGCTAATGGATTTAATATTCATGGCCTCCTCGGAAGAAGGGGGGGGGGGGGCAAGGGGGAGCCAATTTATCCCGCGGCCTTTTTTTTTTGTTTTTTTTTTTGGCGCTCGCGGGGAAGAAAAAAAAAAAGTTCTTTTCGGGGAAATCCCTGAAATCGCGTCTTGGTTCGTGTATTTCCACACCGTGCCTCCCTGAAAAGAAGGTGCCGCGCGTGCGCGTGTGTGGCAGCGTATCGATGAATACAAGGCGCACAACTCCACTCACCTGAGGGCTCCTCTATGCTGGCGGATGGGGTGGTGGGAGGCGCGACTGGAATCTCTACTCCAAGGGAAAACAAAAACACACCAAGGTAAATCAGTTTTCATTGCCATTGACGGAGTACGTTGAATCATTGCTTTCTCACTTATGGTTAGCTTACAGGATATGCGAAAATATGGGAATGTGTCTGTTTAGCGTGAGTGGATTCAGGTCAAACAGGTCAAAGGAAACGTGTCTTGGTTTGGGCCCCCCCCCCTCACACACACAGACGAGCTTTTGCATCCCTCCTCTGATACGTTTCGGTTTTATATTTTAAGCCCCTTAAGACTGACTTTGGAAAAAAAAAAAAAATACTGACGGATCCTTATTCAGTTTGTGTATTTGAGTTGCGTACGCCGCAACTCTCCGAAATGAGGGCGCAGACACCGGATTCGGTCTGAGCGGCCACGACTTGACGACCAGCAGTAAATGCCACATGCAGTACGAGCGTTTATGAGCGTTTCTCACACTTACTTTAACTAATGGTTCCATGATGTTGTCGTTTCTTTTTTTGGGGGGGTTTGTTTTAGTTTACCATCGCCGTCCCTATTTCGTGGAATGGGCTACAACTGAGCCGCTCCAGCTCCAGATTACGGATGCGCGCGCGTGCCCTGAGAAGGTAAATGGACGTGTGATTTGCCTTTTTTTTTTTAAAAGCATATTTGCTCTGATACAGCAAAGGTGAAAATGCTTGTTTGCGGTGATGAATAAACTTCCTTCCTTCCTGCGCTTCGACAAACCACTATCCACTATCTCTGTGGCCCAATTTTGTTTCCTCTCTCTACTGTCGTCTGTCCGATCGTATCTATTTATTTCGTATGGTTGTTTTTTGTTTTGTTTTTTGTTTATGATATTCACCGAAAATTTTGACCACCAAAAATTGACAAATGCTCTTGATAAAGTTTAAACATCAACCATTTGTCTTGTGGCTACCGGTAATTCGTTTATTTTTTAATGAATGTTGCCACTGCGAATGGATCTTCTGCTATTAACGCGTGATGTCTTTCCTCCTCCCACGCGCCCTGCTGCGGTACAGCTGTTGGCGGCCGGGATGTCCGAAGACCTGATTCTCTCAGCATGCGCCTTCCTACTGCCGTGTTCACGAGTGTGCGGGGAGCTGAGCACGCATGGGAAGGTATAAAACACGCCAAATAATGTCTTTTTGTTATTGTGGGGAGCGAGCGGGGGGGGGGGCTCGTGAAAAAAAGTATATGAGCAGCGAGGGGCAATGTGAGGATAAACGGCCCAAAAAAAAAAAACAAACAAAAAAAACACACCGAAAAGTATCAGAGACACATGCGAAAGGAAAGAGGTGCACAAAAGTGGTGGTTCCAGCTGTGCAAAGGGGAACCGTTTGTGTGTGTGAAGGGCCGGAAAAAGAACTCAAATAAAATCAAATCTTCTCAGCTGGGAGAACAATACTTTCTCATTTTCAAAGCGCGCACGACATCTACGTCCACTGTGTGCCATATATCCAAACCACGTGCATGCCGGTCGTGAAACTCAGCGATACATATCCATTCGTCCGTGAGATTTTCTTTCTCATAGTTATCTAACGCCTTGTATCTCAGTAGGATGGCAAGAGCGAGCCAATTAATCCCCCTTGATATATATTTTTTAATCTACGGGACCTCCTTTAATTCTTTAAGCACGGGCCTTACTTTGGGCAGCTGCGTGCGTTTCCTCTCTCTTTTTTTTTTTTTGTTCACTGCTTTAATAGCGATGGTACATTTTGGTTTATGAATGCTCGGGCGCCGAGAACGACATCGATTTATTTTTTATTTATTTCTTTTTCATAAGCCAGACCTAAATCTTTCTGCGCTTTTATCCAAGACGCCGCAAGGGCCCCGGAGAGTTAACAGCTCCGAGGCTTCACTCAGATTTATGGAGACCAGCGGAGGGGCCAGCGCTACCGTAACCCCCGGGGTCTGGCTTAATGGCGTGTTTATCTAGGACGCTAGATTTACTGGCGGAGAATACTGATAGTCTGACTTTAAGCACTTGTCTGAAGAAAAAGGGAAGGAGAAAAAAAAAAAAAAAAAAAAGCACGGGACGATTCGAGCCGGCAAGTGTGGGCCGTGCGTGCGGTCACGTCGTCGTGTGGCGCTGTGTGTATTGGGTGCGGATTTGACATGCGTGTGATTCGGATTTGTGCACATATTTGGCCACGTCGTCCCACAGCGGGTGGAGGTAGAGGAGGAGGAGGCAACGGTTCCGGTTCCACGTACTTATGCAGGGGGCAATGGGCGAGCGGCTCTGCTGGAAGCCTTTCGCACAGCGGTTGCACGTGACACCGGTCACGCCGTCTTTACAGGGACATTGTCCTGTGGTTTGGTTACAGGTTTTGCCGGCGGCACCCACGGGATGGCAATCACATGCTGTGAGGAAACAGAGGAAGAAAGAGAGGCACAGTGAGTGATCGCGCGCACACACAAAAACAAACAAACAAACAAACGCACGCAGGCGTGGGGGAGATACACACATACGCTGTCTATAGAGAGTGCAGGTGGGTACGCAGCAGCGGCGGTGGGCGTGGGGGAGATACACACATACGCTGTCTATAGAGAGTGCAGGTGGGTACGCAGCAGCGGCGGTGGCAACAATAGTAGGGTGGTGAGGGACGAGGTGGGGGGGGGGCGTGCACTGACAGACAAAGCGTACTCACGTCCAACGCCACGACCACGACTCAGACGACACGCCCGCCCCGCCCCTACGGGCGTTGTACGTTCGCTGGTGTGCAGTTCTGCGGACTTCGGCCTTTTTTTGTGTGCGCGCGTGTGTGTGTGCGCGCGCGTGTGTGTGTGTGCGCGAGAGTGTGTGTGAGTGTCGGTATTCGGGCTCACTGTTGGGGTTGCAGCTGCTTGTGCGAGGTAAAAGAGAAGAACGGCTTTGTGCGTGTTGGCCAAACGATCAAATAATGGCGGGGGGGATAATCCTAATTGCCTGTTTCCGATCAACGCCGAGCTTTGAACGCCAGCCCAAGGACGCCGTGTCACCCCCTTCCTCCCGTGCTGGGGGGTCTATCCGACACACATGCTCCAGGAATGTAATCATTTTTCCAATTGCTCCCTCCCGCCCCCGCGACGCGCTTCACGGCCAAACCCCTGTCAGGTTTGGAACCGGTGTTGAATAATAGTTGTCTGAGAGTTTGTTTCTTTTTCATCTGTTTTCTGCATATAAATAGCGAGTGACTTTGGCGAGGCGCGCGGCGTGCGCGGGGAGGGGTAGCTGGCGGCGGCGTGCACAGACAGACAAAGCGTACTCACGTCCAACGCCACCACCACGACTCAGATGACACGCCCGCCCGTGTGTGTGTGTGTGCGCGCGAGTGTGTGTGTGCGCGAGTGTGTGTGAGTGTCGGGATTCAGGCTCACTGTTGGGGTTACAGCTGCTTGTGCGAGGTAAAAGAGAAGAACGGCTTTGTGCGTGTTGGCCAAACGATCAAATAATGGCGGGGGGATAATCCTAATTGCCTGTTTCCGATCAACGCCGAGCTTTGAACGCCAGCCCAAGGACGCCGTGTCACCCCCTTCCTCCCGTGCTGGGGGGTCTATCCGACACACATGCTCCAGGAATGTAATCATTTTTCCAATTGCTCCCTCCCGCCCCCGCGACGCGCTTCACGGCCAAACCCCTGTCAGGTTTGGAACCGGTGTTGAATAATAGTTGTCTGAGAGTTTGTTTCTTTTTCATCTGTTTTCTGCATATAAATAGCGAGTGACTTTGGCGAGGCGCGCGGCGTGCGCGGGGAGGGGTAGCTTGAATTAATGACCTTCCACTCAAAGTGCTCGCGGTGAATTCTGCTCTAATCCGGACCAGAGCGGCGCGGCCTTCGGCAATCGCCGGGTTCTTCGCTTTTAGAAACCTGCAAAAGCCAACAACACTGTTTGTCACCCAACTTTCACCACTCTATTACTCAACACAGCAAAGTGTTACATTTGCTGTTTATTTCCGATAGAAAACCACCGACGCCGAATGGAGGGCCCCGGGGTTGGGTTGTCTCTGTTCATTCGGTGGCCCTCCCTAAAGTTTTTTTTTTTTTTTTTTTCTGCGTTGTGTCACTTGTCACTCTGAAAGCCTTCAAAGGAGCGGACATGAATTATGTACTCTGAGGTTTGTGGGGGTATTTAGTGGTTTGGCCTGTTTTGTTTTTAACCACACAGAATGTTCAGCCCGCAGTACCGAATGAGAGCTTCAAAAGGACCTGTTCGTTTGAGCCCATTAAAAGGAAATTTGTCTTTAATATGTGTATATGTAAAAGCATTTTGTATGGTATTAATAACAACGCATCACGTTCACATACTTGAACGCGACTGCAACAGCGACCTGGTCTTTCATCTCAACCCTGACCCCGAGTGTTGCTACGGTTGTTTATTCAATCGCGTTGTGTGAGAGACGAGGTCTCTGGGAGATCCGTATTACAACGGGCCCTCGGGGGAAAACACGGCTTCAAATGGCAACATAATATGGCATCGTGGTTGTTTTGTGAAATATTTTGACAAGTATGCCTCGGGTTGAGGCCTTGATTTTTTATTTTATTTCTTTATTTTTTAAACCTGTGCATTGCAGCCGGCCAACTCCTCTTGCCTGCTTATCGTATACCCTCACACACTCTTTTATCTCTATTAAGTGTTTCCTGTGATTCAGCTTCCGTTGCGGCTCTTATCTCTTGTTGGCGTGCGTGCGTGCGCGCGTGTGTAAGAGAGGGAGTGCTGCTACTTGTCCCTCCTTATCAGACTCAGAAAGCCTCTTTAAAACGGTGTGTGTACCTATTATCACCTTTATCAGACCGATCTGTAACTGCTTTCATTGCCCAGCTGTGTCTAGCTGAGTGGGAGGAATGGCACGCACGCGCGCGCGCACGCACGCACACACAGAGACAGTCAAAGGAAGCCCGATAAGCTGCGTGGAGGCCAGTCGGGCACGTCCGCAGGCCTGTAAATTTCAGTGTGTGTCGGTGGATTTGAGGCACAGGAGGGCCGAGTGCATTATTTCTAAGCGAAGCTTCAGAAAGCTCAGCTTATGTTTTTTTTTTTTTTTTTAAAGCATCTGCCTGTAACCGCAGCTCGGGGCCTCCAGCCTGCCAGTAAATCAAGGTGCTCGGCACATGGTCTACAGGTGGGACGCCTCCTCTCTCCT
Organism: Colistium nudipinnis; assembly: GCA_016785305.1. NCBI lineage: Eukaryota > Metazoa > Chordata > Actinopteri > Pleuronectiformes > Rhombosoleidae > Colistium > Colistium nudipinnis. Next base: position 351,641 of record JAFBJU010001479.1, read on the forward strand.
CCTCCTCCTCCTCCTCCTCCTCTTCCTCTTCCTCCTCCACAGTCGCTCCTCCCCACGCAGTGACTCACTGTCCGAGTGGATGACAAATTGGTTGACCCACCTGCCGGTCTTCTCGTTTACTGGGGGAAGCCAGGGTTTTCTGGTTTAAGTGTGTGTCCACTTAGTGGTTAAGTGGCTGTGTGCGAGGCTTCATGGCTACTCCAGATAACTCGGTGAGATATGGACACGGGAGAGCAAGTCGTCTTTTTTTTTTTTTGTCTCAGCACGTCAGCCGACGACTGGCTTCATAAGCCAAGTGCGGGGTACGGTATTTAAATGATCTTTTCCCCAAATACGAAGATCTGAAAACTTCCTGTTACAATATAATATAACAACGTCCTGTACAATATTGCTCCCATTTCTCTGTCTACGGCGAAGAATGGAAAAGCCTTTTTTTGAGAGTCAGGCGGCTCAGTCTGAGTTTGAGATTGCACAATGTGAGAATTTTGCACCCTGCCAATCGTTTACCATAAACATACTGTTGTTTGAAGTGCCCCCCCCCCTCCCCCCCTCCATTTGGTTTGTGCGCACTCTGTGCCAGAGTAAGACGTTGGTCCTGGAGCGGAGCCAAGCTCCACTCGAGTCTGTGATCTGTTCCAATTAGGTTTCTGCGCCTTCACAAGTGTCTTTGGAGAGCAGAGAGAGAGAGAGAGAGAGAGAGAGGGCCGGCGTTGGTGGGTTGTTGCGCCACACACACTCACACGCACGCACACACACACACACACACACACCCCTCTCAATGGCGTGTTTATCGTATAGAGGGTGTGCCTCGCTTGTTCTGTTGTTTGGGGTTCCGTTGATCAGAATAATGGGCTGCAACGGGGGCCAAGCCAAGCGGTCCGAGGCGGAGACGGAGTCATGCTTTTGGCCACCGAGGGCGCCTCAGGCGTTGGCCCGGAGCGTATTTTTCGGAAAACGATGTTTTCGATGCACAACGCTGCACATGCGTGTGGCTTCTAATTGAAAACACGCTGAAAATCAGCGCACCCTCAAGGAACCCCAGAGCGCAACGTGAAGTCATGAAAAGCGTGATTTTTTTTTTTTAATCCCAAGCATTTTTATGTGCGGTCAATAAGAAAAAAAACAAAACAAAAAACAAAACAAAAAACCCTACCGTGTCAATGGAAGACATATGCCGAGTCGAGGAGGGGAGAGGAGAGGAGGGTTTTGACTATGTTGTACTGATTGAAACGGACCATCCCTCAATCAAAGCCTAATTTCCCTCTCCATGCAAAATATGTTCCTCATCATCCCACTGACCGGTGTAATTGTGTGATGGCTATTCCAACGTGAAGGACTTGCATCTATCGTTCGCTGCACCCAATGCCAACCTGCTCAAGCTTGACTTCAACAAAGTCGTTTTCTCTTCGGCTATTCACAGCACGCGACGTGGGGTTATCTCAGTTCTATGGAGTTTTCGGGAGACCCCCTTAAGTGCTGCATTATTTGCTTCTTTTTTTTTTTCTTCTTTTTAATATTTTTAAATAGCAACCACCTCTTCATGGTCCAACTCACGCAGGTCTACGTCGAATACACCCGGCGTGCTCCATCCGGAACGCCTTCGGAGAACAGCTCCACATACAAACGAGCTGCTCGGGACACATTCTGTGTTTACATTCTTACCCAGTCAGGGGTGCAGTCATACATCACGGCGTGGAAATGTAGCCACCGGGCCGGACGAGCCGCCGCGCACCGACTCGGAATGGCCTCCTATGGAAATGAGCTTTCTGCTTTCGTGGAGGATTGGATTACACGTACAAAAGCAAACTCTCGCGCTCCCTGACCCGCCTGCCCTCCTACGGCGCTCCTTGTCCCCCAAGAGCCACGAAGCAAGCAACGTTTCTCTCTCTTTTTTTTGGAGGGGGGGGCGCTCGATAAATAATCCCGCTTCTTCACCGCTTGAGGAGAGGAGGACAGAAATCGCCTCTGCGGTTCAGGTTCTGTTGAAATAATCTTGAGTTACGATGTGCTAAACCTGAGAGGAGATTCTGCGCCAGCACACGGAGGTGTCCGGTGTGGAGGAAAATACGCGTGCGGTAAATCGAAAGTGCATTGACAGAGGTTGTGGGGAAGAAAGGGGGGGGGGGGGGGGGGGGGGTTTAAAAAAGACAGGGGGGGGGGGGGGGGGGGGGGGGGGGGGGGGGGCGTGTATTAAAATGACACACATCCTAAAAGTCTTCATCTGTAGCTTTCCAAATATAGTCTGCAAAAATGTTTTGATTGGCAAAGGGAGGCGGTTCATGCTCTGTATCATTTGTCAGCTTTGGGGGTAATTACCGCGACCCCTTTATTGTGAGTGTGTTTTGATGTAACCGAATATCTCCAGTAGAACTCGGACGGGGGATGGCTAAGTGGGCTGAAAAAAAAAGAAAAGGAAAAAAAAAAAGAAGAAGAAAAACAAAGGTCGGAGGTGAGCAAACTCTGGCAATTTTCACGGATCAAATTGAACAAAAAAAAAAAAAAAACGTTTTGGCGTCGAGGACTATTTCGTAAACGTGTTTACGCATCGGCTCGTTGAGAGGCAGCTGAGAACGCGGGAGAGGAGCGGAAGGGAGTCCCGGGGGGGGGGGGGGGGGGGGGGGCGCTGTTCCGAGGGGGGGGGGGGGGGGGGGGGGGGGGGGGGGGGGGGGGGGGGGGGGGGGGGGGGGGGGCGCTGTTCCGATGATTTAGTATTAACAAGTTTAGAGCCTCTGATGTAATGACTGCACTCCTGCTTTTTGGGCCTGTGGGACTGTGATCATAATATAACCACAATATTATTGGAGATCGTTCCAACTGATTGTAATGAGATTTCATCCGGGGCTTATGCAGCTAATGTAACAATGACACTGCGCCGGGCGGCGGGTGATGAGAATCACACTGACGTACTGAGGGATCCAAATAATAATCAAAGCCGCAGCTGATGAGCACTTGCCATAATAATCCGTTTTTTCGCTTCTTATTTGACGTTTTGAGACCAAATTCGCCGTGTACGTCCCAGGATGTCTGAAAACCAAGTCCGAGAAGACCGATTCCATGCACAGAGGGGGGCGGGTGAAGACGAAGCCTCGTTATCAAAGATGCTTTCACACACAAGACTCGTCGAGTCAGTGCCACATACTCACCTGCGCGTTTACCGCACACGGTCGGTTTACGGCCGGCGCCAGAGGTCACGGCGTGCTGGCTGTTTCGACTTGACCACTCATTTATTGTAACTTTTCGTCACATCTGACGAGTCGTCGTCGTCATCGTCGTCGTCTTTTTTTACGGTCGAAAGCAGATTTCCATCGTCGGCGCAGACCGTTATTTTTTTTCTCGCTGTGATTTTTTTCCCCTTTAACATTGCTCAAAATGAGTTTTCCACGTTCCAAGTTTTTTTTTGTTTGGCGATTTTCTTTTTTTTTGGGGGGGGGGGCGATTTTCTTTTTTTTTTTTCGGCTTTAATTTGATTCGTCTGCCTCACAACGTGGGAAATGTCGATGCCTTTTATTCCCCCCCCCCTTCCGAGCTCTCTTATTTGAGTGGTTAGGACCATGAGAAACAGACAGCAGTAAAAAAAAAAAAAGACAGCTGAGTGGATTATTTGTACACAAAATGCGAAATACATTATCTCGCTATTTACCAGGTATAAGAATATAAAAATTGGATGAAAAAACACTTATTTTAGTGGGGATCTTCCTCATGAGCAACTATGCTTTTATACTGCAGTAATATAACAATATATCGTTAACTGCAATTTTGGGTCGGCGAGCACGAACAAACATATATCTCTGAAATGCACAACGGGACCTCGGGGCCCGTAGACTGTCCGTCACAGGAAAACAACCCCCCCCCCATCCCCCCCCTCCTCCGTGGCAGCGACTTATGAGGTGCTGAGCCAATGGAGTATCGGACACGCGAGAGGGGATGTTAAAAAACAACAAGAAAGAGGTTGTCGCCGGGTAGACACAGCAGAGGACCGGGGTTAGCGAGACACAACGTGGCGACGTGATGAATGTCTGTTTGCATTCCTGGCCGACAGGAGAATGGGCCCAGAGCCACGGAAGGTGTTAATGTCAGTTTAGGAATATCACTCAGGAGCGGCTGGAAGCGGGGGGAGTGGGGGGAGGGGGAGGGGGGGGTGCATCGCGTTTGTCAGGGGGCTTTGTGCTGAAGTCGGGATGCATGCGGAGGGGGGGGGGGGGGGGGGGGGGGTTGCTTATTTATCCACCCAAAACTCCGACTTCCACCGTCGGCTGGGAAGCCGCGATATTATTATTATTATTTATTTTTTTTTGTGCACGCGTGTGTGTGTGTGTGTGTGTGTTTGTGACGGGACGTTCTGGGGTGTCTCCGGGGCGTTGTTTGCGCAGGGATTCGGCTGCTGTTATCTTTGCCTGCAGCAGTAGAGGAGGCGAGAAAACATACCCTCTCTCTTTTCAATCACCCCCCCCCCCCCCCCCCCCCCCCCCCCCCCCCCCCCCACACACACACACACACACACACACTCACCACCTCCTCCTCCTCCTCCTCCTCCTCCTCTTCTCTCTCTTTGACCCTTATTAGCCATGGTGAGGGCTGATGGCAGGCGATTCATCCCCGCACTGTGTACCCAGCACACCTGCGTGGGGGTGTGTTCCTCTTGCTTCCCTCCTCTTCCTAATGCCCATCACCCCTCCCTCCCTCCCTCCCATTTTTCACTCCCTTTCCGTTTTTTTTTCTTCTCTCTCCTCCTCCTCTCCGCCCATCTCCCTCGGGTTCCCTCTCTGACCTGCGACGGGGATCACTTCGCACCTCGGCTCTGTTTGTTTTTGCCTGTCCTGTCTTCCCCCCCCCCCCGAACCCGCCCCAATGAAGCCAAATAACTCAAGTGCCGATGAGGGAGAGCGAGACCCGGGCCCAACCCGCCCATACCATCATAGCCTCCGCAAGCCCACCAGACCAACTCGTCTCTGCTGACAGAGGGAGATGAGGGTCCGACAGGCTCAGGAATGTAGAACCCCCCCCCCCCCCCCCCCCCCCCCCCCCCCCCGCCAACCAAAAAAAAAAAAAAAAACCACACCCACCCAAAACAAACAAAACACCACCCCCCCCCTCCCGGCGTTTTGTTTCTTGCTCCCTTCC
>JAFBJU010001479.1:364481-388925 GCA_016785305.1 Colistium nudipinnis
GCCCCCCCCCCCCCCCCATCTACAAAATTCATTCATCTACTGTACATTCGTGCACACACGACCTTAGGATCTGCAGCAGCAGGCGGCCCTGCTCCATGCTGGGTTAAATGGCCCCCATATATTCACTGGCTGTCCCCGCGTGGGGGCTAATAAGGCCTTTTCCTTATCCGAGAATCTCACTAGCCCCACGGAGGCAAAACAACAAAGACAGGCCTAATGGCCTCCAATTTCCCGCATTAGTGCCCATTTAATGGCTGACCTGCCCTCTCGTTAGGCTGCGCAGCATGGGAGCACTTCTCAGGCGTGTTGCGCACGCGTGCATACACACACACACACACACACACACACGCACGCACGCACGCACGCACACACACTCGCGCACACACTAACGCTTCAGCCCTCCACAGGCACACTGCCATGGGCCCCTGCAACACTTCCACCCCACGCTGAGAGTGCATAATAGGCCAGTTTGTCAAAAGGGCTGGCCTGTGATCAGTGGCGCATCCATTTGCTGAGTAATCAAGGGTTCTTTGTATGAGCTGCTGCGTCGAGAGCAGCGTGAGCGCGCCGGCCCGCGCGAGCGAGCGTTTGGGAAGGTGTGCCGCATGTGTTTTGGAAGAGGCCCGGAGAACAGAGATCCTCCCGGGCCCCGTCGGTCTTTGTGTGCGCACCCCATGGCTCTCGGGAGCGTGTGTTTCTACGCGAGAGTGTTTGCGTGAGTAATCCCCAGATAAAGTGGCGCTGTGCCTCCCAAAAAAAAAAAAAAAGATCTTCACAATCTTCACAGCTGACATACAGTGCCGGAATGAAAGGGAGCCACGGAGCGGCTGACGGGAGTGCGTCATGTGTATGTCAGCTATGCCATAAAAATGCCATGGGTGGAGGATGACACTGGCAGGTCCCATTCAGGGCCCTCGCAGTGAAAGAGTCTTTAGGGTGAATAAAGATTCCTTAGGCCTGTCAGGTCCCCGCAGCTCCCCCACCCCCGCCCACCCCCTGCCGAACAATACCCACTAAGAGCAGCTGTCTTAATAGCGTGAGGGACTGACAGCTTTAGGAGCCGTGCGAGCAGCATCTGCACAAAACTTTCCACACAATGCTGCGCTGTGTGATAACATAATACACCGAACGGGGGGTCCGGCGGGGTCTGCCAGAGGATTCAGGCGCGTAAACATTTCGCGGCACATAAATCTTCCGGTGAACCCCTGACGGAGTTGGCCGAGGCCGCATCGCCGCGCTGGTCAGTAAACCGGCGTGTGTGTGTGTGTGTGTGCGTGTGTGCGTGCGTGCGTGCGGACAGATTCAGTGAAGCAATGGCGAAAGAGATCCTTCCCGGGCGCGATGCTGATTGGAACGAATTGGATTTGCAGTTCCCCTAACGAAGACACCCCAGATTTGTGGCTTTCACTTTACGAGATGCGTTCAGGTTTTTTTTTTTTTTTATATCGAAAACACGGGGTGGATTGCTGAAACAAGCAGTGGACGTTTTCTTCCTGGCCATCGACGTCGGAGTGGACTCGTTGAGAATTCGCTCCTCTTCCTCCTCCTCCTCCTCCTCCTCCTCCTCCTCCTCCTCGAGTAATGTATTGCTGTAAATCAACTGTGCAATGGTTTTCAACCACGGTGCAGCACCCTGCCATCAGCCCCGGCTGTCAAAGCCAGCTCTAATAACCTCCCTCCCGCCTCTCGCCTTCGCTTTCTATTCTTTTACGTCCAGCCATTACCTAACCCCCGTCTGCTCCTGCCTGCAGCAGGTCCGCCGTCCGCCAACGCCGCTCCCGGGCCTTTTTTTTTTTCGCCGAGGGGAGGATGCGCGTCGGAAAGCACCCGAGGCCCGTCTCCAGATCTACCCAAAACAAGACGCTCTCTCTCTCTCTCTCTCTCTCTCTCTCTCTCTCTCTCGCTCCCCCCGCGTCAAAACATCACCTCCGGTCTATTTACCCCGGCGAGTTTGGTTTCTATGGGACCGGCAGATCTGTACTGTTTTGGGTTCACATAACTCCTGGCAGGTCGTCGTGTGCGTTGCTGGCCCCCGGGGCCCCGGGCAGGGATGGGCCGCTGCCGCCGCCGCCGCCGCCGCTGCTGTTTCCATATTGAATTGACTCAGCCTTGAGGGTAAGCAGATGAGTCTCGGATTTAGGGATGAGACGGAAGGCTGCTCGCTTGGATTTTCTCTCTCCTCGGTAAACATTCATGGTCTCCGGTCCCTAATAAAGCGCACTTTGCATAAGTCAACCTGGACACATTCTTCTGGGAAGTGTCGGAGATACGATGGAAACTATGGACACTGACCCTGGTTTTCTGGGAATTCCTCCCCCTCAGCTACACCCTTTCCAAAGACGGAAAAGTGTGTTCTCGATAAAGCAGTTGAAAAGGGTTAGGTTTATCCCTCAGCATCTATCCCGGAGCTTGCAACTGAATTTTCTCTAATAACATTGAATGAGTGTGTGTGTGTGTGTGTGTGCGTGTGTGTGCGCGCCTTGTACATGTTTGACTTTTTGCCCCCAAGGCAGGCACGGTCTCCCATCCAGAGGAGGGAGTGAGCAGGAAGCTGCTGGAAACCATAACTCTAAACCCCCACGGCACAGTTCCTTCATTTCTGTGACACATTTATTGTCCTCTTTTCATTTTCCCCCCTTTCTCTTTACGTTATCCCCCGGGTGCTCATCCATCCCCAAAACTGCGCAGTCTTAACCTTTAACCCCAATACCTCTGCGCCCGCGCCGTGGGACTACAGAGTCGTCCCGGGGCTGCAGTGGACGCAGCGGCTCACGGAGAGAGTGCCTAGGCCCGCGGCAGGCCTCGCTTCGGACACGGCTCAGGAGTTTTTTTTTTTTTTTTTTTACCTCGGAAGAGGCAGCAGAGAGCAGAGCTGCATGCGGAGGGATGAGCTCACAAAAAAAAAAAAAAGATTTTTAACAGACTGATGTCCAAATACACAGGATAGGGCACCAATACACAACAAGATGACCGGTGCACGTAGCCGGGGGACAGGGCGAGCATGCGGGGGAACGCCGGTTGACGTTGAACTCGGCAATTACCGGACACGCTGCGGCATATGATTTACGATGAGTCAAAGAGCCACGATGGGCAATTTGGCGAATTGGTCCTAATCTCTTACGATCCCCCCGGACTCAAAGCGGTAAAGTGCGCGCCTTAATGATGATCTCGGCGTAAACATGGCGGCCCTTGTGAAACTACGTGGGAAAGTGCGTGCGCGCTCAGTTACGCAGGAGCGCTCGGGGAGCCAAGAGGCCAAATGATGACGCGGCTCAAAAGGAGCAAAAGGTGGCAGGACTCTTTTAGGGGAAAAAAAAAGAAGTTCGTTCTATTTCGGACCATCATGAGTCACCGTCACGAATATGATGCAGCAAATGCGAAGCCAAAATGTTCTATTTCCAGAGCAGCCAAAACAAGAAACCAGGAACTCATCGCCAATATGTGATCTAAATAAATGTTGGTGTGCAGCAATGCCCAGTTGGCAGAATAGGCTTAGGTCCGAAGCTGTATTTGAAGAAATGAAATGAAATATTCTCGATTTTTTTTTGTCTTCATTTGAATGAGATGAGCTCGCTAACCACCTATTCGCAATGATGACACATGTGCTAAATTAATAAAAAGGGATTCAGGTTGTCATAACCTCGACCGCGTGTGCCGCGGCATAGATTGACTTCAGCTCGGCACCCTTTTTAGCGAGCTTCCTTCGAGGACGACTGCTGCCTACAGCGCCGCAAGCTTCTGGCGGTTGTTGGTGATCTACGCGAACTGGCGGATCAACCGCGGCGCGCTGCCATCCCGCGGCGGCCACAGTGCGAGCAGGCCCGCCCGGCGGCCGGTGTGGTCCGCCCGGATTGTTTCCGACACCGATGGAGCCGCCATGTTTTATTTACTGCGCTCGTCTGCCGTGGCACGGTGCCTACTACACACACAAGAAAGCATGCACTTTGGTACACGCGCGCACACACACACACACACCCACGTATTTATATATGTCCGCTGCTGTGCTTGCAACGTCAGAACAGTAGCCCTTCAAGGATGCTTTTTTTTTTTAATTTCCTTACCGAGGAAACTGTTTTTAGTAAAAACAAAATATAAAAAAAAAAAAATCACAGCAATTCATATCTTCCAGTAACCAAATGTGACACTTCTGACTCGGGCAGGAAGGATACAGTTTGGGGAAGTGGAGATGGAGGAAACTAAGACCCTTCTGATCCCGAAACCCAAAACCTCGTTGTAATTTAGTCATCGGTAGAAGGCAATTAGTGAGGGGAGGGCTGGTCTTTGCCAGAGCCAGCAAACGTCTGACACTCACACACTCAGGATAAACTCTGTGTTTTGCTATGAAAGCACAATTACGCGGAGCTAATCATTTGACGAGAGACAATGGTTGTTATTTTTTTCCGATAATAGCAAGTGCAAGTGGAAACTATGGGGGAGGGGGGGGGGGGGGGAAAAAAACAGGGGGTGAGGGGGGGGGGGGGGGGGGGGGGGGGGGGAAGTAAACAGGAGGTTAGCGGCGCGGTTACATTTGTCTAACGCCGAGGGAAAGGAGTGGAGGATTTATCGAGGCCCCCAACCCCCCACCTCACGTAGAAGATTAAATGTAGGAGGTGGTGGTGGTGGGGGGGGGGAGCACCTCCTTATTTGTCTTTTGCCTCATTTCAAATGAGGATTTATTCAGACCAGGCTGGGCCAAAAGTTCAAACCCTTTTCAGAGGGCTCCGGCCGTCGGGTGTGGCTGAGCTGGAGCACACAGTCCAGGGCGATGGAGGGAGCGGGATCGTTGAGCTCGAATGTATGCATAATCTAAGAATATCATCTCATAGCCTGCGAGGTCAAGGTGATGAGGGAAAAGCGATTTAATCGGTGATTCCACTTGGGTTCAATTCTGAACACCTTCCCAGTTCGTGTCATGGAGCCAAATACAAAAACAACGTACTCCGTTCGCATGACGACTTATAATGTAAAGTCACAGTGGAATGTAATGGTTACATGGGTGACGCGTTTCTCACCAAGTATTTGCCGTTACAGGTTAGTTGGAGAGGAACGGAATTCGAAGGTGCACGGAGTGAGCGCACACTACCTGCTGCTGCCCAATGGTACCCGACGCAAATTTGCAGAATTGTCCGAACTTGTGAAACGCATTAGGAGTGCGAGTGCTCCGCCTAAAGAGACCAGTTCCTGTGTCGGCGCCTGCAGGTTTCCATCTGAATCCTACCACTATCGTAAACTCAGCTTAAGAAAGAGGACTCTCCTCTTTTCGCTGAAATGTAAGTGGATGTGTAATTTATGTCAAGAATAATTTCTCCCGCCCCCCCCCCCTCCCCCCCAATGTGTTATTGATTGTGTAGATTTTTTTTTTTGCTTTGTGTTTGCTCTGGCCCGGAGACTGAGTGAGCTACAGGATGATTGTGCTGCTCGTCGGGGCCCGGGAAAATTGACTATAATTATCAAATAGGCCACTTAAACTTAATCTAATGAAATGACTTCAGAAAATACTCTGACCCATTGGCACATGTTTTTTTCTCTCTCTCTCTCTCTTTAACACCTTGCAGCTGATTTATGAAGCGGTGAGAACCCCGCACGGGGCTCTTCCGCCACGTTCGCTACGACGTTTTTTTGTGCGCGCCTCTGTGGCGGAGATGCGCAATCCTGCCTGGGCAGGAGAGGTGTCATTTCCGGTGAGGTCGGCGGCACAGGCAGCGGCCCCAGCACCGGCGGCTGTTGTTGCTCCCCTTAAATCCCACTCTTGTGTTTCTTTTTCTTCGCTCCCCCGATCTTTGTTTGTGATCGCTCCATGCTTTATTTTCCCACTCGCCCTGTTTGTTATTGGGGCTCAGAGTTAATTTGCTTTTCCCACCCACTGCTATGGAAACCCCTCGCAGGAACCCAATACTGTCTTTCTTTCGAAAAAAAAAAAGAAACTGGAAGCTGGGTTTCTGCGGCGGGGCGGCGGGACAAGGGTCTCTGAGGCTTTTAGCGCGGGACCGCTGAAGAGAGCTTTTATTTTTCTCTAAAGTGGCTGTACTACAACGCCGCTGCCGGTTATTTATTCGGACGGGGGTTGCAAGTCGCAAACGGTCTCCGGTTGTAGGGGCCAGGCTCCTTCTTAATTGCCCAGCAAAACGGAAAATATTGCACGTCTTCATCTGCAAATGAATGGGCTTTTAAGCGTGCCAAGGGGCCCTCCTCATCTACTAGGGACAATTATACATTTGAAAACTCCAAAGCCAGCCAGGGGATCTCAAAGGGACTGCACTGGAACTAGTTTGGCTAGGTCGGAAATGAACCATCCCAGGAGAAATGACAATCGGTCGATTGCTGCTGTTCTGCTGCTCTCCCTCCCGTTTCCTCGGCCTCTCGTGGCTCTTCCTCTCTGCCTGCCACCACTCCCTCCCTCTTCCTCCTTTCTCTCTGGGACAGGGAAAACTGGGTGTGAAAATGCGCAAAATCGGATTTGGGGTTAAACTTGGAGAAAGCATCCTTCTCCGAATGGCAACACGTCCGCAACCTGGCTGTGGGGGGGGGGGGCCAATACGCTGGCCCGCCATAAATTGGTCAAACTATGGCACCCACTCGCCCGGGCCCTGGTGCGTCTAGATACACTTTGAACTGCCAAACGGATCTGGAAATAAATGAAATACAGTGTAACCACCAGAATTTGCATATATACAAATAACAAGCCAGTGAACCTTTGAGAGGAAAAGGGACAAACCAAGTCCATTGGGGAAAAGTGACCGAGGGCGGGGAGTGTTCCTGCTACTGGTAATACTCCCAGTGCTGGGAAAGGGAAAAAAGAAAAAAAGAAAAGGTGGAGAGAGCATTGGGAGGCCGCCACCTCTTCACAGATACCTCTGGCCGGGCTCCATCCCCCATTCCGTCGAACTCCTTCGTCAAACCCAAAACTCTCTCTCGTCCTCGGAGACTCTGAGAGACAGGAGAATCATCTCCCACCGGTTATCCGTCACGCTCCGCCACAACTTTCATCTCGGGCCAACGGCCTGTCCTGGCCGCACGGGGGGAAAAATGCGAGGAGAAAAATGCAACCTAAACAAGGGAAATTTATTCTCCAGGCTTCTTTTTTTTTATCATCCCATGGACATCTGGATATCTACAGAGACCTGGTACATAATCAGTTCAATATCTGCAAATGTCTCTCGAGAGCAAGAGACCGACAGAGAGGAGGAGAGGGCGAAGCCAATTTTTTTTTTTGTGTGTGTGTGTCTCCGGGTGTCACAGAGGTCCAGGTCTTGGCTTCAGAGAAAACACCGAGGGGCCCCTTTTTGGAAATTAATTTTCGTCCCCAAAGTATAATCTCATAACACAAATATTACCATTAATGACTCCGTTTCCTGATCATTTACTTATCGACCCCGCGTGATTAGGCCCATTTGTTTGCTTTGTCATCCTCTAGTGATACGAGCCGATTTTATTATTAAAAGCAGAGCGAGAGAGAGAGAGAGAGAGAGAGAGAGAGAGAGAGACACACACAGGGGACTCACACGAGAACGCCGTGACTTATGCAGCCGAGGCGCGCGCTCGCACACGCACATTCTATCTCTCCGCTCGCCGCCGGACCTTGAGCCCCATCCTTCGGCTGCGTGGTCCCAGTGGGAGCGGGGCTAGCGGGGAACAAAAAGGTGTGGGCTTTTCCCTCCTCTCCGATGCTCTCCGTTTATTTGTGAGAACTTTGCGAGTCGGTGAGAAAGAGGAGCAGAGAGAGAGAGAGAGTGTGTGTGTGTGTGTGTGTGTGTGTGAACCCCGCAGCCCCTCACCCCACCAGTGGGTCTTATCTGTGAGAGCTAATGAGTGATGGATTAACCTGGGATCACCCCCTGGCAAATTGAGATGACCCCGCAAACTTTCCCCCCCCCCCACCCCCAGTGCCCTCTCATAAGTCTGCATTCCACTTCACACGCAACCAAACCAAATACGCTCACACAAGTCGCCGCTGTGAGGCTTTTATCTCACACCGCGTGGAAAGGGGGGGGGGGGGTGGGGGGTGCCCGGTGATAACGTTTCGTGCCATTTTCTGTCAAGCGCACTCAGCCGAAGGGTTGTCGACAACGTGCGGGTGCGTGCGGTACAGACTTAGGTTTTTTTTTTTGTGGGGGGGTTTCATTTGGGTTTTTTTCCGGAAATTGGATTCCATCTAGCCTTAGGACGGCAGCAAACTGCATGAAGTAGTGGGCAGGAGCTTTGTCATAGCTTGGAAGGAAAAAAAAAGAAAAGAAAGAAGAAGCTCTGAACTCTTCATTAGCTTTCCCGCACGTGCACCTAAGAGGAAGCACCGCTTGCTGGGAACCTGTTCCTCGGGATGATGTCGCATCGGTCCACTTCGTGCTGACCTCTGCCGACCGAGGTCCCGCTGTGCAACAGTGTCAACGCTGCCCGCGAAATGCGGCGGCGTGTTTGCTCACGCGGGGCCTGAGAGGAGCTAAGATAACGACCTGACGCATGACTCCCGGCTGCCTGTATTACTGTTGGCTACATAAACAATCGCAGGCCCACACACGCGCCCGCACACACACACACACACAACTGTGACTGGACGGCATCCATGACGACCGGGAGAGAGAGAGAGAGAGAGACGGTGGGAGTCTGCGCCGTGACTTATATGGGAAAGAGAAAGACGTTTGGGGATAAATCACCGTCGGCTATTTAACAACGTGCGCATACACAAGAGGAATTCCAGAAGGCCTTTTTTTTCTTCTCTTTTCTTTTCTTTTTGGCAGCGCGTGAGCATATTTGACGCACAATGAAAATGGTTTGACTCTACTTGATCTGTCACAGGTGCGTTCTCCGCGTATGCGAGAGAGAGAGAGAGAGAGAGAGAGAGAGAGAAAGGGTGTGTGTAAGTCGTGCAGAAACAAAAAGGGGAGGTTAAACGATAAAATGAACACGTGAAAGTTCAATTGCGACCATCCGATATCGGTAGAGTGTAACTGTATTTGCGTCTCGGGTCTAATCGCGGGGAATGGGTGCAGACACTCGGTGCTGCAGGTTGCAGCTGGTCGCGGTTGGCGCAGATGGCGGCGGCGCGCCACGCAAACAGCGGGCTAGCGGGGTAGCGGCGCAGCGGGGCCGTAACTCCGTCCCGCTATTAATGGCCTGTGGCCGCGCGGTTGTTCGCCGGACCCCCGCTTTGGGGCCCGGTGCGCTCACGCTGGTGCTAGGTGGTCCTGTCTCCGCCAGGGCTTTCGCCTTGAATCAAACGCTGAGCTGCTGCAAAGGCAAAATGCCTCCTTCTTTTTGGGGGTTTTCTTCTCTTCTTTCGATTTTTCTCTCCCACACGTGAGCGAGGCTCGGTTGTTTTTTTTGTTTTTTTTATTGTTGTTGTTGACGATGGCGCTGCAGCCCTATCAGCTAGAGGGCGAATTTGGAGCGGTTACATGTAAGCGTTGCCAAGGCTTTCATTCCTAAGTGCGAACAGACTTGGGTAATTGTAGCCCAATGTAGCAGCGCATGCTGCGGCGGCCTGAGCGCCGGTTGCGGAGTCTTTGGTGTGCGCGAAAGTACAGGAAGGAATGGAACGTGCAAAAAAAAATATATATATATAAGTGACTCCCCTCCTCTCGTGAATAGTCATTCACAGTAACGAATGACTGCGAGATGCCGCCCAGAGGCCACAGCGCGGGCGCATGACATCCCTCTCTCTCTCTCTCTCTCTCCTCTTCCCCTGAAAATCGCTCTCCACCCCCGATGGGCCTGTCGTTGCCTCCGCATTATATGTTTACTCTGGCCGCACATGCTCGCCCTCCTCTCCGGTAACTGCGCGGTAAGCTGCCGCCACACCGAGGTGCTGAGGTCATCAGCCCTGATCCTCTACAGCACCGCTGGCCCCGGCCTCGGGTCTCACGTATGCACACACACAAACACACACACACACACACCGCTTTTTCAATTCTAAAAAGCTTCCAATGCCCTACGAATACATCATCGTGCACAGAATCTTGCGCTCACTCTCTCTCTCTCTCTCTCGCTCTCCTTCTCTCTCTCTCACACACGTTGTTTTCCTGTTTTCTGGTCCCTTGACGGCACCCTGTGCACAACGGCGGGCGCTGGTTTGCTTATGACGCCAGTGGCTCAGCATCAAGCCAACTGTATGTTTCAGGCCCGACGACGGCATGAAGGAGTGATGTTAGCGTGCACATAAACGCGTGTCTTTCAGAGTGGATCCAATTGGAAGTCGCGAGGTCTGTTGATAGTTCGAGTACGAGCGCTTCGAGTGATTCTGAGTCTGAGTCGGCCGGGTCTGATTACCGCAGCGCTCGTTTCCTCCAGTGTGAGTTGTTGGGGGGGGGGAAACTAAAAACCAAAAAAACACCCCAAGAATGGCCTTTGTTTCTGCGACGTTACACAACATTTTGAAATTTTGCAAATTTCCCAACGGGGATAGAGCTGCATTGCACGTGCAACTCTCTCTCGGCAACCTCGCGATTGCGAGCGACTGAGACGAAATCTCCGCGTGGCGCAGGTCATATTTACAACTTTTTTGTCACATATTCCAAAAAGTCCAAGGAAAAAGCACCAGCCCGATCTCGTCACAGCGATGCCCCAACATTCTCTGCGATTCCTTTTCGGCGTAACGGGATGAACGTTCCTCTCTCTCTCATTCTCTCTCTCCCTCACTTCGTCTCTCCCCCTCTCTCTCTCTCTCTCTCTCCTTACATATATAGGCTTTACAGAGCTGACAAGTGAGGCACTAAATCGTTTTGTGTTTAATGTACAAACATGTGCTGATGTTGTCTGGCTTGGGCTTTAATTACCTTTAATCACCTGGAACCCGCTCACACCAAAACCTTTCCATTACACACAAAACATCTCTCTCTCTCTCTCTCGCTCTCTCTGTCTCTCCCCCTCTCACCCGCCCACACCCACAAACACTCACTCGTCGTGCGGCTCATGCCAAACCCCACCGCACAAAGAGAACCTCCCCTTCGGCTAAGGCGAGCTTTCACTGCGGCATGGAGTCACTAATTAATTCATTAACAGATGTCTCCCCAGGCGCTGAATAATTGCTCACATCTTGGACCGGATTAGCGTTTGCGTAAACACCCACTGGTGACAACAACGTAGATTAAGAGGCGCACACGCCGCAAAACAAAGGAGTACAGTGTCGTCGCCCTGGGCTCGCTGCCAGTGGAGAAAAGACACAACGCATCGCTCACACAAATATAAACAGGTAAGTGGCAGACGACAGTGAAAGGTAGAAGCACACTCACGGGCTGAGGGGGGGGGGGGGGGGGGGGGGGGGGGGGGGGGCTTCTGCGGGGGGGGGGGGGGCATTAACGCGTGTGCATATACTGCCTAATGTGTGTGTGTGTGAGAGTCCCTCGGGTGCCAAGAACAGATTTGCCGCGGCAGACGGGCCCCACTTTTTTTTTTTTTTTTTTGCAAATGGTCGGGAGCCATCCTCCTCAAGTGTGAGCACTGGGTTGGGAAATTTGTAATGCGTTTGACTTTTTGCACCCCCCGGGTGACGGCTCCGATGGAGCTCTCGGGCGGCGTCAGAGAGCGCGTCCTCCAATGAAAATAACCAAACAGCTGCCGTGGCTGCACCGCTTCACACGGCGGCGGTCGGAGACAGATTCATCAGACTGAGAGCTGAAATTCCGAAAAAAAAGCGCGCGGCGCGCCCGGATTTTCTCTCCGGAGAGTTCCCCTGACAGTGTGAAAACACAGCAGCGAAGTGTTTGTGTGCGCGCGTGTCTCTCTGTGTGTGTGTGCGCGTGTCTCTCTGTGTGTGTGTGTGTGCGCGCGGGCGCGGGCGCGTCAACGTCCGCACTGAGTGAGAGGCGTGTTGTGTTTGAGGGATAGACAGAGGAGGAAAAGATATGCTTGGATCTCATCGGCGCCGACCAATTATCGCCAGCTGCTGAAAGAGTGTGCCTCCCGATTGGCTGGAAACGTTTCCAGTGCGAGAGACGGGGCCGGACATGCAGCAAGTTTCCCACCGCACACGTGTGCAGAAACATTTGTTCACATTGTAACGAACGGCAGTAGGAAGATGGCAACGACAACGGTGACCCGAGATCTCGGTGGCCTTGGCGTCGTGGACGTCGGCCCCCCACGCCGCGGTCGAGCGGCCGCAGCCGGCGGTGCGTTCGCGCGCCCAACGGGGTTGGCGAGAGAAAGTGAGCGCGGGGCCAGAGGCCCGACCGAGTAACGCCGTATGGCTTTCCTTCAGACCTGCGTGCAGGCACTCAGACGCTGGCTCAAAAAAGTGGAATTGCACCATGGTCAGGATCTGTCTTACATTATATGCTATTATATTTTGTGGCCAAAGCAATAAAACAAAGGCACGGCCGCAGAAATGTTCACTTTGCCCAAACGGCCTGAATTGAGCAACAGCATCGCAAAAATTTTGAGACGTCAAAAAAAGGGGTTCGGGCACCCCAGCTTTGTCGAGCGCCGCGATATGGATTCCGGCGACACAGGCCTTGTTCCCGTTAAGGCTAATCCTGCACAACAAGCTGATCGTGCTGGTAAGACATAGTTGCGGCTCTGTTCTGGGTTTAATTTCTGGATTGTGGCAACCTTGCTTTTCGTTTTTTCTCTCTCAAAGTGCAAACAGAGACGTCGCCATGTTGTGCGGTGCCCGTCTGTCCCGTCCCGTACGCGATCCGCGAGACACTTCCTTGATATAAAAAATAAATAAACAAACATTGCCACTCTTCAGAGGCCTGTCAGCGTCTATTATCTGTGCAAAAGTGGAATTCCATGAAAACGGAATTGCTTCTTGCACAGGCCTCATGACAAGCAACAACTAGCTCCAAAAATTCCAGCTCCAAACGAGCTGCTGCCAAACGCCGACATTAATAGCTTCAAGATCTCCCATGCTGCAACACACTCAACAGTGTGTGTATTATTTGTCCCGTACACGATTTGCATTTGGGCCTCCGGTATTGCCATTATGGATGATCTCACCGCTATGGCTATCTGGTTGCAGTAGTGCTCCATCCATTGGTTGTAGTGGTTTTGTTGGCCTGGGACCGCACACTGTGTCGGTCCAAAAGGACACTTGGAGGACTGTTTAATCTCCTTAAGGGCATTTCACCGGCGAAAATACATCACCCTTTAACATTGCAATGTTTTTGAATGACCCCCCCCCCCTCGACCTCACCTGACAGAAGTAATAAACCGGTGTCCGTTGTGTCCATGTGTTCGTTATCGGACGGAGCAGAAGCAATCTCTCTCACATCGAGTCAGTGAAGATTTATCAATAGATCCAACCGACTGTTCGTTATTTTTTATTTTATTCTCAGCATCGGCATACCTACAGCTCATGAATTTTGGTGGCATGACCACTACATGGGTGGCACCAATCCGGGCCGCAGCACTATGACAGCGCTTAACAGCTGTGAATATTAACTAAGGCCAAAAGTTCAAACTTCCAATTCCACACATTTTAAATGCAGCCACCACGGAAATGCCTGGCATCTTTTCTCAAACAGATGTCCGCGGCACTCACTCACAAAGGCAGGGGCACCGTCGGCGTGCGTGGAAATGTCAGCGCACGCGCGCAACGACATATATAGCCGCCGGTGATTCAAAAGCCTGCTCCAGAAAGTTTGTCATTTTGTGTGGTGTGTATATTTTCCGGCTATCTAGTGTTTGGTTACAGATTCTCTCTCTCTTTTTTTTTTAAAGCCCTTGCTTACAGTTTGCGCTTGTTTTGATGGTCATGTTTATGTCTGTTTGAGAAACATAACAGGTCTCGGAATCCGAAACGGAAGGGGGCGAGGACCGTGCGCGACTTCTTTCACCCCCCCCCGGTTTACAAAATGAGTCGTAAACACTGATAAGGGCTTCGGGGGACAAGAAGTGCTTCGAACGGGGGGGAAGGACCGTTGCTCCCCGTTTGCGCCCTGTCTCTGTGTGTGTGTGTGTGTGTGTGTGTGTGCGTGTGTGTGTGCGCGTGCGCGCACGTGTGAGTTTGTGTGCGCGCGTCAGTGGGAAGAGGCGAGCGCTCCCTCGGGAAGTGAAGGTGAGGAATAGTAAGACCAGGGCAAAGTGCAAAGCTCCTCAGTCGGTGTGTTCCCACTTTTGTTTGCCGCGAGCGGGCCTAACAATGCATCCTGTCGGCCTCTTTTGAAGATGAAAGGTGCACGGTGAGCTGCTCAAACATTAACCAGACCGCCGGTCATGCCTGAAAGGTACCAAACAAACATGACAGCCGGGAGACATCTGACGGCGAGAGGCCTCAGAAACGCCTCTGTTTTCCAACTGACTTCGTGAATTGTTAAAAAAAAATAAAGAAATACGAAAAAAACGTCTTCATTTCTAGAACTAATTGGAAATCATTCTAAACACCCAAAAAACAGCACAAAGATAAAAAAAAAAAAAAAAAAGCAACAATATTGGAACGCTGTCAGACATCAGTAGTCTTTTAAGTTGCCGATAGTTTGTTTTTGTCCAGCCGGATTGGCTGGTCCTACTTCCGATTTCGCCAAATGTATGAGAAACGTAACGCCCCCCCCACATATTACAAGTCAAGGGAACTACTTCAAATATTCCCTCCTTCTTCGCTACGAGCGGTTGTGGCTTTAGAAATTCAATTACTCTCATGGGCATCAAATCAGCCGCGTCAACTTCTTTTTTTTTTTTTTTCTGCACATTTGAACTCCCCCGTCGGTCAGATGCCAAAGAACGGCACCTGGGAGCAGTTGAGCGTTCTCTGCGCTCTCTGTGCTGTGCCGATCGGGAACGAATGAGGCTGAACGAGCGGCAGGTATTTTCAAGTCGAGGAGGAGGAGGAGGAACGACGGCAGCAGCGCCGGGGAGGAAAGTTACTGATAGGTAATATGTATAAAACCTTTTTTTTTTTTTTTTTTTCATTTCCACGCGGGAGATCGCCGAGAAGGGGTTTTCTGTCCGTCTCCGCGACCCAATAAGAGTTTCTTAAAAGAGTGGAATATTCAAAATGCTCCGCTGGCCCTCAGGCCATGGAAATGTCCCTCTGCTGCACCTTTCTGTCTCAGTCATCTCCCCCACGCATTCTCCTCACCACGCTTCCCTTTTCTGGCTGGGCCGACTCTTTCTTTTCCACTACTGTCGCCCCGGCTCCATCCTCAGCCCCTCCCTCTGTCGCCTGCGTCCCTCTCTCTGCAGCCCAGCGCAGGTCCTCTCGTTCTGCGTGCCTGTCCTCCTAATCTTCCTGAATTATTCCAGGCACGTTCACATGTCCAGTAAACTGAACAGGCCTGAAGTCGTGTATGTAGAGGTGCATTTATGGCCCATGTGGTTTTATTTATATGGGAGAACTATCTGTAACTCTCGCCTGTTCTCGTTATTCACCTATTGGTTGAAACAACTGCTGTGTCCTGGTTTGTCTTCGCTGTCCCCGGTTGGCATAGGCACACCACCGACTTGTTTTCGAACTCCTTAAAAAATGGCAGCCGACGTAGGACGGCATATATCTCCTCAGTGCCAGTGGTGGCGTGGCAACAAAGTGGCGCACGTTTTAAAGTAAAACACTCGCGATTATGTCAAGTGAGCCTAGCGGCCAGTAGAGCTATCTGGCAGGCAACAAGGGGGATCGAATATTGCGATCATTATTTCCAGTAAGTGCACAACAGCCATGCTTGATTGGAGGCAGCATTACCTCTTTGTAATATTTCTTCTTTGGGGTTACTTAGGTGGGAAGATTGCTGGGGCAGCTCCGAAGAAGGCCAGGGCGCATTCCGCTATTCCCTCAGATACAAACCGCACCACCTGCTCGCGCCGACACCTCTCAGCTCAGACCGAAAAAAACGGCTGGTGCCGACTTCTCTGCTCATTGTATTCGAAGCGTTTTCCGTCCATCACCCAAATGGACTGAGGTGCACGCTGAAGGCGCAAGAGAGACCCATGCGGGCGAAACCCAGATGGGAGTAATCGGGAAAGTGCACTTCGAAACAAAAGCGGACAGATCTGAGGGTGTTTAGCGGCTGTTTTCTCATTGGAAAGTGAGAATGGGGAAATAACGCAGCTCACACGAGTTCCGCCTCGCAGAGTGCAAAAAAGCTTTTGTGGCACCCCGAAACACTTCGGTGATAACCACACCTTTATGATTGTTCAGTGACATCGACAGTGTCGCCATTCACTCTGGTCACTGCAGTCGTCCCGTTGCATGCGCTCTTTCATCTAACACATCACACACACACACACACACACACACTATGCTCTTTTAGAGTAAAAGGGGACCATAGCAAGCATAGTCTCTGTCATTGATGCATTCACCCATAATCTAGCTCAAGTATAGATATTGTGAAGACAGTGTTAAAGGGAGGGTTGCTGCTCTGTCTCTTGTGGGTTTTTTTTCCCTGCAAAGCGTTTTGTTTTTTGACGAGAATCTGTTTGATTTTTATGAAGGGGCTATACTTAAATATACCGATGTTAAAGTGAAAGCTGGATAATGTGGGGAGGAAACCATTCGGTAGGGTTGAATGGCCTCCGTATTAAATGAACCACGTAGACTGGCTTTGGTTACGATGAAATAACCACCATTGAAAGAGTATGCAAAAAAAAAAAAAAAAAAGCACCTTATGCCTTGGTATCCTTACTTGCTCCTCTCCAGAGTCACACAGTATAACGTATTTAGTTATGTCTACCAAATTGCTTCTGTTGGTTAAGCAGCACATACACATCTGCGGGGCAGGAAAGAGCCTTGGAAACAGGCAAAACCAGCGAACAAAAAACAAAAACAAAAAGCACCTTATGCCTTGGTTTCCTTACTTGCTCCTCTCCAGAGTCACACAGTATAACGTATTTAGTTATGTCTACCAAATTGCTTCTGTTGGTTAAGCAGCACATACACATCTGCGGGGCAGGAAAGAGCCTTGGAAACAGGCAAAACCAGCGAACAAAAAACAAAAACAAAAAAAAAAACCCTTCAACAGCTGTTACCCGTCAAAGCACCTGACATGAGCTGTAACTGTCATACAATGGAGACCCTTCTCTCTTTACAGACCTGCAGCTTAATGGGGGGTTTGAATAGGTTTCTGCAAGATGGCCCATCTCTGCGGAGTCACTGAGGTTGTAGTTACAGTATTGATCTTGGACGTCACTCTGTTTCTCTGCAGCACGTCGACAGGAGCTGCTCAAACACCTGATTACCACAGCTCGCAGTTATGTTGCGATGTGAAGGGTGATGCCTGGAGCTGTTCTACTACACCAAAGGTGTGGAGAATAAAAACGAATCAAATCCCCCCCCACCACCACCCCTAAAAAAAAAAGACAAACGCAAACGGGGACTCCAGGGCAACCACGTCCAAAGTGGATGGTGAACAAGCACCCTGATATCCCACGAATCTAAAAGTGTCTTCAGCCACAGTCTCGCCGCAAAACGTGTGGCGCACCTCTTCCAATATCAGCCGACACGTTACAGTCATTTGATTAAACAGGGGTGAAACGACAACAACGCTTCAGCGTACGCGTAAGGTAAAAGGCTCTGCTTTTATCCTCACGTTTTAATTTGCATTTGTATGTTTACAAGTGAAACTGTATCTACTGTATGTGCTGGAGTGCCCGTGTTCCCTTTTGTTATTGTTGCCCTGTATTAATGATCAGGCTGAGCAAATGATGTTAGCAATTACGACAACATTTTCCAAACGAAAGGGAGTTAACATCGACGTTTTTTTTGTTTTTTGTTTTAATAGGCTTTGTCGCCAAATTAATGAATTGCCGGAATTTAAATTAAATTTGCAACCACCGAGAGACTAATTACACAACGATGATTCCAATAAGAATAACACTTCACTTGTTTAAGCTTGGCCACAACAAGTGATATTGTTGAACTATCGTCGGCATTACTATGCGAACATTACGCTAATGCGATCATAAAATAAAATATCAGTTGCCACTGCGGTGGGCTTTTTTAAAGGATTCGTCCAACACGTTGAAAACCCAGTCCAGCAACATCATTTATTGCAGCGGTTAAAGTGGAGCTTTAAATGAAATGTTCCTGTGCGTGATCAGGCTCAGTGGTCCCTTTGGAGTGTGTGGTTAAAACAATTCCATCGTGGCCTGCACCAAGATACATTTCCAAATTGCTCCACGATATCAGAGAGAGGGGGAAAAATGAGCTCTGACGTGGCTTTGTTTAAAAGGGAAAGTGGAAAAATTGTTTGAATGAACAGCATCCGCATAATTGTCCTCAATTTTGTGCCAGTCTAATATTATTATTATTATTATTATTATTATTATTATTATCATTATTATTATTATTATTATTATTATTATTATTATTATTATTATTATTATTGTTGTTGTTGTTGTTGTTGTTGTTGTTATTACATCGCTGTAATGCATGCATAATTGCATCGCTGACGTGCGTAATTTAACAATAAATGCATTCATAAATGATAGTAAAATATGAATTGCCGACCGTTGTACGAGGGTGTCCTGCGGCTTTTCATTTTCTACAGAGGACCGATGGGAGGACGAGGGACAGGGAGAGGCACTTACCCACGCACTCGTTGGCCTCCCGGGCCGTGGCCCGCTGCCACGGCCGGTCGTAGTGGAAGGGCTTGCACCTGTCGCACTCGGGCCCGGCGGTGTTGTGCTTGCACTCGCACACCAGGCTGCCGTCGCGGTCCTTGACGCAGCGGGACGCGTGGCCGTTGCACTTGCACCTGCCGCCCACCTGCAGGTCGGACACGGCGTAGAAGTAGGAGTCGCGCGCCAGCTCCGAGTCGTCCTCGTTCTCGTCGCCGAACGTGTGCAGCCGGCTGAACGTCACCTTGATGTCGGTGGCCGTCACCCAGTCCTGCAGCACGGGCGAGTTGTCGAAGTCGTGCGCCGACGGCCGGCCGTCCAGCGTGCTGAAGGCGATGAGGCCGCCGGTGAGCGGGTACATGTCCGTGTGCGAGTCGGTGCACACGGCCTCCTGCTCGTTCTGCTTGGTGATGGCGGCGCGGTTGGGCTTGTTGTACATCTTGCGGCACTGGGTCGAGTAGAACTGGAAGGGCACCCACGTCTTGCCGTAGTCCATGGACTTGTAGATGGCCATGGACTCGGGCCGCGGGGAGCAGAACTGCAGGCTCACGTAGGTCACCTCGAACTTCTTGCCCAGCGACAGGCTGAGCGTGACGTTGAGCGGGTGCTGCACGAAGTTGTCCGACTGCCAGCACGTGAGGTTGTGCGGGTTGTTGAGGTCCGTGAGGTAGGCGGGCGGCCGGTGCTTCCTGGGGTCCGCGGCGTCGCACGTGTGGCAGTTGCGGCTGCGCTCCTGCTCGCCCTGCTCCGCCGCCGCCGCCGCCGCCGCGCTCACCACGCAGTAGCGGCTCGGCGCGCGGCCGCAGGTGCTCGACACCTTCACCTCCTTGCCGAAGGCGGAGTTGACGAAGTCCGGGATGCAGCGCCGCGGGTTGCCGTGCTCGTCGTAGCAGGGGTCCGGCGGAGAGGTCTGCGCCGCGAACAGGCTCATCCCGTACCCGCCGCCGCCGCCGCCGCCGCCGCCCAGGACGCCGCGGCTGCACCGCGACAGGATGAGCAGCACCGGCAGCACCACATCCACAGCCTGGACCATCATTTCTGGAATAAAACTAAAATGGCAAAAAAAAAACCCACCGGGGAAACGGTGAACACGCGTGGGGGGGAAAGCGCAGAGCCAAAAGAAGTTTTGTGGAGGTACAGTCTGTTTCTTTTCTACACTCTCTGAGGTAAAACAAAACAAAAACAAAAAAAAAGGGGGGATTTGTTGCTTGCCTATTTGACAAATGAGCAACAAAGACAAAAAAGTCGAAACATCTATAAAACCCAATTTACCCGAGACGAATTAAAACGAAAAAACAAAAGAAAGATTTCCAAAGAGCGGCGGGGGAAGGATACGTTTTGATCCCAGCTCCTCCTGAAGTGATGTTTGTTTCTTCAAATCTCCTGCGTAAAAAAAGAGGAGCGGCTGGATTTAAGTGTCCCACTCTCTCTCTCTCTCTCTCTCTCTCTCTCCCTCGCCCCCCCCCCCTCTCTAACACTCTCTTTCTTGGCTCAGCTTTAGGTCAGCTCATCTTGAAGGGTGACGCCAGGCGGAACAACGACATCCACTGGTGGCGGATCGGTGGAGACGAGACACAAATTTGGAGGCCTCGTCCAAGAGAGAAAATGACGATGCCGTCGCGCCTCGGTAAGTCAGAGCAATTAACAACTAGAATAACCTAGGACTCGTTGACAGAGGACCATGTGACCTGTGAAAACCAGAAGAGGAAGTAAAACATATATATATATACTTACAGATGAAGCAAATACAATAAATGAATACCCCTGTCCATCAGGCTGTCCGCTGTGGTCCACCCCGGAGCAGCCGTTGCTCCAGCTGACCTGTTGCGTATCGGTGAGTAACAGCGCCCCCTCGTGTCCAACCGAGGGAAACCACATCTCAGTGGTGTCCTTCTCCCAGGCGGTGGAGGCATCACACCGTTTATCACGGTATTGTCTCCTGCTGGTCTGCGCCGAATGACATGAAATCACAAGGTGCCGAAGGTATGGTCTACCTCATGCAAATAATAAGGTACAGGACGTATAATGGCTTTGTAGGCAAAGCAGCGAAGGAGGCACAGTCAAATTTGGTTTCACTCTAGTAAACAATACACTTGTGTCTTGCAGTGTGAAGCATTATAAGTGCTGCAGCTGCTGTTCTCGCTTCTCTTCTCTCCGCTTCTTGCTTTACCTGCCCTGACATGAAAAGTTCATCACCAACCTCTCTGTTATTTTAGATTCTCTGTGCGGAGCTGGTCACTTCACCAGTTAGAAACCATATTAAACAGCGTAGGTGTCTGTTCTACAAACATGTATATATATATATATACACACACGTCTATCTGAGGCTGCTTGAAACTATATTTGACTATTACTTAGTACATCCAAAAATGGAAGCTGCTTCAATGATAAGAAATACACTAAAAACTATATAAATAAATATATTTTGTCATGTAAAACCTAACATTTTAGAGCGGAGTTGTTTCATGTAAAAACTGTTTTCAATGCCCAAGTGGAAATGTTGGAAATTGCGCAGATGGAAATGAGCCGCGATGCTGTGACTGCTTACTGTCAGTGTTTAGTATGGGGTGTCAGCAAATCTCCCTGCCTTCATGAGAGAGGGGGAATTCACAGTCACCAAATGTGAAATGTAAATGAGAAGCAAAGTAGGAGGGGGAAGCTCAGCATTTCCCTGAGGGAAGGGGACACAAACGGCAGAGGTGAAATATCAATTTCACAAACTGCCGAGAATGAAGACAAAAGAGGACTTTATTGTTATTTGCTTTGTGCACAGTTTGATATAAATTTGCACAATCCTTTTTTTTTTTTTTTACAACAAAGCGTGCATATAATCAATATCACAAGCTATATTCTCTTCAAGACTTTGATTATTCAATTCAATTATTATTGGGCAATTATCATACCCCTAGTTCAGTATTAGAAATATTTATGGGGTCACGGTCAGACGCAGTCTCAGTGTCTACACAATGTGTTTGTGTAATACCAATGGGTGTCTAGCGGGAGACAATAATGAACAATGCCACAACTTCGAAACAAAGACATTCGACTTCCAAATGTGAAAATAGCGTGAAAACAAACAGGTCAAACAGATGACTTCCTTTTCAAGGGAAACATCCCATCACCGTCCACACGCAGCAGAACACACTAACACTGGCAGCCTCCCTCATTGTGCTCACATGCCCTTTTCTCGTACACTTCCTGTTTGCGAGTGGCTGTTGGGTTTAAGGCACAGAGGGAAGTCTTTCAGCACAGAGCAGAGAGCTGTGAGCAGGTACGTGCCGCTGCTGATGTCACTCCTGTTCGAGTGCACCGCCCCGGCCGGGGCCCAGGAAGTGGCTCCTTCTGTTGAACCCGTCAGGTGCGCGGCGAATGGATGGCAAAACCCAGCTGGAAACGCTCTGCCGTGGACTCTTTGGACTTTCTAGACACACGCAGCTCAGGGGACATGGACGCCGGGCAGTAAACTGCAGGTGAGGCCAGACAGGTGCAGTTCATTTTGAAAGGCATCCACTCCACATTTTTTCGTGTGAGCCGAGGTGGGATGGGGGCAGCTGTCATCGACTGTCTGCCTGACAAGACGGGGACAGAGGTCTGGGCACGCTGTTTGACCGACCGCATTTATTTGCAGTGTAAACATGATTGTGTTTGACATTGCATGTGTATGCACCGGACGGAGAGTTGAACCGTTTGTGACAATATTCCAGCTTCAGCTATCTAATACTGTGGCATATGCACGTGTTGACGACTCTGATTTTAAGAGCTGGAAATCCAGTCCATCTTCAGTGTCATTTTAATGTATTTATTTTTTGCTCATTTCAACGTGTGAGTTATTTTTTTGGGCCCGCTGCGGACGATTCAAGAGTGCCGGAGCTGAGGGGCAGTGTTGACAGTCACCTCCCCGTGGGAGCTCACGATCCCCCCCCCCCCCCCCCCCCCCCGCGTTTCTTCCCGATCCCCCCCCCCCCCCCCCCTCCAATTTTAGTAACTTCTGCTTTTTTCAGGCACTTTGTATGATTCATGCTTTTAGCCAGCAGTGAAGGACGTAGAGAAGCAGAAGCACGTGTCAGGCGCCTGGGCGTTTTCTTGCGCGCGTGCCTGTATGCGTCTGTGTGTCTGCAAATGGCAACAGTGGGCTAAGAAAGTGTGATGTGTGTGCTGACCTCAGATGTTCGGGTCAGCTCTTTAACCAGGCGCCGTAAGGTCACCATAGGACTCAGGTTGGTTTCAGTTCGTCTGAAGGTGTACTTGATCGACAGGTTTGCAGTTACACCTTAACTTCATGTAATGACAGTTACCATAAATGGCGGAGGTTTTCACTTGATAAATGATTTGATATATAGTGCACTGAAAAGTGACGAGGGGTTCCAGGCAAAACCCTGACTGACCCAGAACTGTACCTTTCAGTTTGACGTGCCAGAGTCTTTGAGGGGCTCTGCCCAAACGCCTCCGCCTGCGCTCAACATCCCTTTCAACTACACACACTAACCACTGGTCAGTGACATGCAGATTTAGAGCAAAGCATATATGAAAACAAATCTGGCACATGAATGATAATACAATTCAGAGACTTCGAAGTCATGTCAAAGTTAAGAAGAAGAAGATGCCAGAAGGTGAGGCCCGGTGATGGTCTTTTTTTTTTTTTTTTGCCGAGTCCAAATCAAGTGTCGCATTTAGTCCGAAGCCAAGTCTCAAGTAGGCCGCGAGTGCGCGCCAAAACTGTCGGGCGTCTACCGGACCGGACCTTTCGGAGAGTCAGGTCCCAAGCGAGCCACGAGAACATTCCACGGGTGAATTTGTTGGCGATGGAGTCGGGATGAGCCGCCGGCTAAATCTGATTCCATAAAAATTCCAAGTGGCTGAATTGAACTTTTCCTTCATCTTTGCAGCCAAAGAACAAGTTAGGCATTAGCGGTAACGCACTCCTCCTGGCTCCTTTTTTGCTGGCGTCCTTGCCTGTCAGATGACGACAGACTGCCGCGGGACCACGGGAAGGCCTTGTCTGTTCTTCCTTAGAAATGATTCAATTACACTATCAGTTTGAGTACAATCATCTCCTCCTGTTGAGAAATACAATAAATGCCGCAGTGGTGGTGGTGGTGGGGGGGGGGGGGACACAGAAATAGAACAGAGATTAATGATTGGATTGAAGAAAGCAAGCCAATACTCAATTACCGAGCACACGGACTGTCACACTGTGTCGTGTTGTTGTGTTTTTTTTTCACAACAGGATCCCAGTGCAGCACTTGTGTGTTATTCTCAGCATTGCTTCCTGTTTGCCTCTGTAGGGCTGTGGTATCAGTGAAATCTTCGTTTTCATCTTTACAGTGCAGAGTTTGAGGTCTACATCCCCGTGTGTGCACACCTGCAGAGAGAAAAAAACACACATTTAGTGATCTCAGTTTTGACACACAAAAAATGTTGTTTTTTTTACACACATTACACTTGAACACATCCAGGGAGATGGGGCTTTTTCCTTACAATGATGGATTTGGATCTGCATTCCCCAAAATATGTGAACCAATGTTGTTGAGAATGAAATTGACTAGACAAGTTGTGGCCTTTTTTATATATACACCATCGCCTCTGTCTGCCTCCTATTAAGCAGTATCTGATATTTGCATTCATTCTTCTTTTTTATCAGTGATCTTTGAGGAAGTGAAGACCAAACGACTATACAGAGCGACACAACCACGGCGGTGTTTGGTTGCTGTTGTTGAATTGTAGAGCATATTGTCATATATCGCTGTATTTTCAGAAGTAGAAATAGAGTTGCTTTTAATAGTCCCGCACAAACATGCACATGCTCAAACACAACACACAAGTCGGGGGGAAATGTGTTTAACCCTTTGCATTTAACCCACAGAGCATTGGACAGCTGAGAGCGTCCGGGGAGCAGATGGGGTAAGTGCCTTGCTCGAGGGCATGAGAGGTGGAGTGTCTTTTGTTAGTCGGGGGGGTGGGGTG
>JAFBJU010001479.1:388950-417159 GCA_016785305.1 Colistium nudipinnis
GGGGGGGGGGGGGGGGGGGGGGGGGTCCGCCTCGACTGGGCCTCGAACCGGCAACCCCCTGGTCCAATGCATGTCTCCCTCGCCACTAGTCCACCTCTCCCCCAGAAGCGTCACTTCCTTTTTGAGTTGGACATACTGTATTTCTTTCTCCATTTGATTGTAGGTACTCCAAAAGATGGCAGGAAAACGAAAGTCATTTGGATTTGTTCGATACACTGGTCTGTGGGAGTGCATCTCAGAGGCTGATCGCACCACAACAATAGGGAGGCACCTGCTTCCTCAGCCGAGCAGGGGAACCATCTTCCTGTTCGGAAGCAGTTGGTAATGGGATCAGTGGGAGATGGGAAGCGGCCAAGTGAGCATTTGAAGGGGAGAAAGAAAGAGAGGACGGTATGAGAAAGAGGAAGAGAGACACAGGTGGAGGTGCGGAGGCGGGACTGAGCGGCGGCCCGTGTGGGGAAACGCTGACGCTCGGACTAGGAGAGCGCTAAACGGAGAGAGGGGGCCAAAGGGAGGGAGGGACTTGTGGCCCCCTGCACCATCTCAGAAACTGTGTACTGCGGACGTGGAGCGGATATTAAGTCAATTATTGACAGAGAAGTGACGAGGATGGCCATTATGCAAATTGTTTGCCATCAGTTACCGTTGTGTTGGTTGAGGTGAATGTCGTTGCGATGACCCCGGAGCGATGCCACCGAAACGTTGTGTAACACACGTTTACCCGTGTGTACCTCTGAGCAGCTGGCCCTCACCGAGAAAACGTTCTGAAAGATCGTAATCCGAAAGGTCGTGGGCTTTTGGTTTTTTTTCATCCTCCGCCGGTCAACGTGAGCCACGCAACAGACGGGGAGAGTGGGCAGTCGCGAGTGCGCCGGAACAGTGGTGTGAACCGGATCGCTCGATGTTGCGAAAAAAGATCAGTGAGATATTTAAATTTGTTTTGGTGTTATCAAGATCCACCGGTTTCACTCTGGGGTGGCGGACAACGCGGCACTTTTTACCCCGCCAGCAGCGCTGAGCAAGTTGTAGTCGCGTGACTTATCGGCATACAGGGTCGGGGTTAATCCTTTTCCTTTTTTGGGTTTTATGAGTACTCAGTTGTTGGCCGCGTGTTGCAAGTTTGCAAGCCATGAAAAAGTGGAAGTGACTCTGTTGGGATGTGCTGCATACATCCTCTTATGAAACACCGCACGCTCATTGCAATTTGCGGCATGACTGGCGACTGTACGTAAACAAGTGTGATGACACTCTGGGGTGGAGTTTCGGCGATTTGTCGGGGTGAACGCCACGAGCACCTCGCCTACGACGCAGGGCGCTCCGTTGACGTTCCCTTCGTTAGGTGCGACGTTTTACCGCCAAGACAGACTCACGAGGGCCGCGTGGTTCCCAGCACGGGCAACGGAACTGACCATCAGCCTCGCCTTTTATTCGTTTTGTTATAAAAAACTAAGAATCGAGCCTTTTTTTTATTTATTTTTTATTTTTTTTAAATCAATGCATGCCGCATGTTTTTTGGCATGATTTTTTTTTTTTTTTTTCACCCCCCCTTCAGGATGAGAATCACTCCAATATTGTATCCAACTTACGCACGATGAGACTCCTCGGTTGAACCAACAGAGTGCTTAAAACGCAAACAGCCCGATGTCGTCAACACAGCAATCGGTGCCGGCAGTGTTGCACTTTCACTGCATTGTGCCACCTCATATACGGTCCTCCCCTCTTTATTGCGCCTACGTGTCTCCATTGAAACGCCCTCCTGGATGACTTGTTCCTTCCACTCTCACCGGGCTCCCTTCCAGCTCCGTCCGACCTTGACAATGACCGGAGCCCCCCCCCCCCCCCCGAGTGCAAGAATCCTATTGGCTCGCTTCTGCACCCTGCCCCCCCCCCCTCCATTCACCTTCCCGGGGCCACTCGGGACACCTCTTTAGAAACAATGCCACTCTGGGTGGCAAACAATGGGGCCGCGTACTGTACGTGTTCATTGCTGGTATTGTTGGTGAAGAGGTGACCGTAGGAGAGCCGGTGCAGTGATGGTGGATCATTCAGCTTCATTCCCCTGACCTCCCCAGCCTGTAGTTTCCTGCCACAGGTTGGATGTTTCTAGTTACGTGAGGCAACACCCTGTTCTCACAGCGGTGCATTTGGATTGTTGTTGTCTATAAACCACCTCTATGGTTTTGGAGCTATTTGTGTGAGAGGACTGTGAGTCATTCATTGACACTACTCATTTGCCAGCCTGTATTTATATCTGACTTTCGTTCGAATCGGGGAATTTTTCACTGTCTGGGGAAATTTTGAAGACTTGCAATCTGACCAAAACAGTTCCCGTATCAATGCACTCTCATATCAATCTGCCTCTGCTCTCTGACTTCACCCCTGTCAACATCTTTCAGCAGAGTTCACTGCGAAAGTTCGGAGTCCGTTTTTTAGGATTAGATTAGGTTTAAAGGAACAATTTATTATGAATACACAATACTTGTTATTGATGTAATCCCCATTCTGTTCACATTCACGATATATATATATATATATACACACACAAAAGGAAACGGTCACACTTTTATTCATATCGTTTGCAGCTAAAATGGTTGTTCCTGGAGACCGGGGCCCCACGTTATCGAGAAAGAACAAATCGCCTGCTCCAATTCTAAAATAGACCATCTTAATTAAGCCTTGTCCTCTTTTCTTGGGGGAAGTGTTTCTTCTGCTTCCCGGCATCAGACATAAGCCAGTATTTGCATGCATGTCCACAGAACAATTCCAAAATTAGGCAAGGGAAACGTTCAAAATATATCAAGCGTTATCAGCAACTGTGTAACTTTACACAGCGACCACATTTTAATGAACGGATGAAAACTTTTTTCTCTTTCGTTCGTCATCATTTTTCATTCCTTTTCATTTTCATTCTAATTTAAATGGAGTCTCTTTTTTTTAAAATGCCATAACAGCATGAAGAGGAGAGATTTATAACTCTCTCTCTCTCTCTCTCTTCACTCGTTAAGGTACTGGTGGGATGCCCTTGGTATCGTGTCATGCATATAAGCTCAGATGAGACGTGTTCATAACGGAACTGAAACTGGTTGCCACACCTGGGTTGTCCTCAGTTGCTGCATTGAACAAAAAACAGTCGAGTTGACTGATAAACTGAAAGTTTAAACAAGTCAAGTATTCTGTGGTGAAAATACGATGTGATGTTGCAGCAATACTGGAATCACACGTTTTTACCGCCTCTCCACTCTTCAGCATTCGGTTTTACGTTTCAGTGTTCTTCAATGTGTTTTCTCATTTTGTTTCTTTATTTTACATTTTTTTCGTATGTATTGGTTACAGGGTGGGATGTTGTTACTGGCTAAATACCCCAATTGCCGTGATGTTGACGATAAGTCGTTTTTTGGTTTGCGGGAGCATCTGAAAGGACAGAAGTGCATTAGGTGAAAAGAAAAAAGTTTTGCAGTCATGTGTCGTATGAAGCGCAAGTGATATTTCACGGAACCATGGCAACAAAACAGCAATACAAACAAACTCGTCTCAGAAATGTCCCTCATGGCGAGTGTATCTTCGAATCATTTTCATACCTAGCGGCGGATCTGCATTTATTCAAAACAGATTTGATAACACATGCTGTCCATGAAAAGAGAAGGGAGTGTGTGTATGGTTCCGTGTGATCTTTATGCATTCACGCAAAAGGAATTTGAATGATAATATCCCACATTATATACACGAACAGGAATGGAGTTGTGTGTGCATGGTTGGATACCCGAATGACAGGCATCCTCTCCTGTCACTCCATAGAAGCTGAGCGTCGAAGATGCAGCACACCTCGTGTACGGAGGACAGGATCCAGCATGCGCTGGACAGGTGTCTGGACGGCCTGAGACAAAGCCCCACAGCAGCACACCACTGGAACGGTAAGACAATTACGGGCGCATGTTTGGCGGGTATATCTTCTTCGTTTCCCCCCCCCTCCCCCCCCCCCTACTTCTGCAGCCCTTGGACATCATTATGGACTCTGAGAGTCTATAATAAGTTTGAATATGCTTCCGACATTTAAACTGCTGGTTCATCCAGATCTGCGTGTGATAATAATACCTCACCTTCCAGCAAATGTTGTTAAAAATAGTTTTTTTAATGACGACCAAAAGGCACGAAGGGGAAGTGGAAAACGAATCTCATTGGCAGACACCGGGAATTACGTGTATAGAGTGCTTGTTATTGGCGGGAGAAAAACGGAAAAAAGGTGGTCTTTCATTGTTGAGTGGCGCGATGGTGGTTGCAGCTCGTACTGTAAGGTCGGGTCGCCGGCTGGGTTAGACGAATAGGCCCCAATTTGCCATCGCAAGGCGCGCACAGGTGTGTAAAACAACAGGAATGATAACAGGAATGATGGCCACGCTCACGAGAAGGATGCTGTTGAGGTTTTTTTTTGTTTCACCCGTGCATGCACCAAGTCACAGCATTGCGTGGCGTCGTAGAGCCGGTGGCTCGACCCTGGCCCCTGTGCGTCGTCCGTGGCCAAAGATCCATTTCAAGCTACAAATATTGCGCAAATGTGTACTTTTGTGACACTGTAATGTAGAGCACCCATTTTTCAACGGCTCGCGGCGAACGTGTGGGATCAAGCCCTCTGTTTCTCAGAAGGCAAAGGCAGCGCCATCTTCTCAGAAATCTCAGCCCCGCCAGGCACATTTGAATGTCATCTTTTTTTGATTTCTTTTTTTATGATCTATTTCAAGGGCAAGGTTGAACGGAAGGTGCTGGTTTGTCTTCGCTGTGTTGAGACGGACTGGCCAGCAGAGTTTCAAGCTACCCGAGCGTGTTGTTGATGAACCTGTTGCTCTAAGCTCACCGGGGGAAATGTGTTATTGGGTGCTGGAATAAGTTGTGTGAATAGACAGCTGGGAGGAAGTGGTGCCACAGACCGCGGCGTGTCAGGGAGGCAGCGTGAGGCAGGAGTCACCGTGGGGCGGGGTAAAAACAGACTAAACCCAGGGTGGTGTGCTTATGTTCATGTTTTTTTGGGTTTTTTTTTTTTATATAGTTACTGCTCAAATCTGCATCGGAAACTGGATCCTTTGAAAACTTTCAGCCTCGATTTCCTCAATGCCGTCTTATTAACCCTAACCCTACGGACCTTGGCACTGAATACTCATGATGCATATACACTCCTGACCCTCAGATAGAGTCAACAGGCCACCTTTTTTTTTTCTTTTTTTTTTTAAGAGAATTTTAGATTACACTTTTTGGTGGGAAGACCTTAAGAGAAATTCTAGAATAGACAATAATTTGGTAACACTTTGGTTTTTCGGCACGTTTTGACGTGTTACTGCCTTGACCAAACTGAGCCCAGCAAAGAGGCTGTCAGAGTCCTTAAGAAGCTGAAAAACAATAGAAATTAATCAGTGCGAGAAATCAGATGTTTTTTTAAGTGAGTGTAACATACTTGGACAAATTAAGAAACAAACAAAAACATTATTTTGAGATTTATCTCTATTTTCTTGCAACAGGAACTCCATCCTGCCAGTTTTATACATGTACAAACAAACATCCTATCTGTAACCAAGAAAAAAATATAACACGCGCTTAAAATGAGCTATTACCACGGAGCAATTTTTTGGTTCATTTCATTATTTTTTCACAAAATATTATTTGCTTTTATATTTATAAAAGTGTTATGCATTATATCAATATCTCAGTATCTGCCGTGAATAATGAACACGGGTGTTATTGAGACTTCCACGTGTCAAGCTAAAGTTGATGAGAACTTCCCACTCATAAATAACAAGCAAAATAAGCAATCTGTTATTTGGTGTACGGGTCCCACATATGAATAGATTTTGAAATCGTTTCCACCGGTCCCACAATGCCTTTGTGCACCGGTTTGCATTGCATTGAGGCTTGAAGTGGTGGCACTTGAACAATGACATATCCTCAGGACCACTGTTTGCCTCGACCCTAATAAAAACATCCTTTCATCAGAGGTATGATTCTGTTTTGGACAGGAAAACGGACTCGAACTGTAGGCACACAGCATTAAACATCCACTATTCAGGCACTCTGTTGAAATACAGTTGGCTAAAATGTCCAATGTCGGATTTTATTTTTATTTTTTCTGCACCAAAGAACTTTCACCAGAAATGCCATAATATACTTATGATTCACTTCGGTGGAGTAACGACAGTATCTTACCTTCGCGGCCCACCACCGAGTCTGCCGTTAAAAGTGCATGCTGCGTCTTACATGACAAATGCGCGCGCTGTGTTTCAGTGCTGATGTGCTCTGCGGGCCAGTCCATGAACCGCTGGAGCCTGGAGGAGTTGGTGAAGAGAGACCCGGAACATTTCCTCATCCTCCTGCAGCAGATTATCATCAAGACCAAAGAGGTGAGAGGGCATTGATCTGAGGTGATGGTCAACGGGTTCATCTTGTCCACTGCGCGGTTACCCCAACTACTGCGCTCTGTTTGTCCGTCCGTTCAGGTTCAGGAGCAGTGTCAGTATGAGTTGGTGGCTCCCCTCGCCATCATGTTCTCCTCCACTCTGCTGCAGGTAACGTTTGTCCTCATCCTGACGGGAATCAAAACCTCCAACCCTTTGCCTCTCAGTTTTTATTCATAGTGTCTGACCTGTGTATCTCCGGTCCCACACACTTTTATATATATATATATATACTGTATATATATACTGTATATATATATATATATATTTATAGTCCATAAAAGTCTCGGTCATTCAAATTCTCGGCTTGAAGGGGTTTATTACAACGTGACAAAAGGGCCTTTAGCAGTTTGTCATGAAACCTATATGTATGGAACAAAACACTAGATATTTGTATAAAACCACGTCATAACACTGACATGAAGATAATCATTTTCGGTTGGTGAACCTTTGTTGCACTCCTAGAGAAGAATGAAAGCATTAATGCATGATATATGTATTTTCTTTATTATCATCAGTGGCTTTGACCCTCCATCGTAATTGGAGTTGTTAGTCCTCACTAATTCAAAAATGAATGGTCATTTAAATCACAATCCATTTTGGAATTAAAGCTATATATATATGGAATAATATATATTACACGCTTAATAAAGATCATTATTCCCACACCATTAGTCACTGACAATAAAGGTAAGCAGTTGAAAGGCCTGAATGGCGTAAAGGTCATTTTAAGTACCACCACATACCGTGCAGATCATGGGAAATGTTGCCCCTGCGACCCATGAAGCCTCAGACAGAACCATAATAGAATGCCTGGCCTGTGCTTCGGTCGCAGACGCCACACTGTCCTGCAGACACGGAGCTGCTGGAGGATGCCATGGAGGTGTTTCGCTGCTTCCTCACCTGGCCCGAGCCCTACTGCAGCGTGTGTATGAACCTCCTCTCCACGCTACAGCTGGAGATCAGGGCCCCAGGTAATTATGGACTTCAATACTCATTTTCAGGGACTTTGTGTCTTTTTTTTTTCTTTTTTTTTTTCCTCCTTCCTGACATTCAGTCACTCCAAAGAAAGTTCCTGGCGTTCACGTGACGGTACAGGGAAGCATTTTCCCCAATCCTTGCAATGGCCCTCCCTCTAGTGTCAAGTCAAAGGAATGCATTTTGGATTTCACCTACGAATCACAGTGAACTTCTGCATTCTAATGTGTTATTGATTTTAAAGTGGGTGTAACTTCAGCTCCTGCAAAACAAAACTGCAGAATTAACACATTGACACCCACGCTGAAGTTTACAGGAAGAACCCGCCGTACGGCACACTGAATGAACCACTATGTTTGAGTCCCTGTGATTCATTTTGCTCTAACTTTCGCTTGTGCTCATTCAGTCCTTTAAAGGCAATCCCATTGCATGTTTTAATCACAATATTGATATGTTTCCAATGTCGACATGTTTAACAAATAAAATATTAAATATTTCTCTGGTTTCCACACAGGGATTTCTTTTCAGAGACTGGTGAGACAAGAGCAAGGCCTCGACACCTCCAGCCAGTGTTCCAAGACCATGTAAGTCCACGTAGTACCGCTACTCACTGAAACTCTTCTGGGTTTTTTTTTTCCCTTTGGAGACAATGTTCATAAATCTGTCTTTGCATAGAATCTGTGTTTGTACACAGAAAGTCCGCCATTGTTTTGCCATCGTTGACCAACCGTTGACATGCGACCATCTATCGTCAGTCCAGTTCAAAATAATGTTGTGTTTTCTTTGCAAGCACCGTCTGCTTTCTGGTTAGTATGTTATGTACAGTATGTTTGCCCACATACTTGTCCTTCTAGCTCGCAGTAGGTTTCGCTGATATTTAAAGGGCAAGGGCTTATTCATCAAAACAAAAAAAGATCCAGCACTCAATGAGCGTTTAAATAATAACAGAATTGAACCGCATTTACAGCCGGGTTCTCCTTAAATACATACATACATCCCTTTATATGCCCTTGTCTGGCCATCAAACCCCACCACCGTGATAGCTTCCTGTTTGGTGTGAATTTGTGTACGTAACTGGACGTCACCAGTGACATCGCGCGCGTGCTGCCTGCAGGACGGTGCTGCTGATGAACCCGGCCGAGGTGCCGGCGGACTTTCTCGCCGTGGCCGAGCAGCTCAGTCACATCAGGCACTCCCAGAAAGAGACCTACATCAACCTGATCAAGCACGCCTTCCAGTCCACGCTGGGCACCAAGTACCCTCTTCATAGTATCCACAAAGCCCTGCAGGTGCGTGCTCACAGGAGTTAGTCAGGAGCTCTTACAGATAGTTGCCTTAAACAGTCAGATTGTATACTGAGTATTGCACTAATTGAGAGCCATATAGAGCTCCAAAGGAATTATGTTGAAATGTACATGCGTCACTTAAAGGTAACCGCATTTCATTTCATTATGTTTTCATCTAAGCAAAAAGTAACGCGTAGCCTATATGTAAAAATAATATGTATGTAATAATAAATGATACATAAACTCTAAGAAAAAGTGGACACAAACAATGATATAAGCGTGTGCACGGTCTTCCCTTTAAAATGCAAATATTTGAAGTCAGAAAGAAGAGTGAGGTAACAATGCATGACTATGAAAAGATGTTCTCATTTTTTTCTATGGCATATACTATGACTACTGTTTGCAGGAAAAAAGCGTGGCTGAATTGGGGGAGATCTTTTCCGTGGTCAGTGACGTCTTGGAGACGGCGGCTGCCGTCGGTGACCCTCTGGAGGGCCGGGGTCACGTGGTCCAGGGCCTGGAGGGGCTGAGGGAGAGAGTGGGAATCCCAGTATCCAATGGAAGGAAGTGTGACGGTAAGAGGGACATATATACCCGCGCGGTCATATCACATGTCTCTCGATGTTGCCATTTTGAATACGTAGCACTCTCACCGGATGACCTGGCTCATTTTCCTCTCTTCTTTCTCAGGAAGGCTACAGACACTACCACTGCCTACAGCCAAGTGTCACGTGTTCCACTGGGAAAAAGATAACTTTGGTAAAGCCGACCCACGGTTTTCATTTCTTTCTTTCCTTTTTCCTGTGAATCGATTTCCAATGTTTATCCAAAACATCCCAGTGATCTTTGCTGAGCGTAACCCACGTCTGTCTGCCGCAGATGTTCTGAACACCCTTATGGAGCGCGGCCCCGATGATCTCGCCGCTCGTGGGCCTTCTGAAGAAGAGGTTGAAATAGACATTACTGATGATGAGGAGGAGGAGGAGGAGGACGTGACAGAGATGTATGCAGAAGAAGGAGAAGACAGAGAGGAACACGGGGTGGGAATCCCTTTGCTGTCCATGTTCCCTAATGGCTGCCGCGTTAACCACCGTGCCTCCACCTTCTCCACCGTCTCCTCCCTGTCCACCGCCTCCAAAGACTCCATGTTCTCCACCTTGTCCGTGGCCTCGGAGTCCTACGCCCAGTCGCTGTTCTCCGTGGCCTCCGGGGTCGACAGCGACTACGCCGAAGACTTTGACGACTACGTCTGCTCCTCTCCCGTGGCAGAGAGAGGGTCGCCCAAGTCCACCAAGGCTTCGGCGCGGCTCAGCCAGCACCTGCACCGGCTCTTCTCCAAGAGCCCCCGCTCCCTGAGCCGGGCCAAAAGCTTAGGGAACACGGAGTCCAAAGACCTGTTCGTGGCGCGGGAGAAGCGCTCCAACTCTCTGCCCCAGCAGGTGAAGCTACGCAGTCCCGAGCCCCAGCCGCAGAGTCAGACCCTGAGGCACGTCTGCTTCAGGAGAAGGCCCATCCTCAGCAGCTGCGACGAGGACGGCGAGAGCACCACGCTCAGGGTCGTGGTGTTCGGGGCCGATCACGTGGCCGGCAAGGTGGCCCGCGCCTACAGCAGCCTGAGGAGGAAGGAGAGCGCGTGTCCACGTCTCAGCCGGGTCTTCCGGCTCCAGTTCTACTTTGTGCCCGTGAAAAGGGACTCGGCAGGAGCACCGGGGAGCCTGAGGTCCCCTGGTCCCTGGGATCGCCAAACCGGATCGCCGAAAGGACCCGCCCTGTTTAATGTGAGAAAAACAACATCCTTCGCCAGAAAGACCTTTTTTCCGTTCCGTTTCTTGTAGTAAAGAAATCACTCTTTTGACATGAAAAAAAAAAAGAAAACCCCATAACCTGCATCTGTCCCTCAGATTGATGATTTGAATTGTTGCTTTTGTTCCGAGCAGGGACTCTGCCCCACGAGCACGGAGGACAGCACCAATGACATCGCCCATCTCCTCGGTATGTTGGACCCATGGTACGAGAGAAACACCCTCAGCCTTCTCAACTTGCCTGCCAACGTCGTCTGTCAGGTAGAGCCAAGATCTGACCTCTACACCCCTGATCATGAAGTCTAGTGTTAACTCCAACCGACAGCGTGGCTGGTTTTGATAGTTATCATAGTGTCAACTCGGCAATTTAATTCTGACTAATTCATCGTTGAGGCAATACCTGCAGATATGCCCCTGCGGTGCAACTGAGCGTTACATTTTTGCTTCACTCTTCCGCAGCAAACCTCCAAAACAGAGTCAGAGTCCTACGACAGCTCGTACGAGCAGCGTCTGCCCATCCTGGCCGACTTGGTCCTGTACTACTGCCGCAATGCTGCCCGGCCAGCTCTGATCCAGCTC
Source organism: Colistium nudipinnis (assembly GCA_016785305.1). NCBI lineage: Eukaryota > Metazoa > Chordata > Actinopteri > Pleuronectiformes > Rhombosoleidae > Colistium > Colistium nudipinnis. The sequence goes on from JAFBJU010001479.1 coordinate 400,033, forward strand.
TATCAGGCCGAGGTGAGACACATTTTAAACAAGAGACACACACACACACACACACATACACCCTGATGCAATCTGAGCAATGACAGAAAGACAATTCTGCAAATTCACTGAATGACGGAGGATCTTTGATTTTGCAGTTGACGTTAGCCTGTGGTCAGCGGAGGACCGAGGTGTTCATCCACTCCCTAGAGTTGGGTCATGCTGCAGGAACACGAGCCATCAAAGCCATGGGTGAGTGTGACACACGCACACACACACACACACACACACACACACACAGATATCCAAGCAACGACGCCACAATCAACAAGAAACCTCCACTTTTCCCATGCGGCATCATTAGTTATAATGAGGTCGAGAGTGGATAAAATTTATAGCGGCGGAACATCTGTTATTTCCATATCATGATTCAATCCAGTTATACTTTTTTTCTGGTCTAATTCGTCGATTTTTCATGTCTTTTGAGAAGTAAAAATTGTTGGGAAAGGCAATCATGCCCCATGTTTGGTGGCAGTCACTAAGGAGCTAACTGTGCTTTGTTCCATTACTCACAAAAGTATAATTTGGGAGCGACACTTACGGCTTTCTGTTTGTACATACTTAACATTTTAATGGTCTATGCTGATCTATATACCAGCAGTGCTGCTCTCACGTGGAAAACTAACGAGTGTGCATATTTTGCTCTCCGCATGTAGGTGCTGCCAGTAAACGGTTTGGTATTGACGGTGACCGAGAGGCAGTGCCACTGATGTTGGAGGTGGTGTACAACAAGGTACGATGGTGGGATTGTATTTTATTTGCAATCCATCTTTTGTGACTGAGAGCTGCACTTTGCTGTAATTATACTCATAAACTCACCCACTTTGGAAACAGTGCCGTTTCCCTCCCGTTTACCTCCTGAATTTAATTTGAGCTGCGGTCACTCCCCCACAGGAAGTGACACGATTAAGTCAATGGCAAAATAGAAATTCTGGTTAACTACATGTGCATTGGTCCAGTCCTGAAAAAGCTGACAAAGCTTTTGCCCCTCTGGCCCCATAGTTATAAATCATCACAAATTTGCCTGAATAGTAGACGAATGTTGCAGTTTATTGATGCCATGAAAGGTTCTTATTGTGCGTCTGTTCCAATATGTTTGTGCTCTCTATTGTTAAGTAAAAAGAATAACCCCCTCTCCCCCTGCGTTTTAGGTGGTTATTAGTGGGAGAAGCCAGTGGAAAAGAGAAGCAAAAGTCTGTACTTCAGTGAATTTGACCAAAGCATGCAAAAACCCAGAGGAACTAGGTAAGCGGATACACTGGTTAATGTCAATAAACTGTTTAAAGTTGTGTTTGACCTGGCACATGTGTAGGGCCTCACCTTAATAATTATATTTATGGTGGGATATAAAAGTTTTTGGTTAATTATAAATCATTCACTGGCCGGTAACGTTTAACAGTTATTTCTGTCATACAGACAATTCCATGAAATGTACCTATTAGATACTCGCATTAGGTGACGATAAAGTGTGTACTGTGTATTTAATAAAAGAAAAACAATCTCTGCCAGACTCAAAGATGGAGTGCCTGCAGCTCATGATGACTGAGGTTTTGAAGAGACAGAATGGCAAAAGCAAGAAGGGCTATAACCAGGTGAGCGAGAGTTGTTATTTCTCCTGGTATGTTTGTGGTTTTAAAAAAGCGCCATAGCAACTTGCTTTCTGAAACACACCATCTATTTTAAGACAGGCTGCCATCTCACATACCTCACACATCTTGACAGAGGAAAAAAAGCCACAGCACACAGGCAACGCTGTTTTAGTATTGACCTTAACGTTGATTGCTCAACAGTGTAGCTCATACTCTTAACCTCTTTTAGACGTGGAGCTCTTGTCTGTAATGTTAATTTCACACTTCAGCTGCATGCAGACCTATCTAAATGATAGACCAAAGCAACACATTTTAGTACATTTATTATTATTATTATTATTATTATTATTATTATTATTATTATAATTATTATAATAATTATTATTATTATTATTATTATTATCATCAAAAAAAACATTTTTCTGTCCTTGTCTTTCATAGCAGCTGAGCACGACGGAGGTGAAGGTGGACAAGGTGCAGGTCAGTGGTGCAGGAAACACAACCTTTGCCGTGTGCCTGGACCAGGATGAAAAGAAGATACTACAGACTGTCACCAGGTGTGGAGTCATGATAACGACACACACACGCACACAAACACACAACACATCACAAAGGCAGGCTTGCGGTTTGTTTTTTATATTCCCAATTCATTCTCATCACTCGCCTCCATCCTGTGCGTCCGCAATCCAGTTTCCTTACTGGAACCTAGACGAATAGAAAAAGACGTACTGTACATATTTTCAATGTTCACTCACAGCCCCTTGAGAGTGCTGCCACTCATCTAACTCACGTGTGTGCGTCTGTCCCATGAAGGTGTGAAATATCAGTGTGCTATAAGCCTGACAGCTGCGCCGACTGGAGACTACGGAAATCCCGGACCTCAGCCCAAATCCAGCCTCTACACTCCACCTTCTGCTCCCTCCTCTGCCTGCCCATTGTCACTTTCAGCGGGGCTCTTCCCTGAGCGCGATGACCAATGGTTTATGTGGATTTTGTGCACTTTTGTTATCTATTCGCTCTGAACACACCGTCTGCAGGGGAGCGTGCAGGGCGTGCAGTTTCTGTGGCACAAGTTCATACAGCGGTGTGAACACACCGAATGGCCCAATAGACAAAAGAATGGTTTGTCGTATCAGGAAATGATTGGTTAATGTTGGGGAAACAGTTCAAGTTTCCTTCTATGGCTTTCAGTTCCTCCTTTCCTTTTGTCAGAGAAGTGACCCTGACCACAGCAACATTAGAATGTGCGTCCGTCAACAGTGTAAACCTGCAGAGTCTCAGGTTGGATGGCAACCCAAGACAAACATGTCGGAGTAACCCTACTGAGAGATCATCTTGGAGTCCATGTAGCTCTATAGATCAAAGTGGATGTAGAGGACTGTGACAAATTAGTACACCTGCTGACAATACTGTATTACGTAATTATTAGTATGTGACTATAAATGGACACTATAAATCTACCCATTACTTAAACATCATGTTTGTAAAATATTATATATTATTATACTACATCATATATGTTTGATATACATGGGCTTTTTAGTTATAACATTTCTCCTAAGGAGTTACATTTCAAAACTCTGTTGATATTACCTTTGATTTCCACTGATGTACAGTTTAATCCAGAGTTGGTTTGGTGACTTTTTGTAAAGTGTCCCTTTCTAATGGCTGTATGTTTTCTGGAAAAATACAGATTGCATCATCTCTTGTAAAATACATCCAAATTTACACCATTAGTTTGTGTTTCCACTTTGTAAACTATGAGGTTTTTAACTGTTGTTGTTGTAATGGGATAATATCCTGACCAGCGGGCTTGGTGATTTAGTAGTAGTGCATAGATACGTCTTTTATGGAATCAAAGCACTTGAACATTGGATTAAAGGAACCAGGTACTTCTATGCTCACATAGAAACCACTGTCCTCTTCTCTCCTTTCATGCCTTCTCTGATGGAATATTGCAATGCAATATTGGTTTAATGATTGTATGTATATCATCTGTGATGGAGATGTTTTCAAATTCAGGGATCATTAAAAAAAAAATCTTCAGTTGCTGGTTCCTTTTGACTCTTGCACTGTGGCGGCGTTATCTATACACTTATAACCCAATTATTATTATTATTATTATTATTATTATTATTATTATTATTATTATTATTATTATTATTATTATTATTATTATTATTATTGTTGTTGTTGTTGTTATTATGATTATGATAAAACATAATTCACTTATAGTCCAACTTTAATGAAGTGGAAGAAATGGGATATAACAAATTGATAAAATAAACTGTGGAGATAGGGTTAGGTATGTGTTTGTCTCTCTTCTCTCTCGCGCCCCCCCCCCCCCCCCCCTCCCCCCATTATTATTATTATTTAATGTTTAATGTTTAATGTTTAATGTTACTGCTACTTTTATGCACCACACCATAGAGAATTAATTGTAATTACAAATGACTTAGGCAATAAATACGCTTCTGATTCTGATCTGATCTGATATCTATCTATCTATCTATCTATCTATCTATCTATCTATCTATCTATCTATCTATCTATCTATCTATCTCTCTAGAAACAAGTGGTTTGAACGTATATGGACACGCGCGCTGATTGGTTCTTCTTCGCAGCCCCTGAGTGACACTCGATTGGTTGGTTGGCAGGAGTGGGCGTGGCGGGCACTTGTTTGCAGCTCAGCAGGAACAAGTGTGTGTCAACCGTCGGAGAGCCGAGGATTGTCAGCCTGTCACACGGAGCTGTCCTCCACATTCCAACTGCAGGTACGTTTGTCAAAAGACTGCAATATTTGACATTAGAAAAAGAAAACATCTTTCTTTCATGGTTTATTGTGTCCTCGTGCCCGCCGGAAAAAAAAAAGTTGTAAGCGTCGACCACTACAAACAGTGGTGGCTGGTAGAGATGCAGGTGATGCAAAGTCAGGTTCGCCTGTTAGCCTGTTACAAGTAAGACAAACCTGCCGGTGGAAGAGATGTTTATATTTCAGTTATGTCCGTGAGCGGCCTCCTTAACATGAGTTTACGTGTTGCCCCTCCTGAGACTGTATCAGGAGTTTGATAACAGTGGCTGATCTGATTAAAGCTCATTGTTGTGTCTGCTGGCAGTCTGAAAGCACAGCTGTATTTCCTCCAGCTTCCTTGTTTGTTTTAAATCTGAGCTTCCTGGTGCGAGTTTGGGGTCTGAGGGGATGCACGGCGGCTCCAGTGAGTGTACATCACGTCTGCGTTGGCCCCCCTGTGGCAGTCGATCACCGTGTTTCACCGATATTCAATTAAAGTCCTTGCCAATACACCACATATACAATCATTATATGTCACAAAGAGTGACACAGTGGCTTTAAAATGTTCAGCCGTTGGCATGCCTTCACCGGAAATGACAATAATCTTCTGAGAGAGGTAAATATATCCCAAGTGTTCTAATCTGATAACATTCCAGTATACACATGGTGAGGAAGGTTGGTTTCAGTCCACATTGTGTAAAATCCAATCCCTTTTTGTTATGGCTGTCTTTTTATTAGACGGAGTGATTGCCTGGCCAAAATGTCTCATGACCACATAGTGCAGGGGGGCCGAAATGATGTTCAAGAGTCAAGATTCATTGGCTTTGGGCCAATCTATGGAGTGTTAAAGATGTCTAAAGGACAAGGTAAACGTTCATTGAACTGATGGATGAACTGGGCATGAGTCTTTATGACGTCCCGCCCCTTGAGGGTCAACATCATGTGACCCCCCCCACTGACCTTTCTACACAAAGAGCTCTCAGTTAAAAAACTAAAAAACAATCCAGACCAATTCCCCCCCCCCCCGAGGCATCCAAACACTAAAATAACCTTCGTTATAGTGTCAATCACTTGATCAAAAGTTATCTGGAAAAGGAAGTCAGCACCCGCGCGGCCATCTAGGTCACAGGGTCAGAGACCAGTGCAACGTGTCCCTGCTGCAGTGGGGAAAAAAACATTTCCTTTAATGAGCAGTATAGTTAGACGGCAGACTACAGTTAGATCAAACGGACTGCACCGTGGGGCTCGGGCATTGATCGTACCGACTGAGTGAGATGATTCGATTATTTAGTTCAAGCTCTTACTTGATACAGTGCCTCATAATTAAAGTGTTCCTTAGAAACCTGAAAGGGTTTACTGTCACGCACGCATAAAACCACACGCAGTGTTTATGTGCTTTGCGCCACTGTTTTTTTTGACAACAGAAAATTGTTTAAAATTCACTTGACAGAACTAAATCTACCCTAATTAAATAGTGATAATGTAATACCTTTTGGTACAATACATTTGTCAAATAAAGCATCTCTTTTGTAGATTTTATAGATGAACAAGGTAGAATATTTACGACAATCATCAGTTGCATTGAGGGGTATTTCTTTTTAACACCTCTCGACTGCAATCCCCAGTACAGTACTTGGCCCTCGTCAGCCCATGCAACTGTTGCATTTTCCTCGTAAAAGCCTGATCCCGCGTTTTTTTAATGACAACCTTTCCGTACGTTTCTCCAAGCACCCTCTGGTCCCCATACTGCTGCTGCCAAAAAGCAGAGAGGCCGCAGACTCTCTCCGGCATGAGGCGCGACCAGTTTGTTTGTCCATTGAGCAAAAAGGAAAACAAATTGTATCATTTCTAAGTATAGTCATGTGCCCGTTTTGCTCCCTGGAAAGCAGTCTCTATTTGTGCTGCTGATCATGTCTACGTGACGCATTTGGCACATCCTGTAGTTGGAGCAGTCGGATCGCTTTACACCCAGTGAACCCGTGTTAAAGATTACTGCTAAGTTTAATGCGCCATGACCTCATCGTGCCCACAGTGGTGAAATAAGGTTGTGGGGTGAGACTGACTCCTCACGTCTACACGCATTTAGCTTTTCCGTCTGCATATTTAAAAACATTTGGTCGGACACCCACTGACAAAAGAGGCTGTGTGGATTCAATATAAGGAAAGGATGGTATTTAACAGCGGAGATGCCTCAAAAGCAGACGCACTCAAAAAGTGTCCCCTTTGATGTCTTCTGCATTCCTGAAAAGCATAAAAAGATGTATGGCAATTAAAGGAATCGCTGCTGTCCCAAGTTTGATTTATTTATTTTTTTTAAACTGGCAATGTCACAACTGCAGTGGACGACTAAATAGCCGAAAACCGAACATGTTGTTCAACAGAAAAGGCGTGTCGGTCCTTAATTTGTTGGAAGACCAAAATCATTCATGTGCAGCGGCCCTTTGCCCGAAGCTTCAGCTGCATCTTTGTTAACAATGCTGTCTTTGTTCAGAGCTGTTTAGTTCAATCCTGGTTATATGGATTTGCATAAATCTTTTTTTATCTAATCACTAATTCAAATACACGGATGAAAACCCCTGCTGTAAGGGGCCTGGAATATACGGAAGGACTAAGAATGAAAGCCACTGATATAAAAAAAAAAAAAAAAAAGACAGTGTTGCATGTGCAATGTTTACTTGTGCTCATGTGTGACCACACAAATGTGGGTATGTACAAGTGAGTCTAGGCATGGCATATTGTGGGTGCCATTAGATCATCGTGGATGAATTCATGGCTGTGGTTTAATATCTGCGGAGCACTCACTCTGATATGCAGTGTTTTGTTTCGAGCAACTTTGCTCATAATGTTTGTCTAAACTTTTGCTGAGATGCCAAAATGAACAAAATGAGTTTATATATGTTTTTCTTTTCTTTTTTTCAAAGGTGTCAACTTATGTAATGTGCCTGTAACACTGTAACACTGGTACCACAATTCGTGGTTCAACAGTATTTATGCAAAACTCTCTGAATGCATGTTGAAACTCACATTTCACATACTCATTTGACCCCTGATAGACCAAGTGACCCAGCGTTTGTAGTCATAGACAGGCACAGGCACACGCACACACACACACACACACACACACACACACACACACACAAACACACACACACATTTTTTCCTCCTTCCTGATGGATTTAGAACAGTATCCCCTCTGGCTGCTAAGGCAATCTTATCCAAAAATAAGCATATTCACCTATTGAATCTGCTGTTGCAGATTTGGAACATTATCGTGGAGGATATAATTCCCCAGTCGGTCAGGTCAGGCAAGTGAAGTCAGAAAGAGAGGGTGAGAGAGAGACACGCACGCACGCACGCACGCACGCACGCACACACACATACACACACACACACACAGAAACACACACCCCCACACACACCCCGCACCCCCGATAGGACTTCCTGATATTGTCCAACCTGTTGATGCAGGAAATCACTTTGATTGATGTCACCCTCCAAATTAAGAGTTGTCTTATGGGGGGGAATTCCTGCCACCTTTGCATGTTTGTGCGTGAGTTGTCTCACCGTGGTTGTGTTGTTTCAGGTTATAGCCTAAACTAACAAACCGCCCGTTTCCACCCATAAAACGCACGTCGAGCCCCAGCCCACCCAGCTCCTCAGCCCCACCTCCCCATTTCTCTATGAACACACTTCCACACAGCTCTGTCGGGTCCATCCTGTTTTCTGATATGTCTGCAGCATGCCAAAACGGAAATAAGCACTTCAGATTTTATTTTTATTTTTTTTCTTTCTTCTGTTTTGTTTAGCTGCATTGTTTGTGTTGCGGTGACAGCTGGATGCGGGGTTCAGCCGAAACTTACATCAGGAATTGATTCACATTCACTGTAATTAGTCAACCATGATCGAGGGCATTCTTTCCCTTCTAGTATGTGGCCTTGGTGTCATAGACTCACTCGTGCTTTTGTGGCCAATTTAATGGAGTTTTAATTTTGTCGCTGGGGCCATTCTGTGGCACAGCTTGCCAAGAATGATTTTTTTTAGATCCGAGTGAAAGCTATTCATACCCAAACCACGTTCGGGTAACAGTGCAAGCCACTCGTTTTTTTTTCTTGAATGGTCTGACTCCTTCTACTGTCCCGCCTTGAGAGTCTGTTCAAGATTAGATTCATTATTTGTGTAAGAAAGACACATAGACGAATCTGAGAAGGTTCTCGGTCACCCTGGTAATGGTTTCACCAGGCATGTGCCGAGTATACAACTGGACTAATTTAAGATTTTAAAAAAAGCAATTGCCTACTCAGAAACATGGTCATAGCCTTGCATTTAACTGCATTATGCTCAAGTCACATTTTACCATAGATCGTCTTCGCCGCATCAACCATTACTTATTTTGGGAAGACAAATGATAAAACATTCAAACCTACAGAATTTGTATTTCATAATTCAGGTCACGACTAAATCAAAGCAAAGGTAAGAACTACGTATGAGGTATGTATACAGTTCAAGCTTAAATCATCCATTTAAAGTTTTTGTAAACTGTGGCTCTCACTGTTACTCTCTCTTTCACCACATTTATCTCCGTGTCTAAATATAGGGTCATCTGCCCACTCATTCAGACGGAGAGGAAGTGGTTGTTGTGTCAGCTCCTACGCAGCATTGTCGTTTATGCAGTTAAAAAAAGGCCTATAGATAAAAAAAAAAAAATCCGTAGAATCTTCAACGAACACGACATCCCGGTTTATTTCAAACCCACCAACACCCTGAGGCAGAAGCTGGTTCACCCAAAGGACAAGCTTCCTAGACACAAACAGAGCAATGTGGTTTATGCAGTCCAATGCACCGAGGACTGTTCTGATTTATACATAGGAGAAACAAAACAACCGTTGCACAAACGCATGTCACAACACCAACCTCCTCTGGCCAGGACTCAGCTGTTCATCTACATCGGAGGGACAGTGGACACTCATTTGAGGATGAAAACGTTCACATTCTGGCCAGGGAAGACAGATGGTTTGAAAGAGGAGTAAAAGAAGCCATCTTTGCTAGAACAGAGAAACCATCGCTGAACAGAGGTGGAGGTTTAAGACACCATCTCTTACAATGCTGTCCTTCACTCTCTCCCGAGGAAGGTAAACAAGAACAATAACTCCAAGGGTAGCTCAGGTGAAACCAACGACCCTCATTTACACCTAGACTCAGGCGAAACCCACAACCCGAATCTGGGCCAGATGGTAAGTTTGACACAATGGTCCTCTAATTAGGTACTCATCCTCTGATTAGCTATTCATCTCGCAGAGGATAAATACCTGAACTTTTCCAGCAGCTACTTAGAACTGAAGAAGCCTCTCGGATGAGAGGTGAAACGTCTTCAAGAAATCTTCAACCAGTCCAGTTGCCTACGTGACTCGCACTTGATTTCGGCCTGGAGATAGCTCGGCTGTTTATCCCTGACGCCGTGAGTTCGTGTGTCCCATAGATGTTTAACGTGTGGCCAGCTCTTTATTTATATACTACATGCCAGCCTTCCCGTTTGCCATTTTTTTCCCAGTTTTATTTTGTATCGATGAGGAGCAGAACAAAACGAGATGCAGTCTCCGAGAGTGAACCTGCCATAGACGACCGGAAGCTTGTGGTGAGAAAGGCGGCCTTCGGCTGCTGAGGCAGCACTGTCAACTCTGCCGCTCTGGAAAGTGTCGCTTTTCTTAGAGGGCTCAACGCTAAATCCATCACACTAAATCCTTTCATTGTCCACGCACGGCCTGTGGAATGACCGCCGGATGCAGCGTGGGTGCGTGTCTTTGTGAGGGAGAAATGAAACCAGGGAGGAATGACGGGCGTAGGCCTGAAAGAGAGCAAACAGCTCACAAACATTCAGCCTTCAGCCAAATAAACACAACTCAAGCAACAAGTGCGCAAAGTATAACTCAAAAACCTCTCCCCCTTCAACCACTGCTGACGCACACGCGGGCACGCGCGCGCACACACACACACACACACACACACACACACACACTCTCACACAGCTTATCCCCCTCGCGACGTGACTCATACCGACTCACGACAGGAAATGCCGTAAGAAATGTATTGCTGTCCTCGGTCGCCTGTGGTTCACTCTCTCTCTCTCTTCTGTCTCTCTCCCTCCCACTTGTTCTCATTCTCTGTCTCGCTGTCACACTCCCTCATTTCATGGCAGAGTGTGTGTGTGTGTGTGTGTGTGTGTGTGGACGTAAGAGACCTGCGGCTCTGCTTGATCCATGTTTTTTTTTAAGTTTGTGTAAGATTGGATCTATTTGACACCTGTTGCACTTTTGGACAATTCTGGAGTGGAACATTGCGGAGAGTAGGTGTAGTGGTTTTATTTCCTTGTGTCGTGTAAACCAAGACGTACTTTTTATACAAGGGTATTAATATATCAGTCTGTGTCATTTACACTCAACTTTCAGCTAAGCGGCGATCAAACGGCCACCGCTGGGCGACATTTACTGTCGGCAACCAAAAAGTGGCAAACGAGTGAGAGGCTGGAATCCCACTTAGTGTGTGACCTTGGGCACGAGACAACGCGAGTGACGTTTCCTCTCTGTGTCTCCTTCCTGATTGCAGTGGCTACGACCACGATGCATGCGAGACATGACCAGCAAGGCCCCCTGGGATAATTCAATGCGCAGCATGGAGCCAACGGGTACGTACCGCGCTCGCACCTACGCACGCTGCGGCAGGAAAATTCCTTCTCGGACCCCTAAGAGCTCACAAGCTTTTCTTAGGGCCTGTGTTGATAAAAAGGAAAACAAGGTCTGATGCTGTGTTCCACTTTAAACCCAAGCTTTTGAACACACAGACCTAGTCACCCAACCTCACCCTTTTATTTTCAGCCGGCTGCTCCCCCACAGTTCCAGAGCATGAGCTGTATCGCTGCATTCAGGCTGTGCTGCCCAGGGACACCGAAAACCACGGGCCCATGGACCATTTCAACAAAGGTACAATGCAATGTGTGAAAGACGTCATACAAACTGTTTTGCCGTATTATATTACCAGGTGTGAAATGCATTGAATTAATGACATGGAAAATGTGTGTGTGTGTGCATGTCAGCAGTCCGAGGGCTGTTCAGTCGTTAGTCATCGGTCATATTTTGGACTAGGGCTGTACTGGAGAAAAGTGCGACACATTTAGCGGGGTTGTGTCTAGTGCGGTGGAAAATCTTGCATCTTCGAATGGCTCGTGCGCTCCTCTGTGTCGACAGGCATGCTGAGATGGACGCTTCATAAGAAGGTTCAAAACAATCCCGACAGCAGCTTATCTCTGGTGTGGGTGCTGATAAAGGACCTGGAGAAGGTACTCTGCTATGACCCTGCCGGCGCAAATTCGATTGGTCACTTTGTCGGAACCTTGTGTTTTTGTTTGCAGACATACAGTATGTCTGCCCTGACAAAGTTTTTTTTTCTCCCCGCAGGCTGAGAGATGGGATTCCCGCAAATGCATCCTCCCTCTGCTCCACACTCTCATGTACGCCATCATTCAGGTACAGCATTCATGTCACACTGTAGCTCTGCTCCGTCACACTGCTCATGAAATGCCGTATTATGCGTGTATTGCTCTTAAGATGGAATGGAATGTATTTTATTTTATTTTTTATTTTTTTTGCATTGTTGGTGAGAATGCAGAGGAATGAGGAAGAATTTCATTTTTATGCCAGGAACAAATGTGAACAAGGAAGTGGATATTTAAAATCACATTTAAGCCTGGGAATTGTTTTTAAACAGAGTTTTTGACCATGAAAGTCAAACAAATTGTTTTACACGTTTAGTTTTTTTTTCTTAACATGTTATAACGTGTTTCTTTTTGTTGACATTTCAGACGGCCTATATTCCAGATGAGCTGTACAAGCGGATCTATGACATCTGCAAGCGACTCCTGACCTACCCTCACCCCTACTGCTCCGTAGGACTCAGCTACACGAGAAAAATTAAAACCGAACGCTCGATTCCAGGTAGGATTTATCTACAGACTTGAGCTGAAAAAAAGAAAATAAAGAAATAGAATGTAGCCTTACCGATAAAACATGACAGAAAGAAAACGCCGAGGAGGCATAGAAAAATGAATAACTCCCAAGAATAACTACAGCTGCCAGGTAGCTCAGGTGACACGATTTCACAATGTCATCTGACCTGCAGGGTCGTGCACCACGAGAGCAGCTGAACACGCTGCGGGGGTTGCGCTGATGTTGCATTGTTAAAAGAAATCTGCACGATGATTTGGAACCACCTACTGTCAACAATTGCTGGTTTTATCCACAGGTCTGATGTACCAGAGGATGGTCACAGCAGAGCAGAGACTAAAAAATGTGCACTATCCCTTTCAGGAGAGGTGAGTCATAAATGAATAATGTGTTGCATATCTGTGGATGTGGAGAAATAGTACATAAATGGAACATTTTAAGGCGTGTTTTCCAATGTTCTTTGTTTCATACGCCTGCATGCAGTCAAACTGTCTTTCCCTGTCCCGTGTAAATCCCTGTAGAGTTTTTGTTTTGGCTGACCCGGCGCTCTTCTCTGGTTCCCTGGGAGAGGCCTTGCTCGGTGATATCGAGGCGTCGGCTGCGGCTCCTGGTGGAAATCCTCTAGAACTCATGTGCAGCGCGGTCCAACACTCCATCCAGGCTGCTCTGGGGTCAGAGCAATGCCACGGGCCTAAACTGGCGAAGGCCCTGAAGGTCAGTGAAAGTGTGGATGCCGATGTTTTATTTTGTTTTTAAACGTGCAGCCCTACATTGGAAAAACATGTACAGACATGTAAGCTGACATAGAAAAATATAATGTTTCAATTATTTAGGAAAATCATCCTGTGCATTTCACAATATCACTTTATAATTGGAGCAAGCTCCCATCGCATTGATGCGTTTGCCACGTAAATGCTGACGCAGACTGTTGCAGGTTCAGAGTAGAAGTGAAAGACTTCTGTGAACAGAGAAATCGTGTGCTGGTCACACACCGAGCAGAAGAAGATTTTACTCGTGAGACTGAAAATATAGTTTTTTTCTGTTTTTGCTGCTGGATAACAAAAACAAACAAAAAAAAAAAGGTTACCTGCCCTACTTGTGCGTACGTTGTGAAACTCCTGGCACTCGTCCTAAAGCAACAATTCAGCAGGACACGCGCGCGCACACAGCGGCAGGCATACGCACACGCGACTGGCCCTTCACCTCTTTCTCTATTAATACACGTTCTGTATGTGTTTACCTTCCTGTGTGTCTGTGTGTTTGTGTGCGCACCCACGTGTTTGTTTGTTTGACACAGGACATGGGTCAAGATGTCGAGCCGTACTTTCAGGAAGTGTTGGCGACTCTAGAGCAGAGTGCGGAGGAGGGCCGCCGGAGGGAGGGGGGCGCACTGAGAGGCCGCCTGCTGCAGCTCTACGCCGAGATCGTCGGGGACACGGACTCGGGTAAGGAAATGGAAATACTTGCAGGGCCAAAGTCCCTTGGGTGAAGAGTTCCTTTGTTCGAGGCGTAAATGCTCGTATTGGTTGAGTTAAAACCTCAATGAAACATGGAATTTGATTCGTTTTTTTTTTTTTTTTCGGGGAAAATGCGTCAAAATTCGAACTCGAATGAAAATAACTTATTTTCTAAATTGAACCTTTGAACTTTCCAATTTGATAACGCAGACCCTGCATTTGTCGTTACGTTGTCATACCGAGTCTACCTGAGAAGCTACTACACTGTAAGCCATTACTGTTCAGCACGCACTCCACGTCAGCTTTATACGCCAGCTGTTTCTGCGGCCAGATGCGACTCTATTTCCATGACACCCGCTATTATCATGTCGGCAGCCCGTCCGATGAACCCGCCCTCCCCTCGTCCCCGCAGGGAGACCCGAGGGATGGACAGCGTGTTGACCTAGAGGAAGTTGTGGGGGGGGGGGGGGGGGGGAAGCTGCTTTTCTTTTTTTGTCATTGTGACAGTTTGTAACACTTCCTCCCTTTTTATCCCCCTGTGTGTGTGTGTGTGTGTGTGTGTGTGTGTGTGGGCGGGCGGGCGTGTGTGCGAATGTTTGGACACATATATAGCAGAGCCATTGTCGAGGGGACCGCTGTGTGACTGCCCTCTGCCTAATCCAGAAATGAGCTTCCACCTGTGGACAGAGGATCTGGATATCTGTAAGTCGCTGTCACAGAACTGGCCACTGAAAAGCAAATGGTAAAACACTCTGCTGTGGCCTGAGAGAGTGTGAGATGTCTCCAAGTCAATCTCAGAGCTTCAACTCCGAAGATTTCAGCTGAATCAAGACCTGTGTACACAATGGGAAGTCGCTATTTTTATTCGCACGCTGAATGCTTTTCATCACAGCTTCATGTGATTTCTGAACGAAGAATATGTGCCCTGTTCTGGATCTCATCATAAACTTTACGTTACAATAGCTCACAGTGTTTAAATCGCCGCTTTCGGATTCTATGCACGCTCTGCGTCAACCCAAGCGTTAAAGGCTGAGGGATCACAAGGGCGATGACTTAATCCATCCATCCCCGCAGGATTGCGGACGGATTCCTCAAATTGGAAGTAGTAACGAGTTTTTTTTTTTTTTGAATGGGACACCAAGCATTGGTTTTGTTTCGCGATGAGCCGCGCGGCCGCTCAGGCAGCGGGGGCGAGCGCCAGAGGAGACGCGAGCACCTCCGGGCGAGTCCTGACTAATGAATGTTCTAACGTTGTTGACAGGGCGATTGCTGGCCAGGTGGTCGCGATCCAGCTACCCGTCGGACCAGTTCTCAGTGAACCGGGAGCAGGAGGACCTCGACCTGGGCGAGTCGCCCAGTGACCCGATGCCGTCCGACATGACCCGCTTCTCCGTCATGTCCGACGACAGCGGCATCGAGAGAGACCTGCCCCCCGTTGCCGATTTATCATCATCATCATCATCATCATCATCATCATCATCATCATCATCATCACTGGACCCTGCCAGCATGAGTACGTCATGGGAACAATACAAAAGGTAATACCTGTTCCTCTTTTTTTTTTATCAAAGGCCTTTCTTGTTATGTGGGTTCATTTTCTATCTAACGCTGACTTTGGCTTTATGCATGTGTAGGTTTTATATTCTGTATTCTGTTTTATCTCCTGTAAAAACTGTCAAAGCATTATTATTATTATTATTATTATTATTATTATTATTATTATTATTATTATTATTATTATTATGTAAATGATCAAAAGAATCTCCCTCCGGAAATCTAAAGGCATATTTGTGATGCTCACCGTAGGGTTTCCATACTCGCACGTTACCATGCTCACTTTTCAAAGCACTAGCACTCGGACTGAGACTGTGACTGTAAACCTTCTCCTCCCAGTGAGCTGGACTCCGGGAGGCTTTTGCGGCGCGGAGGAATCAAGATGAAACCGTCCGTGAAGGACGGCATGGCGCTGATGCAGGACATCCTGGAGGACCAGGCGGGTCCGGGGGGAAACGGAGGCGGCGGAGCAAGGAGAGGGGAGACGCTGCAGAGGCGAGCCGGGAGCACCGAGCTCCAGAGCCCCTTGGCCAAGCAGCAGAGACAGTTCACTGCCAGAATCGTCACCGTGGGCGATGACAGGGTACTGGGCCGCCTGGCCAAGGCTTACTATTATTTCAGGTGAGGCGCATTCATCTTTGCACAGCATGTAAAAAAATGTAAAATGTAAAAAATTATTGAGCCTTATTTTTGGGATGTGACTGACTTTAGGAATAAATCGCAATTTTTATAATTATTACTTTACTATCCCCGAACTGTTTTCCCGTCGCAGACATTGTTCCAGGCCAAGATAAAAAAATAAACATCAAAATTTGTACACACTGTCCAGGAAGTTATGATAGACGATTCGTGCATCTTCATGCATCATCTGTCACGCACAGTAACTGGGCAGGCTTCCGTTCCCCATCTCTGCTAGGCCACAACATTATCATGAGTTTAAAAAAATAAATAAAAATGAAATCAACGTTTTTGTTGAGAATGTCAAACTGGTCCATCAAGCGTGTTCTCACCCGCTGCTTCTCACATCAAATCTGGGGGTTGGCAGGAAAAGAGAAGCACGGCGGCTTTTCCTCACAATGAAAGTCAACCTCCAATTTTACCACATCCCTGTTTGCAAGGCTCCGACGCACGTCTCCTCTCTAAAGGTTAGTCGACTTCCTATGTAGTTGTCGCACAACTGGCCTGTTATTGTGTAAAAGGGTGCACATAAGTAGTCTAGGTCTTTCGTTCCCCTCCCTGCTGTCTTTTCCGTTCCACTTTCATGTGTTTTGTTTTGTTTTGTAGGAAAACAGCGCCATCAATCAGCTCCAGGGGAATCCCTGCACTCTTGGTTCATACTTGAGCATGGTGGACCCGTGGTACAACTGTAACATCAACAGTCTAGGCTCCATGATCCCCAAACTGGCCAAGATGGTATGATACATGTGCGGGATGCCTGATGTTCTTTTTGTTTAGTTAGTTTAGTTTAGGTTAGTTTTAAACAACTTCTGTCGCCCACAGCAACAGGCAAACCCAGGGAGGCCCAAAGAGCCCTTCGTCTCTGATGTCATTTCCTACTACATCCGGACAGGCCAGCAGCCCGTCTACTTCAGCATCTACTTTGTTAAGGTGATACTATATGTTGTATGTGTGGATTTTTGTCTCTTAGACATTAGAGCAAAGTGTCTGTCCACTTATTCCCATAAAAAAAGTATTATTATTAT
>JAFBJU010001479.1:417178-457615 GCA_016785305.1 Colistium nudipinnis
TTATTATTATTATTATTATTATTATTATTATTATTATTATTATTATTATTATTATTATTATTATTATTATTATTATTATTATTGTTATTGTTATTTATTTTATATATATTTATTTTTCCATTTTTCTTAGATCACATTCACCAGCAGGAGCAAGGACCCCGTGGAAGACGTGTTCCTCACCCATCTGGGGGTGGAGTTTCCCGAGTTCCGGCAGATCTCGGCATCAGTTCGAGGTGAATAGGTGCATGAGCACATTTCCTCTGATATTATCCTTTTTGATGTGCTCTGCGCATATGCTAGCGTGCACCTGCCTGCCCGTTCAACCCCCTGCACGTCTCTCCGGCAGATAAACCGAAGCGGAGCTCTGGGGAGGCATGCGGAGCTGTTATCTCAATGAATTACAGGAAGGTGAGTTGCTTTTATTGTGTTATTAATAGCTCTCTTTTTAGATTACTGTCACTGGAATTTTTTGGACAGAGGCACGTCGTGTATTTCCCTTTCCAGGTGACATTAAGCGGCAGAGATATTGACAAAGGACTCTCTGTGAGGACGACCGGGGCTCAGATCAATGCTATTCCCTCCAGCGAAGCAGAAGGTCCAGTGTTGTCTCCAACATACATTAAAGTCAATGGTCTCGAGACGCGCACTCGTTGTTTTTGAGAGAGATTTTGATATCGGTGGTTTACACTCATTCTCATTTTGTTCTTTCTCTCATAGATCTGAACTGTTTAACACTGACTTTGAATGAATCTTCAACCAAAACTAAAAACAGCAATATGGCAAGTATAGGATACTCCTGCTGCCAGAATGGGGTGGATGGGATTTATTCTTCCAAAGAGTCATGTTGTGCCAGCGGAAAAACAAAATCATGTCATGGAATAGTAATAATACATTGTAGGCTCCATTTTTTTTTTTTTTCGACGAATTCACAGGAGCCAAAGATTCGGACCAGCAACATCAAGATTCGCACTCTGGAGGAACGTTCTTTCCTCGTCACGCTGGACAGAGATTCTCACAGGACCTACAGAGATGTGCAGAGGTGAGAGAGACCACCTTTCGCTGTACCGTAGGTCACTTCATTTCATTTATTCCCCGGGGGAATAATAGGTCATATTAAGAGGTTTGGCGTTTCGTTAGTCAGAGAATGGATCATACGTAGCCATAATTTGCCGTGCTGTGGTGGCTTTTAAAGAAGAAGCCTGGAGTTTGCGTTTTAAATTGTTTGGCTGGGGGGGGTCACCTCCTTAATTGCTTTCTTGAAATGTCAAGTTTAGAGCAGGTCCTTGAAATCCAGTATCGCTGCATAAGGACGTGCGGCTTTTGCGCGACCCAAACTGACCGCCCTGTTTCGAACATGCTTGTGTCGCAGCATCGAGGTCTCCCCGTGCCTCGACCCCGGATACTGCGTGCAGAAAACCATTCGCTCGAAGTTCTGCTTGGGCGAGGACAAGAACGCGGGACTGAGTAAATACATGAGCAAAGGACTTCCTCTGCCCATCAACACATTTGCCGGAATCATCAACTGACGGGGCACGGGGACTCAGCCGCGGTGCGTTCCCGATCGCAGGAATGCAGCTGTGATAACAGAAGAAGCCCGTGTGACACATGACTAGGCAAAAAGGATTCGCCTCTGAGTCATACTGGGGGGGAGAAAAAAAAAAAAACAGCTCCTGAAACTCCATGAAGCCTACAACACAAACTCTACTGGTGTCAGCTTCAGCTGTGATTAGAGTACCGATAACAAAGTTTAACCACACGAAGGGTGTGACTGAACTCCCAGCGGCGTCTTGCTCCAGGTGACTATACAACTGCCTTTGATAAATGTAAGTCGATGCATGTAGGTTTTCTTCGTGCAAAAGATAATATTGCAAGATACCGACGGGGACAAACGAGAAAGGAAACGCCTGCTCGTTACTTACAGCCGGTTGCAGTAAAGAATTACGCTTAGTCTACCGATAAGGGGCTGAAAACATCACGTGAGAGATTGTTTTTAAAATTCTGCCAGGCCACCTGGAGGGCCGATGACAACTGTTGCTTTTTCTCCTCCGACACACTACCTTTTACTCCTTGACAAAAACACACACACACACACATGATAAACAATAGAATGCAGAAATACAGACACGCCTGCTTTCTGCTATTGATGCTATGATGAATGCAGATGGTGGAAAGACTGGTACGATGACAGCCGACACTGCTCCCTTTATCTCAGCTGAATTCCTATTGTTTGCATATTGGTACCACGCCTCCATAATATAAGTTGCTATTAGATCCCCGACACATTGTCCTTCAGTTTAGGGTTTGGAACCCCCACTTTGTGTGAGTGCGGAAGCTACTGTGTGCATAATGACTACAGAAAAGGAAAAATGAAAAATTCGGGTTTCACAGTGTCAGATAGACCTGTGGACAGCCAACAGACGCAGCAACGGAACGTGGCCGATCGTCTGCAGATTCCGATTTTATGAGACTTTACAAGAAACGGAGCTGAGTTGGGGGCGAGGCCTGAAAGTGAAACTTGCACCGATGCCAGTAAATGTCTCAGACCCCCCATTCACTCGGTGCGGTGGGTTGCGTACGTGTTCTTGGTCTATTTGCACTAAAGCTGCAGGGTTATTAATAGCTTGGTCGCAGAATTGCAGCACCACTGGACCAGCTGTGTGTCGATCACGCAATTTGACTCGTGACTCTGTGTGACTATATCCTGACTGTACATGTACATAATTCTGGAAACTTTTCCGAAAACATGAAGTAATTGTATAGTATCTGAATAATATTAAATAATGTGTCATTTTTAGACGCGTTGTCCGAGATCTGACGCAACTATTGATGAAGTATTTAATGGATAAGTTAAATGTGTCGTGCTTTTCCGTCTTTCAAAATCTCATATTGCTAAGTTGCCTACAAGTAGCCCTGAAGTACAAGGTGGATGCATCCACTGAGATGCGGCATGACCTCGGGCAGAAAAGTTGAAGTGCCCGAGTAAAACCATGAGTTGGAAATTCATGAACAGTTTTGCACATTATTTTCATGTTGTGTGGCGAAAGAGGTTGTCCTGATGAAGTGTAATTTTGTAAATAAATGATTGTCGTTTTATTTTGACAAAAATGCTCTTGGGTGTGTTTTTCGATAAATCTGCAAGAAAAAAACAAAACAAAAAAATGATTTTGTTTTGTGCCTGTATTCTGCAAAAAAAAAAAAAAAATCTGCTTGAAATCAACAGCTGGTTGCGAGGAGGGACGTGGTTTCGCTCCGATGCGCCACAGAGGGAGCTGTAGCTGCACCCAGCGGCCACCAGATGGCGCCAGCGGGCTACTAGCCAGCCAGCTGAGGATGCGGGGTACCGGTGCACTGTTCTCTCACTGACACCTGCCTGAGCCGGAGGATGGAGGGCGGGGTGCAGCTGGAACATCTCGCTCTCGCTGCCTCTTCTGACTGATTGACTGACTGGACGGGCGATGAGTCAGTGCAGCGCAACGACAAACTGAGACTGCGGTACCTTCCCCCTGTGTGTGTGTGTGTGTGCGCGTGTGCGTGCGTGTGCGTGTTTTCCTCTGCTCTTTCCCAGCCCCTGCAGCTGGAGGAGAGAGAGAAAAGAGAACAGGACTGCACCTACTACAGCTGGACCGATGGAGAAGAAGCGAGGATCTTCTCCTCACTACGGTTCACTGGAGGGCACCGAGTGGAGCCGAGGCACCGGCCAGCCAGGTGAGCCAACGGTTTGCACTGACCTTCCTCCAGAGCGTGCATGCAGGGAGCCGGATTCAAACGAGGAGGCTCAGCGAGAAAGGGGGGCGTGCGCGCGCGCCCGCGCGCGTGTTGGTGTGCGTGTGGTGGGGCGTGTGTGTGTGTGTGTGTGTGTGAGAGAGAGAGGCGAGACTTGTTGAAGCAGAGGTTTGACAGTCATTTCTCCTTTTAACTTCACCTCCTGTTACACCTGCGGCACGACACGGCGGGATAATGAGATTGTAGACCTCAATGTGTTTCTAAAATATGTTTTCCTAATTCCACGCACACGCGCACACGCGCACACGCACACACGCACACACACACACATATACATCTCAACACATCGTTTTTGGCTCCATCACCTTCCCCAGAAATGTTGGTCAGGGCTGTAGTCCCTTTCAGACTTTCGTGGTTTCCACAACCAAGTGCAGGCAGCAGCTCTGAAAATGTCAAGAATCCACAGGTGTCTTCCATTGTGTCTTTTAACGACAGCGATGACTCTTGTGAGGACATTTTTGTTGGATTGAACCCGTGGGTTTTATTGTTAGAGTAAGAGTCGGTGTTGGGCTTTCAATTGGGATGGCTATGTCAATGGTCGCCCTTTATGGTTCATCGCAAATGATGAATAATGACATACGAGAGAATAGATCGATAGACTGGCTGCTCGTCGGCACGTCTGCTCTTCACAGAAATGATATTGTTTGTTTTTAAAAGTCCTGATTTTCTTGATTTATACTTTGGTCTTTATTAATCATTCATATGAAGAATCCCAATGGCAGCCCTTCCAAAACCATCAATTTGTCAAAAGTTGCCTTTTTTGTTCGTCCAAGATGTAAAAAAAAAAAAAACATTTGCTGGGAAATGCTCATTGTGTGAATTTTTCGACAAGATGGTGCTGAAACACCATTAAAGTGCATCGATTGAGTGATTGATTGGTCAGGGGAGAAGTTTGTAAAGCTGTGTATTCTCAGTGAAGCCCTCTAACTACTTTTTTTTTGTCTCTCTCTCTCTCTCTCTCTCTCTTCTCACCTCCCCCTTTCCGCTTTCTCTCCTCCGGCTGTGCTGTGCGTGGATATTACCTTGCTCGAAAACTCACCGGGCGTGAAGCTCATTGCGCCGCTGTGTAAAAAGGGAGAGAGAGTCACAAAAAAAAAAAAACTGCTAATTGAAATGAAAAATTGTGAGAGAGTGTGAAGGGGGGGAGGGGGAGGGGGGGCGGTGTTTCAGAGAGGTCTAGTGATGAGTCATAATGGCTCAGTGGCGGAGTAACCTGTCCTGGAGAGCCTCTGATGTCTCCAACCAATCAACAGCCAGGCCATCGCAATGAACACTTCCTTCACAACAACTGATTGCTCACCAGTGCTCAGCCAATGGCTTTACACCTCACACACACACACACACACACACTTCTCAAATATGCTCATACCGCCGTGGTTCATCGCGGCCCCCTGGTGTTTTTTTTAACGAGTAGAATTCCGATTTACATGGTGTTGGAGGTGAATATTACCCTTGAAATATATCCGTGTGACTGTAGCATGAAGGGGTGTGGGAAGTTTGTTTATTCTTTGAGATTCTGTGAGATTGCCAAGTCAAGCCACCTGAGCGTCAGGGACTGCGAGGCGACGGGCGGCCGCTGGTAACATCGAGAGACAGGCCTATCGAACGGGATTTTGCCCTGCGCATCCTTTATTTTACCTGAGCTCCAGCGTCGCCTCGTGCAGCCCGAACCACTGCAACCCTCTCCATAAGCAGCTCATCCCCCCGACAGTCTGTCTCCTCCCCAGCCCATTGTGCGGTCATCCAGCTCGGCCTTCCTGCGCTCCATCCTGCAAAGCAACCCTTACCTCATTTGTTTGAACTTTTTGTAATTTCCTCTCACGAAATTGATTCATGATTCGTGGTTTAATCTCAAATTCCCAATTTGAATACACTCAACTAGAGCTGTACTAAATCATGATGCGTTTAAGAACAAAGGGTTTAATATTACTGGTGCCTCCGTGGCTCAGTCTCCATGCATTGCGGCTCTCTTCCAGGAAGGGGACGGTATTTCCCCGCAGCAACAACGCTAAATATAATAACTCAAGAGCAGACGGAGAGGATTTTGTTCATAGGTCAACCAGAAGGTCAGCCACACGTGAATGTAAATTCAATTATTGATCAGCTATGACGAGCTGCACTTTTTAAAAGTTTGATGCGGATTCCTTTTTTGTAATTTAGCTGCTTTCTTTGAATCTAGTGAAGCTGCTTTTGCTTCTGATGTTACGTGTTCTTTATATCGCACTTATAACGCTTTGGACCTCGAAATCATTTCATCCCAGCATTATAGTGCTGTATGTAACAGGCCCTCTGGTTCTTGTCATTTTTGGCTGAGATGTGTCTGGCAAAAAAAAAAAAAAGTATCCACTTCGTTTACATTTGTGTTTCATCCTATTTGGCGCGTGCTGAAGATCGCGAAGCAGCGGAGGACGCACAAAGAGTGGTTTGTAGTGGCAGAGATTTAAGCACAATGCCACATTTAATGTTACGGTTACACATAGCCATCAAGTGCGTGTGTGCGCAGGATATGATTATTTAACTGCATGAAAGCAGAGCAGCTGTGTTCGGAAGAGACTATTCCCAGGACTCCCGGGACTCAGTCTGCCATCTCATTATTCCTTATGCATAATTAGAAAACCTTCCTGGGAAAATGTGTGCTGAAATAATTGAATGCCAAGTGTTCCAAACAATTTAACGCCATTTAAGTGTGATTTTTTGCATTTCCTTAAATGCTCATTACCAGAAGTGACAACTACTATGACAGAGGCCTCCAACGGTCATATTGGTGTTACAACTGTGGTTCAGGTTCGTATTGATAACCGTATCAATATTAATGTCATATTCATTCTTGTTAAACGCGAATGGGATGTCAGACAGTTTTCAGATTAAAAAATGCCGTTCCTGAATTTAAAACAACCCGAGAAGCGTGTGTGAGAAGTGACACCCGAGGTTAAATGAAACTGCCTCTTTGAATACATCAATTCTTTTTTTTTTTTTTGTCGACTCTATTGATCTAAAATTCTTTTGACAGTTACTTTCCCTAGAACCAAAAGTGATGTCTTTGAAGACCAAAATACAAAGAGATTCATTTTACCGTAACATAACATATTGTAACATTATATGCCGTATCAAATTTGTTGCGAAGCATTTTTTCTTTCAGTGGATACGTTGATATTTGAGTTATATTGAACTATTTGACCAATGGTGTGTGCGTGATTGGACCGAATGGACCAAACCAACTAGTGTGGAGGTTTTGTTTGTGTGCGCCCCTGCGCGCGAGGGAGAGAGTCGTGCCACAGCCTGATCCACGGCGATTTAGCTGTGATGCTCTGCTTTGCACCTCACCCAGCAGCAATTTTCTAACCACATCTGCTGCCACTGTTTACACAGTAAAAAAAAAATGCAGATTCATATGCGGTTATTGTTTGCCTGTCTCTTTACGACACTGTAAGTGTAGACGGCTTCGGGTAAAGAAAACGGTCCAAATACGCTCCACTGTTTGTGCATGTACAAAACCTATACGTTTCTTATACGTGTCTTTTTATATATATATATAGTTTATATATGGTTTTCTCTCTCTCTCTCTCTCTCAGATGATGATGTGGTGTCCATGGCCGACTCCACCATCACTGTGGACGACATTGAGGGCGAGCTCTTTAAGATCGACAGGATCCGGGACGTGTTGGTCAGGCGGGAGTCCGAGCTCAGATACATGTGAGTGGCCGAACAACCCCAGACGCCGCTTCCACTTGGCGCCATGAGAGCATTAGTCGAAATGCGAAATAACAGAAACGTCACGTCCGGTCCTGGGAACCCCTTGTTCCTCTTTCCAATAGTGGAGGGAATACTCTGTGGCGTTCGCTGCCCCTCTGTGTCCGGTTTCACGACGAGGTTCGGCGATGGGATTTGGCCGACCCATCAGAAAATATGAAATGCAGTGTTGCTACTCTCAGATCCTCAAATCCAGTGGGGAATTGAGGAGCGAGAACTGAGAAATTGGGAAAACCATCATCAGGCATCGGAGAAAAGCCGACGTTGGCATGCTCTTTATGTAAGGTACAATGGCCATTTAAGGCGGCGTAGATAGTATAGCTGTGGTGGTCAGCCATGAACATGTTCGTGTTGCCCAACAATGGTGCGTTGGAATGAAAATCCATTTTTGACCTATAGGTGAGGCTGAATTTGTAAGTAAGTGGTTGAAGAAAATCATGAGGCGCTGTCAACTCAAGAAGAGTTACGCCTAAGTAGCCTTTCCGAAATATAATGTCACGATTCTTTCATTTAAAACCAACGGTGTTGAACAACAGGCTTGTTTTTTTGTTTTTTTTACCGACGCCGTTACGATAGCAGCTCGGATCTCTTAATTGTTAGGAGCACCGCCGTCTCTTCTCTACCCCCATCTCTTTTCTCCGCACACCAAGCTGGCCGCCATTTAAAAAAAAAAAAAAAAAATCAACGGCTCTACCTTGGCTCTCCCTACGCATGGTAATGCGCGGATATTTATTCACTTGCTCCTCTGAATGATGGGCGGTAAGGCTACTCAGACGGCGGTGGGAATGTGAGGTGTGCGCGTATGTGTGTGTGTGTGTGTGTGTGTCTGTGAGAGAGAGAGAGAGAGAGAGAGAGAGAGAGAGAGGGGGGGGAGATGTTGTCTTCTCCTGTGTGGAGCACAAGACCAATATTCAAAGTGTCTCTGTTGGACACAATTCCTTTTTTCACTTTCACTAATGTCAAGTTTGACCTCCTTGCTGCACTCCCAAGTACAAAGTGTGCAGTATGCATTGTCGTTATTCAATAGTATACCTCCCTGCCTCCGCTTACTTTTGTCGCTTTTGTCACCCGCGTGCAGGATGGATGACATCCAGCTGTGCAAGGAGATCACTCGCCTGAAGAAGGAGCTGCACAAATTGGTGTCCCTTCCTGGTAAGACCCAACCTCTTCCCCTCGGTGGATACCGATGTGTGTTGAGGACGGACCAAAGCCGGACGAAAAAAATAAATAAAAAAATAAAAAATCCAAATCAAAAGCAAAGGAAAAGTGTGGGGGAATTTGGGTAGGTCGACGTACTCGCTTCCTTGTCGAAGTATTGAATGACTAGATCCGTCCGTCCATCCGTCCCTCCGTAACGCTACGCTAAGCTAATCCCGCGCGGTCTTTAGCTCTATGCCTAACGGACGGGCGCGATGGTGCTTTCCGCCGACTCACCGGGGCACCGAGCAAGAGTGCACGTCACCGCGCGGAGCACATTGAGGAATGGTTGCCCAACGTGTCACCCCCATCGCCGTATTGTGGCGTCTCACCCCCGGCAGACCACGACAAGTCCAAAGAGGACCGGCAGAAGGAAGAGGACCTACTGCGGCAGATCCACAAGCTGGTGGAGACGCGAGACTACCTGGTGGACGACGTGGAGTTCGAGCGACTCAGGTGGGTGGGCCCCCCGCGCTTCCGTTGGCCCGTAACACGTCGCGCTCGCGATAAGAGAGTGCAATGTTCACCGCGGTCGCAGAAATCAAGGAAGAACTCCGACTTTGCGTTGAGCTTTTTTCTGTTTTTTTTTGTGTGCTTTCATCTTTTCTAAATGCCAAATCAGATATAAGAATCAAAGCCTTTTTTTTTTTAATTACCTTCTTGTCGAGTGATCTCTCCCTTTCCTTATCATCCATATGCATATATATATATATATATATATATATATATATATATATATATATATATGGTATATATTTTTTACAAAGCCACCCCACTGCGCTCCGTAACAACACTGGACGTCCCCCCCCCCAGGCACCGCGCCGGGGAGAGTGACACGCACCGCGCACTGAAAGACAGCCATTCCACTTACAGATATGGCGGCGTGCGTCACCGGGGCGCCGGAGGAGGAGCTGCCATGGCTTCGAAAAGCACTTGTTTTCTATCTATTCTGCGCTTCGGCCCGCGGTGTTATTTTCTCCTATCGTGATGGAGACGAGGGGTGAGAACACGCGCACGCCCTCCCCAGCTTCCTGCCTCGACAGATCCGTTGGGATGCTCCGTCGCCAACATGTCGAACGCAAAAAAAGCCTAGGTTTCTCCACAGGCCAACATTATAGGAATTAGTAAAGGTAAATGATCTTATCACATTCATTGTTTCCTCAATGTGGAGCTTTTGCGGCACGCGCAAAATGACGTTTGGCTGTGAAGTGGGGCTCACTGCGGAATGAATACATATACCGCGGAGGACCAAAGCACTGGATTCAGCCGCTGTGATCAGCTGGCTTTGTCCGTCTTTTTTTAGCTGTGCTGTGATGCTTGGTTAAATTTTTTTTAAAAAGGCAAAATGCATGACAGCTTGTTAGTTGTGGCTGACGTAGTGAGTTCCTCTTCTCGGGTCTCCTCCAGTTGAGACTGGCCGGAGCTCACTCACTCGTTAACTAACGTGACCTCGGACAGTATCGAACCTTGTTAGGGTGCGCGAGGCGTCGGCAGCTGACAGCCCGCTGTGAAGAAAGCACCGGAGGGGGGTTTCTGGGAAAGTGAGAGCAAGAGGAGGCAGGAGACCGGATGGTTGGCGAGAAAGTGAAAGTGACGGCTCTCGTGCGGGGCCATGCCCTTATGTCTTTCTTATTTCTACAGGGAGAAAGAAGAAGATAAGGAAATGGCCGATTTTCTGAAGTCCAAACTCCCAAGAAGTACAATGAAGAAAGGTATTTGCACCGAGTTGCACCTTTGTCCTCCTCGGTCAAGAAACTGAGCAGGAGGATCTGCAGTGTCAAATGTTTATTTATTTATTATTATTTATTTATTATTATTATTATTATTATTATTATTATTATTATTATTATTATTATTATTATTATTATTATTATTATTATTATTATTATTATTATTATTATTATTATTATTATTATTATTATTATTATTATTATTATTATTATTATTATTATTATTATTATTATTATTATTATTATTATTATTATTATTATTATTATTATTATTATTATTATTATTATTATTATTATTATTATTATTATTATTATTATTATTATTATTATTATTATTATTATTATTATTATTATTATTATTATTATTATTATTATTATTATTATTATTATTATTATTATTATTATTATTATTATTATTATTATTATTATTATTATTATTATTATTATTATTATTATTATTATTATTATTATTATTATTATTATTATTATTATTATTATTATTATTATTATTATTATTATTATTATTATTATTATTATTATTATTATTATTATTATTATTATTATTATTATTATTATTATTATTATTATTATTATTATTATTATTATTATTATTATTATTATTATTATTATTATTATTATTATTATTATTATTATTATTATTATTATTATTATTATTATTATTATTATTATTATTATTATTATTATTATTATTATTATTATTATTATTATTATTATTATTATTATTATTATTATTATTATTATTATTATTATTATTATTATTATTATTATTATTATTATTATTATTATTATTATTATTATTATTATTATTATTATTATTATTATTATTATTATTATTATTATTATTATTATTATTATTATTATTATTATTATTATTATTATTATTATTATTATTATTATTATTATTATTATTATTATTATTATTATTATTATTATTATTATTATTATTATTATTATTATTATTATTATTATTATTATTATTATTATTATTATTATTATTATTATTATTATTATTATTATTTATATGTTGTGGTTCACGGTGTTCTCTTGAGGGCTTGGAAAGATCAAGGCAAAGACTGGCTATTTCCCCACGAAATAAAATAAAAATGTCATTTCTTTTATATAAGGTCATTGATCAGAAAGAGAGGAAGTCAGAATCATCAGACATGGTTGAAGATGCCTCTTGCGCCGCACCGTTTTCATTTCCATCTGTTTGTCTCTTGTGCGGTGTCTTCGCCGCGCTCCCCAGGTGCACCGACCAGGCGGGCGCCACCCGGCGCCGAACAGACCCCCTCTCCCTTCACCAAGACGGGCCTCACCCTGCTGAAGGAGTGCTGTGGCTTCACGTGCTGCGTCATGTAGGCCGGAGCCGGAGCGCGGAGGGCCCAAACTGGCCCGTTGCACACGGCTCAATATTTCCCATTTTTTCAGCTTATCGGTCCGAGAAAGACTTGCAAAGATGGACGAAGCGGCGCCACAGCGCAGTGAGCAGTGGCAAGAGTCGACCCGCTGTCCCTTGAATCCCAAGTCGAAATCTTGTCCATCGTCGCCGCTCAGCCGACTTCTCCCGAATGGTAGCCTCCGTCAGACGCGTACAGCAGACACACCCCGGGGATTCACGCCACACCTACACGTTTTATATTTAAAGACCGGCTCGGATTAACCGCCGTCCCTCATTAGAAGGTGAAGCTGTGGAGCAGGAGTCAGCAGGCCACTCTCGAAAACACAGCTGGAACTTTATAATTAGCGTCACACAGATAGCACTAATGAAACTGGCCTTCATCTGGAGCTCTGTTCGGATGACGTTGCCTGTGATTTGACTCCACCTCAAAGCCTATGACCTTTTTTTTAAAAGGGGTGGATTTTGAATAAATATACATGTATATATATACATGTATATATATAATGTTTTTTCTTCAGTTATCCTCACACTGCTTTTTTTGACAAGACCCCACTCTTCCTCTGCATGAGTATTTACCATTCAACATGCTTTGGGGGGCAAACTGATAGCTGAGTGGTTACTGTGTTTCACGCCTTCCGCATGCACATTTATATTTGTTACCACCCCAAATTATATATTTTTGAATTACCTGAATATGTCCCTCATGGAGCGTGCCTATAAACCAGTAGATATACCTCCAACACATGGGGCACGGGGATGTAAGGGCCAATCAAACCACCGAGTTGATCCCTGTGTTGCTGCGAAGAATAGTCCCCGTAGCAACCATATATAGCCCGTATTTACAGTGAGGCAATGAGGAAGGTGCTTCTGAAAAAGATTGGAGTCCAGAGTTGTGGCAAAAGCAAATGCTCGAGTCCTATCATGGTTACCTAAGAAATTAAAGGCAAAAAGGGTTAATATTAATATTTTTGGATTCACTGGAAGGATAATGAAGTCTACTTGGGATTGCCAAAATTCTACGATAATTCAGTCTCTAAATCCCTTTGGCACATTCTTAAGTAAACTGAAAAACGATTTGAATATCAACACAAAACTGCTCTGCTTGAAAGCCACGTCTCTCTGTTGTTTCATTTCCGTCCATTCTAGATGGCAGATGAGACATTTCACCCATTTTTCTTTCACACATTTCTTCTGTTTGACAAAAAAGAAAAAGAAGATTTATTTCATTTTTCGTCCTTCATATCAAATGTGACGGACACATGAAAACAGCGACCTCTTTTGTTCTGCCTTTTACAATGGTTAGTCTCAACGCTGTCTCAAAGGTTGTTGTACATATCTCCCAGTAACCATCTCCGGGGCTGTCACGGAGATTCACAGGGTAATTAGATGCGTGCCGGTAATCTAAAAAAAAAATGTATGTAACCTATAGCTGGGGAAGATTGTTTCATGTTATTTGGGTTGATAGCTGCATATTCGAAAAGGGTGAATACGTGTGACGAAGAAATGTATCTCAAATCGTTTCAGTATCCCAGAAGCTATTTTACAACCAAAACTACCGTATTTGTAATACATTTTGAAAGAGATAATTACGGTTGGTTACACTATCATCACAGGCAAACAAAAATCCCTTCAGACTGGAATTCATTTCCTGCTTTCATGTCTGGTCATGTGATTGGGCTGCACACTGTGCAAATGCTGCTATTCTTCCTAAAGATTTGCATCTAATCTACTTCTCATTTCTTGATGTGGGGACTTTGAATTTGTGACATACAGGTATTATTCAGTTTTCACATCCAGACAAAAAAAAATTATAAAAAAAAACAACTGCTCAAAGCAGCCGGAGGGTTCTTGTTTCCCCCGAACCTCCTGACTGCTGCGTGCGAGTCAAATAAGGATTTTTCCGTGAAAAATCCTCAGAAATGAGACCCCGTTGCCACTTAGGAGACACGTTGCCGCAGAAGAGGGAGTCAGGGAGAGAAAGCGACACAAGCAGAGAGGTGGAAGTGGCGAAAGCAAGAGAAAGAAAGTGGAAGGTCACAGAGTTGCGGGGGGGGGGGGGGGGGGGGGGGACTGTGGGGGGGGGGGGGGGGGGGGGGGGGTTCTAATCTTCAGTGTGAGTCATCCTTAGTGGAAACACTGAGTTTCCACGAGGGACCTCATGGTCGTTGAACACCACGCGCGAAAAAGGGCAGGACTGTCATTCAGACAACATCATCCTGCACGCCTGCATATCTCTGCGTCTGTGCGTGTGTGTGTGGGTGTGTGTGTGTGTGACCTAATGGAATCGTATGTGTGTGTGAAACAAGTACAATAGAAAAGGTGTGAGTGTACGCGCGCAGTGTGTTAACCTCCGCTCGTCAGCGCGCCGTGGTAGACCAGGGGGATAATGAGAGGAACAATACGTATATGTCACTGCTCTGTTACTATGGTTACTATGATTTGATGGGAAACTGTCCTTCCTCGTTTCATTTGTTTGTGCCATGAGGCTACCGTAATATGGCTACTTTTTCTTTACGCGTTTGCTGCTCTAGCTCTAAATCAAATCCATGAAATGATGTGACTTGTAGATTGTGTGTCATGGTCACAATGAGCGTAGTGACCAAGCACATAGGTTGCCAAAACTGCTGGACACATGAAATGCTATTGGAATTTTTATCAGAAAAATGACATCAGTAATATTTTAAAGGGTCTGAGTATGTCTGTTTATATATCTCTCTCTCTATACATGTATAT
This sequence comes from Colistium nudipinnis, assembly GCA_016785305.1. Classification (NCBI taxonomy): domain Eukaryota; kingdom Metazoa; phylum Chordata; class Actinopteri; order Pleuronectiformes; family Rhombosoleidae; genus Colistium; species Colistium nudipinnis. The sequence goes on from JAFBJU010001479.1 coordinate 431,792, forward strand.
ATCACCAGTCTAGCAGGACTTTCTAGGTTCAGCAGGTAGGTTTCTGCGGTCTGCGGGTCTCCTTGTGTTCTTGTGGCCAAGAAATGTTGCATTTCTTTGGATGTAATTGTTGGAAGCTGTGTGTTGAAAAAAAAACTCTGTTCAAACGTCTGTTCTGTCTGCTGCTTGGTCCCTCAAGACACTTTCTGTCTCCAAACTCTGCATTCACCAGTGGTATTTTGTGGAATCTTATATCGATTGAAATGCTCATTATGTCCGTGTGACTTTGCAAGGACATAGAAGTGGGAGACTGAATAAAAAGACCAAATAGGAAAATCCTCCTCGCCCCACTCATTGCCATGGATACCCAAGGTACAAAATGCACAGATATAAAACATCTGCCATATGCAGGTGATCATAATAACAACCGGGGTTATTCCCCTTATGATTATTTTATTATCATGTTTAATCAATTTACTGTTTTAGTTTTTGGTCAACTCCTGTTTTAAAAGACCCAACAAAAAATGAACTTTGAATTCTTTTCATTTCAATGTGGGTACCAGCTGAACAGCAGTTATCAAGTGCCCAGTCTCCGTTCTTTAGAACGTTTACATGGCAGAACTGTACTGTACTGTAATTCCATAACTCACTCCACTCTGTAGAGATCATTTTAAGATTTCGTTGAATATAAACGTAGCATGTGTCCAATATGAAGAAAACGTGTTGCTGGCAGAGGCGATCTTCAGAATTAAGTCCAATGGCAGTGATATGCTACACATGCAGCAAAAGAGCGGAGATGGTGCCTTTTGGAGATGTGCTGGAGAGTGAATACTCTTGCTGACGTTTTTGTGCGGAGCAGTTTGCTCTGATGCACTCACTGGGAAAAAAATGTTTGATCCCAGCAGGCCCGGCACTGAGTGTGTCCTGGATAATTAACCGTCCACTGACATGTCGGCCCCGAGGAGGCCAGCTGATGGTGTGCAGGCAGCTGGATCCTGCCCGCTGGATATTCTTTCATGTGCCTGACCAAATATGTGATTTGCACGGTGCAATCACAGGGTTTTGTGCGATTGATGATGAGTTTGATGACATCGATTCTTTTTCTATTAGGCCACCGTTTCTATGTCCGACTTACAAACCTACTGTTGCCTACTGTTTCTCATTTGCATCCGGTGTCATCTCCCCTCAGTCCATAGCTTTAAATATGACAGCAACATTAAGAATAATGAGTGCGTGGGCTGGAGCCTTCTAGCACCGCGATTTGACACCACCAAGGTTGGTCAAAGGATTGCATGTAGGCATGCATTTCTGTGTGAGAGAGAGATAAAGACAGAGAGTAATGGGGCATACAGATAGTCCAAGCACACACACACACACACACACACACACGCATATTGAAATATCTATGCTGTGTTTAAATTATTATTATTATTTTTTATATATTATTTTTTTATAAAATATTTAAAGACACCTTTAACCACAGGGTGAGTGCCCTGGCTAATATTACCATTTGCTGTATAGTTGTATATTGTGCTTAGAACTTAAAAGGCTGTTGATGTTTTTTACTCACACAGACACGTCCACGCACACACATTTTTTTTTTATATATATATTTTATAATTTTAGTCGTTAATTATGTTGACAATGTGATAAGAAAGCATATGGAGTATATTTAAAAAAAATACATCTTCATGTTGGTTGTTGGGGAACCTTGGACCTCTGATGTGTGTTTTTTTTTTTATAATTTTAAAGACAGACCTTTGGCTCCATCTCGTGGTCAGACCGAGCCGTTGCAGCACCGACACCACCGTGTGGCCACAGACAGTGATTCTCTGCCAAGTTGAGCCACACGTCAGGGGTGAACCTGTACTGGTGGGCGGACGTGTGCGATGCGCGTCAGGCGGTTCCCGGATGCACCAAACAGAAACATGGAACGAGTAGTGGTGGAGGGGCCGATCAACAACGGTGAGATACACAACCACCTCCACGCCCTTCACACACACACGCACACACGCCCGCGCACGCGCACGCACACTTGTATTAACAAGGCATTTGGTGCAAATCTCGCACCGTGCAGAGAGACGCCTCCTCCTCCTCCTCCTCCTCTGACGCATGTGGTTCGCTGACGGCGGCTGTCGCCTGTGCAGGCGTTGTGTGTCGGTTGTGTGTGTGGATTCTTGTTGCTGCTGTCCTCTGTCACACGCCAGTCCTGCTGTTGTCCTCACTTCACCTCTCCGCAACCCAACACAAGCCACGTGCGCGCTTCTCCAGGGCTTGTTAGTTTAAGACTTGGGTGATAGTAAATAACAGTTGTGTTTTTTTTTGTTTTTTTCTTTCCTTTAAAGTCGCTATACACGTGTATTAGTTCGGGAAGTGTACAGCGGTGGTTTAATAATAAGCAGACTTCCTACTTCGCGTCCCTGACACGAGAAATATTAAAATATAAAAATAAAAAAATAAAAAATCAAAGCAGCAATAACAAAACATGGAACAATTATTTTTTCAGGGCCAGCTGATCCATGACCCTTTTTTTTAATGAACTTTTGTGCATCATCGCAATGTATTTGAATTTGTGTTCTAACTACGTAATCAACTTTCAGGTTTTTCCCTTGCTGGCCCTTCCACCACGCCACGAAAACGTCAGGTGCGTTTTTCGGCACGCCATGACATCATTCTTCTGCGAGAGGTCATTGCCCAGAATCCCTTTGCCTCCAAAGAGTCAGGTCAGTCTTTTAATAAAGAATGAATCCTCCCGAAACTTTCTTAAACGTGGATAATCAAAAGAGCATTTCCTTTATTATGTTTATTATTATTATTATTATTATTATTATTATTATTATATTTTCGACACATATAGCGATAACACGACTTAAATACCGGACATCTGTTAGAAGTGGAAAGCTGAGTCTAATGGAAAACGCGGCTCTTTCAACACGGACATGTCTGTTTACTCTATGTGGATCCAAAGTTGATTGTGTATTTAGTGTATGCTCACAGGTGTGAACTCCCTGAATCCTCTGCAGGAAGGATCTGGGCCCGTGTGGGGGAGATAATCACAGCAGCCCTCCAAGAGGAAAACTTTGAGGTGGACGCCAGGAGGTGTAGAGAGAGGACCATGCTGCTGCTGGACTACTACAAAAAACAAGACTTCCCCAGTTTGCGCAGGTACCTAAGGACAAACTCGATGACAAGTGAACTGTGTCAGACCCTGAGGAGAGAATGGCTTTGTTTGTGGGGTGCCATCAATTGTTCTAGTACCAAGACCAAAAAGAAGGCTAGCGTTTGTGTATATTTATGTGTGCATTCGGTGAAATTAGGTTTGGAACGGAGAGGTTGTACGACCAAAAGGAGGATTTGCTCCACGAGGTTTTGGAGCTGGAGGCTGAAAAGGGCCTTCTAGTCAGCAGCGACGCCTCAAAGTACCAGGTGAGTGTCAGTGGTGTCAGCCCGGGAAAGTTTTTTATTATTATTATTTTTTTTACGTTTTCAAATGCCTTTGAGTGGGTTTATTGGGTGGCGGATCAACTGTGTACTGTAGGTTATCTTCCATCCCTCAAGCTTTATTTTGTCAACTGACAGTCATTCAAAGTTGAAGGCATTGATCCATGCCAAGTATTAGATTACAATGCGTGACTAAGCTTAACGTTCGGTATGCTTTCAAAGACTGATCTCAATCAACACAGAGTTGACACACCTCTTTAAAAAAAAAAAAGCTCTGTTGTCGATAGTGTGTAGCTGCTCACACTTCACTGGAACCGACTGTGGCCAGGATCCAATGGACAGTAAAAACTTAAACACTTCCCGTTTTTTTCCTCTTGGTGGCATTCAGGTACAACAATAAATGCAACTGCTACTACTCACTACCACCTATATAATACCACCCCCACGATTACCGCTCGTACTTTTTCCGTGCTTACTAGATTGCAATTACTACACTAACATCTGCTTTTATGGGTTCCCTCTCGGTTGTTCTTCCTCTTTTAAAAGTGCTCTTGTCTTTTTCATTCCCAGGAAGACGAGCTGAAAAAACGAGCCATCGAAGAATTAACTCTCCCAGAGCAGGACAAACCCGACATCACCATCACACACACACCCACTGCAGGTAAAAGCCCTCGAGACACTAGACAGTCTGTCCGCTTGACACCAGCAGCACATTTAATTATTGGGGCCAGTGTCGCAACCTATAAAAATAGTCGAAAACACTGCCTGGATTATGGGTTTGATCCAACGTGATCGTTTTTGAATTGTAATTTTGAAAGTATGATTGAGAGTTTTTAAATGGTGAGAAAATGCATTCATTTTTTGTAAATGGGTTGGGACGATAGTGGCAGGAGTGGACACAACTTCAGTGGTGATTCAGGGAAATATTGGAGCTTTATTAGCTGTACTTTTTCATTCTAATTCTAATTCTTATTGGAACACACATCTTACCGTCTGTAAGCATTTGAGCACGGGGGAGATTTCATACATTTCATACCACACATCTCCGAAAGTGGATGGGGTGGTAACCCTGTATGTTTTGGGCGCGAGATGGAAAAAATATGAAGAAAAGTTCAAAACTGTATATTAAAGCAATTGCCATAGTGGGTATTGTGCAGCTTAAGCTTCTGCAAACCCTGTAGCATTAACCATATCAACACATTCACTGAAGCTTTGCTGAGCCACTGTTTTTTTTTTCAGATGTTTCGACTGAAGTAGAATTAAAACTTGAATACACTTAACATTAATTAGTAAGCACGTTTGTGGTGCAAACGTTCGCCTGGAAGTATGTGCCAATGTTAAATATATTTTACGGTAACTGTTTTGCTGCTTATAAGTTATTCAATAATATGGCACTTATTTTGCAAAGGTTATCAATGTGATGTTGATTATATGTTTATGTAAATCTTCTCAGTGTATAGTAAAGTTGTAGATTTGCATATCCTTGCATAAGTACTGGTTAGTTACTTGAAACCGAAGATGATGTTTCATTAAGAAATAGAGAGATATATAATATTATATGGGTCTATAGCACATACACATTCAGCCTCACTTTAGTTACATTTAGCTGATAACACTAATTGTGTGTGTAATCTGTCTGACGGGTTCTCTCTTCAATATGAAATGGATGGGCCTTACTGAAAAGTGCCTTAAAATAATATATTGTGATTCGGCGCCATTGAAATAAAATGTAATTTAAATGTAATTGACAGGAGTATGCATGTGTCCAAACGAGCATTTCAGTGTCAGAACTTTCACTAAATTGCACTTCGTTGTCAGATTGTTGTCCGCTGTTATTGCTGCAGCGCAGCCTGACAGGTCAAATGTAGAGCAAATTAAAACCCAATGAGGCGCCACGTTATTTGGTATTTGCGCTTTAAGATGACGCCATATAAATATCACGCGCCGATTGGCCAAGAACACGTTTTACACGCCTTCTGTTGTTCGGAGCGTCTCTGATTGGCTGCGGCAGTCTCTATGTTCCAATGAGCATACTTTTGTGCAGTGTTTTTTTTCTCCTTCCTGCTACAGCGGCTGCGTTGCTAAGAAGTTTTCACTTTTTCCGGCGGAGTTTGCTCTCAGCTAGTTCTCGGGGGGGACGAGACACACGCGGTGTTTTTCGGTTAAAAGCTAGCGTGCCGCGTGGAAACGGAACCGGAGGTCTTCCCCGGGTTTTCTCCGTGCGAAGGCGCCTGCCGAGCGGCTAACCGCAGCGCCAGAGTTGCTCCCACGTTAAAGGCGGAGCGTTTCCTCTCTCTTTTTGTCGTCCGTGTGTGTGTGTGTGTGTGTGTACAGCGTTGTTTACACACTTTCAACGGGATTTCTGTGCGTCTTAGCTGACGGTGCGAGTGCGTGGTGGCGCGCCAAACCGCCGCGCGCTTCACGATTAGTGGGGAAAATAACCGTTTTTCTGCTTATATCGTCAGACGGTTATTTTTTCTCTCTCCCCCTTTTCTTTGAGCGATTGAGAGGGGATCGTGACCAAACAACCACACAGAGGCCAGACGCAACATGCCAATAAGGCGTTTTGGGGGTCACAGGTCACTGGTCTCTCTCAGCCCCAAATTGTCGTATGGTTTCAGGAAAATGAATGTCTCACGAAGTGGATACCGTGTGTTCTCCGCCAACTCCAGCGCCGCCTGCACGGAGCTGGCCAAGAAGATCACAGAGTGAGTGTTTTCCACACGCATGCACGCACATAGACAAACACACACAGGAAATCACAGGCTAACTCGAGTCACATTTTGCCCACAAGATGATTGTGCGTTGGATTAAAACACTTTCTTGGGCAGCGTGGTCCACAGCAAGAGTGGAGAGGAAGGCGGAACATGTACCTTACATGTCCATATTTATACAGTCGGGTTGGATCTATTGGATGGTATATGGATATAATGTGTATGTTTGGTGAAATATTGCCTCTCAAAGAGAGTGTCTGTTCCAATGGGAGCACGATCATGAGCCTGCTCACATGGAAAGGTGCTGTGCGCTGTTCTGATGAGTTCTCACTTTTTTTTAACTTGTCATAATAGTTACAGCGAGTTAGACACTCAGTCGATTGCTTTTTGTATATTGTTTGCATTGACTCATAACTCTGTGCTTAAAACAATTGCAACATTTTTTTTCTCCTAGGGATAAGTGGCTAGTTTTATCACTTTTTTAAACAAACAAACGCATTCGTGCTTTGTCCAGAATATCATCTAACTTTAACAAACTCAATGTTGGCACCAAACCCTTGCTGAAACTACACTTTAAAAAAAGGATTGATTGAACTCTGCCCTCTGGTATTGTAAGTTCCTCGTGATTTATATCTGTAAAACATGAGATCCTCTTTGACCTTAAGTGGCATCTTAAATTGACATTGGACTATGCAGAGCATTGTACATTGAAGATAAAAGAGTTGTTTTATTTAATGATGAAAAATCTATAGTTTATTTCTTCTGTGTGTCTCTGTGTGTGTGTGGGTGTGGGTGTGGGTGTGGGTGTGGGTGTTGGTTCAGTAGGAAAAAAAGTTAATCTCACTTTGGAAAACAAACTAAAGAAGGAATATTTATGGAAAACACTGATACAGATCTCTGCAAACATCTCTTGATGTTGGCCCGCTGTCAATGTAGAGCTACCGTGTTTTTCTCCCAACGTTAAAGATTTGTCATGCTGCCATGGTCAACTTGCGTAGCCCACACAAAGGGAAAGAGCTGTGTCTTCTTAGTTTTTATTGTTAGGCAAAATTGCAAAACATTAGTAGGAAGATTATGTTGCCGTTCTGGTGCAGAGCCGGGTTCCTATGGGGCAAAGGTCAACGTGGGTGGAGAGGATATGCGAATGTGCTGTAGCGAATAGTTACTCACGAGGTGCAATCGTGGTGACTGCAGGTGTGTGTAAACACCGCAGTCAGACTATATTTTTCATAATAATTCCGCACCACATGTGAATATTGCAAAGCAATTCATAAGGCTGCAAACTGGTATGTGGTAGATAATTATATCTATGAAAACAAGCAACCTTTCAAGTATAACGTCTTGTTTTTTGTTTTTTTTTACTTTGATGTGCCATGGTCACAAAAGACGATGGCTCTATAGCAACTATTTTGAGGATTTAGTGTTGTAAACAGGGTGAGGCCCCCGGAGGCAGAGAGGCCGTCTCGTCTCTCGGGATCAGGGCTGATTGTACTGGCAGAGTGTCACCAGGTCCAGTCCTCACGCCTCTGGTACGGTTTAAGGTGCCACCAGGGTCATTCGTTGTAACGGGCCGTGTTATGCATGTGGCTGGTTTCCAAAATGGAACAGCATCATTTCCTGCTTGAGGCTCAGTTGTATTCACGCTGCCTGGGCTTGTGCAGGATTTTATACAATGCGGAGCACTAAATTAATGTCAGCTTAGTGTTTGTCTGTGCCAAGTGCTTTCAGCGGATTTGTTTTGCCAATTTGGAGCTGGCAACCGATCTTACAACTACATTACTGAACTTCAAGCGAATATTTCATTTGTGGGCTTCCCCCTATTGCTGCCTTTTTTTTTACCCTAGCTCTAATGAAAAGCTTCAAAAGGGACCTTCGGTTATTCACTCCTGATATTAAAAAAACAAAGTTTGCACGTCAAGAGTTTTTTTTTAATGTTGAATGATGACTCTGCTTAATATTTATATTTGATGAGATAATGTTCGATATAACATTGACGCAATACAATAATTAAAAACGGGTAAAGGTATGTGATGTTTTTAGCAATCGGCACTGTTATTTTTTCCTCCCTAGGCGCCTGGGTGTGGAATTGGGCAAGTCGGTGGTTTATCAAGAGTCAAATTCAGGTAAGGGTGCCAAATATTCTCAGTTACCCCATTTTCACATAGGTCGTCTTACAGAACACCTGGTTAAGCGCTGTCTCGCTTTATGTTGCCCATAAACCCACGCGGGTTGTGCTTCATTTATTTTCCAGAAACCAGAGTTGACGTGAAAGAGTCTGTCCGCGGACAAGACATCTTTATCATTCAGACCATTCCCAGGTGAGATATGAGGATGCGATTGATGTCTTTTGAGGATTTTCTAGAATCTAAGAATCACATCATAGCACATTTCAGTTCCATATTATAACTGTGGGACACAAACGAGCAAACTGACAAAGTTCTCAGCTAATCAACAAGTAGAAACTACAGAAAGGTGGTAAAATGTTCAGGAAAGCAAAGAGTGAATAATAGAATTAAGCTGTGCTATTAAATATAAATAAATCTTCTTTGGCTGCTGTGACCTTGATAAGTTCTCCTTTTTTTTTTGTTTACTACATTTAAATCCTTGTGCAGCCCTTGGTCCGGGTGCTTTAACTCCAAACCAAGTTTCCTTTTACAGCAAGTGAAAGTAGAGAAGGCAGCACTTACTATGGCCGTTGGCCTGGCTCATCCATTATTTGCTGTTAGAAGGAGACATGGTCTGATTGGTAGCCAGATGTCAAACCGAGGGACATCACATTGCGTATTAGTTTGTGAAGCTCTAGCAGGCCACCGGTCTGCCTGTGTGGGATATCTGGTTTCAACACAGATCAAATGGCTACATGCAGTATCCTGTTACTCTGAGGGCTTCTTAACATAGTCAAGTTTTCGCAGTCATCAACGTAACTATACATATAAAATGATTTACAGTCGCTCTGAATGCACAGGATGTCGATTTAAAATATTCCCCTAAGAAATGTATGTTATACATTTCCCATAAAGAAGTGTTTTCATGAACCCAATTGATATTCAGGTCACGTTGAATCATGTGCACGGCAGGGCCGTGAGACTTTTGACATTTTGCTGTTGTAACTCCATCAATTTCATCTGCAACACGAAGAAGAGTTCCCGATTTATTTTAGGTTTAGCGTCCAGCACAAACTTGTGTTCAGGTGCCGAAAACCAGGCCCATTAAAAATGATGTTAATCATGTACCAAATGTTGACTTTATTCCACCATGGTTTATGTGACGATGATCTCGTAATCAAACACGAAGCTGCTTACTATCTTTCTGTGGCTGAGTTGCTTCTCCGTTTGCATGACTGTAGGCGACTGCGGGTCGTCACACGTTCCTATAGCCCTCATTGTTTTCGTTGTGTCGCTTGTCAGAGATGTGAACACGGCCATCATGGAGCTGCTGGTCATGGCTTATGCCCTGAAGACGTCCTGTGCCAAGAACATCATCGGGGTCATTCCCTACTTTCCTTACAGCAAGCAATGCAAGATGAGGAAGAGGGGCTCCATTGTCTGCAAGCTGCTCACGTCCATGTTGGCCAAAGCCGGTGAGGACTGCATGGGGAAAACGAAAGGAATCAAAAAAAAATATTTTTGATTTGTCATGTATATGAATGTCTGTGTCCATGGAATGACACAGATTCAGTCAATTCATCATTTATGAGTTGCAGACACGGGTTATATTCTGTTTTTAACACATTTAATGATATTATTTATACACAATTGTCCACGGCGTGTGGTTTTACCGCATTACAAGTACAAGTGCTCTTAAATTGTGTGATCCAAACGCCGCAGAGAGTTGCTCTGAAATAGGGTCCAGCTTGTGATGTTGGTCTGTGGTGTTGCAGGAATAACTCACATCATCACCATGGACCTCCACCAGAAAGAAATCCAGGGCTTCTTCAGTTTCCCCGTCGACAACCTAAGAGCCTCGCCGTTCCTCATCCAGTACATCCAGGAGGAGGTGAGGCTGCTTCGCGCCGCACGCGTGCCTCATGGTTACGATCAGCGCTCTTGGTCTTGTATCCTGAAAATGAATATGACGATTGTTCTCCTTTAGATCCCAGACTACAGGAATGCCATAATCGTGGCGAAATCCCCTTCGGCTGCCAAGAGGTTAGGCGAGAAGATGAATTCTCCAACTGTTGGGACAGTTTAATTCCCGCTGTGTTCTTGCGGTTCTTTTGCTTTTAATAGGACCGCTCTGGTCCCTGTGGCTACGTTTAAGCTGCCGCGCAAACTTCCCGCCGGCTCTCTTTTGCCTATGTGTGCGCGTCGTCTTTGTCGGCGTCCCTGACCTTTGTCTGCCACCGCCTGCTTGTGTCTCTTAGAGCGCAGTCCTATGCAGAGAGGCTGCGGCTCGGGCTGGCAGTGATGCACGGCGAGGCTCATCACTCCGAGTCGGACATGGCCGACGGCCGACAGTCTCCCCCGCTGTCCCGCACCAGCACCGGACACACCGGCCTGGAGCTACCACGTAAGACGTTTCTCTATTCCTTTGGCATATATCTCTTTGTACTCATCTCATCTTGCCTCATATTCTCTCTTCAGCTGAATTTATCACACCCCGTCTATCTAAGTTTATCTCATCGTGTTTTTTTTTCTTTTTTTTACCCCCTTGTATCTTTTGCAACAGCAATCAGCAGTCATTACGTCCCATTCCTTGGGATAGAGCTCCCAAGTATGATCATGATGTTTGAATCCACTTGTGCTTCCTGATGGTTTTTTTTATTTCTTCCTGCATGCAATGAAAGAATGACTGACTGAGGGCTCCCGCTTCATTTTAAATTGGACACGTAAAAGGGACAATGGTTTTATTTAAGAGTTGTTACCTCTATGCCACCCCAGGGAAAAACAATCAACATATTTGATGATATCAAATGGGAAAAAATGTGTGTGGGGGGAAAAAAAAAAAAAAGTGAAATCTTGATATATGGAGAGAAAAAAAAAAAGGGCCATCATTTCTGGTCCTGGCCTCTCAACCAGTGCCGGCATAGGTGCTACCTCTCGGCTCCCACTGGAGGCATTTATTATTACTAACTGCTGTTTGATTTTGTACACTTTCTTCCAGAGGAATAATGTGCCTTTCTATTATTGCTAATTGCACTTCAATAATATAAAGTATAGTTAAAGCATCCGGAGAGTGATTGCTTTGAATATTGATTGAAATCTTATTCATAGGAGTTATTTCGCACAATGACCCCAGCCTACTACGGAGGCTTTGGAGGTATTTCGTATGCGTATTTTTTCGAGGTGTTCTATCCTAATTCTAATGTATAAGGAAATGCAACACACCCAAAGTGTCTGTTCCAAGTTTGTCCACCCGACACACGAGAGGATGTGGACACGACCCACTTTGCTCTTAGGGCCGATCACTTTCTGGTCTGTTGAACCACAGTTTCTGTATCTATGGGAAATACTTTCAGAATTTTATTTTTTTATGAAAAATATGTTCTGCTCTTCCAGAGCCCAATCGGGTCCTAAGATCAATATTGTGTCCATGAGCATATTTGGACGCCCTCAGTCGTCATCCTCTCAGCTGAAACGTTTGTGTTTCTTGTGTTCTGCAAATGAATGACCAACAATATGAAACATGCCATCACGCATTAATTCCTGGTAGATGCAATTACTCGTGATTATTCCTCGCAATGATTTGGGTTGTAAAATGACATGAAACTGGGCAAACTCGATAATGAAGTAAAAATGACAACTCGGTAATTGCTTTATGTCAACAAAATATACAATGATATTCAGACCCCTCCATTCCGTCCTTTCTATTGGTTTGAGGAAAAGGTTTTTAGTGTCTTTGCCGACCGATCTTGTGCTGAATTTGGAGACGGACCTCTGACTGTGCCTTGTTATTTTAAAGAAGGTTTTTCAGCGGTCGGGGTGTTTCTCTGTGGGACCCAACGAGTCAGATGTGGTTGGTTCTCGTCGTGGATTGATCATTATTTAAAATCACTTGGAAAAACTTTTGGTAATAAAACATTTAATGTTTGAGTTTAGAGTTTTTGACATGGGGATGAACTCCAAGATGAACATTTTTTTTAGATTTCTTAAAAATAAGGTTTGAAGAGATTAAAAATAATGGTCGATCCTGGTCTGTGGTTTAAAAAAAAAAAAAAAAATTGATGGTGTCCTCTCATTGGATTGGTGCTGTGGTAGCTGGAAACCTGTTGGGAGTCTAGCTGTCTTGCATGACGTTTGTTTCTAAATCAGAGTCCTTCTCACTAAATCTTTCTTTAAATCTCCCTCAAGTCAAGAATCTGCTCCAGATTGAGGGTCACGGGATAGATTCCACTCACTGTGCCGACGATGATCCTCTCAAATCTGTGTCTTTTAGTGATGATGGCAAAGGAGAAGCCGCCTATAACCGTTGTCGGAGATGTTGGGGGAAGAATCGCCATCATTGTTGTGAGACCACTTTTACTTTGACTTGTAGTTGGAAAAATCCATCCACTGTACTGAAACACAGGATGTCAAAAATCAGTGTGTAGAATAGATTCAATTGTGTTGTTATTTTCCCTAAAGGAGACATTTAAATTACTGTGATTTTTTTTTTTAAGCTATGTATACACCTTTGGTTTTTGACCAGGAAACCCCACTGCATGTCTTCATCTTAGTTGAGAGTTTGTCCGTATGAAAGTGTAAGTGACATGAAGTGAAGGTATTTATGCTCTAAAGGTTCAGTAAGTACATTGTTGAGGTAAAAAAACAAAGAAAACAGGACTGTTTTACAAGCCCTCATCTATGGATGTAACGTTATTCTTTTTCTGCGTATATCTTGTGTTTTCTTTCGTTTTCGTTTGTTTTCGTATACCAATGCATGATCCCTAACACCGTGTTCGCCTTCTCAGGATGACATTATAGATGACGTGGAGGACTTTGTTGCGGCAGCAGAAATCCTGAAGGAGAGGGGAGCCTACAAGATCTACATCATGGCCACACATGGCCTGCTGTCCGGAGAGGCCCCAAGGCTAATAGAGGAGTCGGCAATCGATGAGGTAAACATCAACGGTAGATGGCAAATAAATGATCCATCATCTCGTCGTCAACATTTACATATCTATAAAAATGTATATCAAATGATTCAATGTCAGAAGGAGGATGACGCGGATTTGAAACTACCTTTAGGAAACGACAACATTTATTACAAAAGGATTAAAACGGCAACAGCAGATTTTTTTTTTTTTTTTTTTTTATTCCCATTCCCTTCCCTCCACAGCACATACAGCATATCAGATAAGCATTTCACTTTGCAAACACCCATACATTTCTGTCGTTTCTGAGACGAAGTTTGGCCAGTTATTTCGAGCTGTGTCCTTTGCTATCTTATATATTTAGATTTTGTCTCAGGAAGATTAAAGACGCAACTCTTTGACTTTTTGTCAGTTTAACCCCGATTTCAGCCTTCCATCAACTGCATTGGTAAGGTGCCGCGTGAGCACTGGCTATATAGGGGAATGAACATGTGGGTTTTCATATAATAATATCTTAAAGAAGCTTAGTTGAGGTACTGTATATAATGATTTATGTGACAACCTATCCCATGCACTTGGATAAGTACCCACTGAGTACCTTGGTAACCAAGTCACTTAGTAAGTACTTACACTTGGACTCAGGATAACATTGTCATGTTGCTCCTGCAGGTGGTGGTGACCAACACTGTTCCGCACGAGGTTCAGAAGCTGCAGTGTCCAAAAATCAAAACGGTGGATGTCAGTATGATCCTGGCTGAGGCCATCCGGCGCATCCACAACGGCGAGTCCATGGCCTATCTGTTCCGCAACATCGCCGTGGACGACTGAGGCAACTCACTCGTACATTTACATTCCTGCACGACAGCAAAGCAAAACACACTACCAAGCAACTCGGGTGCCTGTCGTGGGTCTATAAGCTGTATGTGGTATATAAAAAAAAAATCTAACATAAACTCTGCTGCCTCTGGTGTGTTACGCAGTGCAACCGTATACACAATAAACTGTTTCACTTCACTTATTCATTCTTCCCACCAATTGGATTATGCAACATCATGTATCATGGCAAATAAAAGTATTCTTGGGTGAGTAAAGATTTCATCTTTTTTTTTTTCTTTTTTTTTTCCCAATGCAAAAAGCTAGTCACACTGAGGTAACTGGTTAACGGCACCGTGTCACATCTGGCCATATGAAGAGCGGCCGTGGTTTGCATGTTGGACTGGAAGTGTGTAGACATTTCTGCAAGTGTTAGAAATGTACAGTACTGTGGCTTCACACTGGAACCCTACACTTTCAGTCGCAGTTTCGGTGGCAGTTGAGCGCGTCTGCGTCGTGAAGCACGGCAAAGCAAGATATGGGCCATTGTGATTTTCAGCCGTGGCTAGATGGGACATGAAAGATTTTCCCCATCTTTTCACGGCCGAAAAGCGTGCCGTTGTTGGTTTGCGCCGAGCAACTCTGCTTTGCACACATACGGCTCTGTATGCCTCCTAATAAGTGGATGATAAAATGTCCAGTGAGATGTGGGAGGGAAAAAAACATGGCAAATGGGGATTTCAAATCTACTGCAGAGCCGAGCCTTTCTACCGCCACGGACGCAAACTCCTAAGCAATCTGTAAAGTACATTTAACATTTTTTTTTTTTTTTTTATTCCCTTTTTGGGGCCCATGACTAGAATGCTGACACATTTACAAGTGTCTCACGCATTGACACATGACTGCTAAACGCTCAGTCTGTGTAAATACAGGCATGTGACACATCATTCGATTACACACTGTTCAGTTATTTTTACCTTGCTACTTAAGTACATTTCAGTACAGTCGGCATACACACAGACTTTATACCGTATAATCTTGCAGTGTTTTGTCCAGGACCCTGAACTTGTTCTAAACGCCTCAGAGTAACTTTAATCCGCTGAGGAGCTTTGACCAAGTCCAGGGGCAAAGGACATGACACGGAGACGCAAGGCCTGTCACGGAGTACCTTTTAAAAATCGATGACGAGGTCAACGAAGTCCCTCTGACCCTCTACAGCGGAACTCCGCGTTTTAAGATATTTGAGAAATCTACGCACCTGCGTGACAGCGAAGCCGCTGCGTGCCTCCATCCCTTCGAAAAATGAACGAGCGTGGAGTGCAGAGGAGTGTTTTCAACGTGGACCGAAAAAGGAACTGCCCCAAAACGTTAACTGAGCCACTTCCTCAAATTAAAACAGGAAACTTCAGTCTAATCTGATGGAATGGGGGTGGGGAGGGGTGCTCCACCTGAGCGTTAGAGCTGCGTGCTCTCGTTGCATTTAAGGGGAACCGTGCACGGCTATTTCAGGAACTGCAGAAACGATAATTTTTTTTTTTTGGGTCAACCAGTTAGACAGCAGTAGTGTTGCTTTTACTTGAAACGGCTTTGACAGTTGTTCCCCTTCAGGCCTGCAGCCAGTCAGAAGTGGCCTCACCGCCTCATTCATTGAGTCTGCTTTTATCTTGGGTTGGTGCACATTTAAGAACTCTTATAAAGAACCCAGGGCGTTGAGGCCCGTGTTGGTTCAATCGAATTGAGAATGTGCACAAACAAACTTTGAATGTTAATATGGGTCAACCATTGTGGATCCCACACTGACCATGTTTAGTTTGAAGCTTCATTGCCTCTGTAGAAACAAGGAAGGACGACTCACTGAGCTGATCCGTGGACCTAGTGAATGCTTTGTGTATTTTGTACCAACAGAGGGCGGCAAACCCTAAAATACTGTCGCATGCTTCATTTTAGAGCTCAACCGCTTGCATTTTCTTTCACATTTGATATCACTGTGCACATTATCTATTGTTTGATTCCCATATTTCAATAAGAGGAATACCAATAGAACAACAAAACAATAACAACACAGTGTTTGTGTGTGTGTGATGGTTTTGTTTGTGGAAATGACCCCCTAAGAAAGCCAATATTCTGGCTTCTGTAAAATATGCACAGCACCAATATTGACACATATTTCCCAACCATTGTTAGTTTCTTACTTGTTGTTGGGTCATGGTTTCTAACTGAAAGTGCTGTGGTCTGGATAATTCTATTCAAACACGCTTTACCCTGAAATAGGTAGATTTCACTTTTGCCCTTTCGTGATCTCGTGAAGACAGCGACTGCCAAATATATTGAATTTGCAGTTTTGGTTTATGATGACAAACACCATTGGACCTTCAAACAGACATTACATTTACAAAATAATAGAAAAAAGCTACAGTAGCTCCGTAGCACAGCTATAAGTATTTGTTATTTTTTGTCCCCGAGACATCTTGTGTACCTCCATTCATTTTTATATAATGAATCCACTGATATGATAAGCCTGTCGAGTTGATTTAATGTTCATGTGATAGGTGATCTATATAATATTTTAATATGTAATTTAACTTCTTTGCATAAGTATTCAAATACAAATACACATTTCACGTAGTCTTTTATTATACATTTAGATCCACATTCCACTTAAATGTGTTTTATAAACAGCAAAGTAATAACATTTGTGAGTGTATGCAATGATAAAAATAAAAAAAATCTATAAAAAAAAAAAATATATATAACATTGAATAGTCAGTCCAAAATAAGAAAGTGCATTTACAGTTCACATTTGCATTTCACAACATTTCTTTAAGCACACGTTTTTTCATGCTTCATGGAAAATTGGAATGGAGTAGGAACATTTGTAAACATTATGATGTGCTACAGTTGAATTAGTAAATTAAAACAATTTACAGGAGTAATACAAGTTTTTCACAAAAACACAATGTATATATATATGTATATACATATACACACACACACACACTTTTTCTCAGTAAACAATTTGTCAGCAACAGTCTGAGTGCCTTCACGTAAGTAAAGATTTTAATTTTTAATTTTCAATGCTGTACGTTGATCTTTACACCAGCCGCATTTGACCAAATAAGTAGCAACAACATTACATCAAGTAAACAACTGAGTAATGATTAATGTGCTTTCTCTCTCTATCTCTCTCTCTCTCTCTCTCGCTCGTTCGCTCTCGCTCTCTCTCTCTCTCTCTCTCTCTCTCTCTATTTCATCCTCAACAGGTGGCAGTCTTTTCAGTCCCAACACCGTTCTCCTCTTCAGCTGGGAATCCTGAAGTTTATTTGTTGGACCAGATCACTCACTGCAATCTGGAAGCTCTTCACCTTACACCCCCCCCCCCCCCCCCCCCCCCCCCCCCCCGCCCCCCCCCCCCCCCCCTCCTTGAAGGGAGTATGTGAAGAAGCACTGTGTTTCACCACATGCTCTCCATCTTCTCTCAACTATCATCCTTCTTTTTTTTCTTTTCTTTTTTTTTCCTTCTTCCAAACACCTCCCCGTTCCGTCTCCCGGCTACGACAGAACACAGCTGTTGGTCTTGTTCATCGGTGGCCGGAAGTTGGTGTCTTTGGGAAAGGTCTCCCTGCGTCTTCGCAGCATGGGGCTCAGGCGGCTGGGAAGGTTGACCTGCTGCAGCAGCTCCTTGAACACCTCCACCACGTTGGAGCTCTCCTTGGCCGAAGCCTCCAGGTAACTGTTGTTCCAGTCCAGCTCCACGGTGGACAGCACGTCCTCGCCGGCCACCTGGCGCTCCTGCCCCCGGTCCACCTTGTTCCCCACCACCACGATGGGCGTGTACTTGTCCTCCTTGATCTCCAGGATCTCGTCTCGAAGGGTCTTGACGGCCTCCAGGGACTCGGGGTCGTCCACGGCGTACACCAGTGCGAAGGCGTCGCTGTTTTGGATGGAGAGTTTGCGCATGGCGGGGAAGGAGTAGCTGCCACTGGTGTCCAGGATCTCCACGGTGACCTTGAGCCCCTCGATCTCGTACTCCATGCTGTGCATCTCCTCCACGGTGCGCCGGTGTTTGGGCTCAAACGTGTCCTGAAGGAAGCGCCGGATCAGGGCTGTCTTGCCCACGCCAGCTGCCCCCAGAAACACTACACGCACCCGGGTCTTCTCTTTCACCTCCAGAGACATGCTGGCTTTGGTTTTCCTGGCCAAAATGAAAAGAAAATGTTCCCCCAAAACAGCCTTCTTCCTCTTCTGGGTAAATGTTGACAAATGTCCACGCTCCCTCTCTCTGTCTTGTACCCTGTCAAATATTGGTCTTTAAAAATGTCCCTTTTTTTCAGGAGTCCTTCTTCTTGAGCTTCTATTCTGCTTTTGTTTTCCCACCTGTTGGCGTTTCCTTTAAGTTGCTCATTGGATGCTCCTCTGCGTCTCCGCTCTCACACACACTGCCTTTTATGCCTGCTATGGTGAGAGAGCTCCCAGGTCCTCCTGCAGGTTGCAGCCAATCAGCAGAAGGCAGCCTGTTGAAGTGTTACGTGCAGGCGGCCAATGGTGGCAGAGCATGCAAATCGGCACATGCGACCACATCAGGAGGAGTAGGGAGAATAAACAGTAGACGGGAGCATGGAAAATACTGCTTGAGCAGGAACCCCATCAGCCGGTATGTCTCATGCCTCTGTTGTGACAAAATACTTGCAGGCATGTGTCAGAAAATATATATTTTTTTACATTGCTCCCGTTATCTTGGGATGCAGCAAGGAGTTTAGTACCCTCAGAGGGCTTTTAGTCATTTATTTCTGGTGTCACGTAGACATTAATCTCCTAAATAAACAATCATCAGTCACACAAACAGGATGTGACATGAATTCCGATTGATTCAAGCTCCTCATACATACTATATTTGCTCAGGTCTGCACCCAGTGATTAGATTGCAGTATAGGACATTAGAGTGACATGAACGCAAAGTAGTATATCGGGGGTGTAATAAACGATTCACTTCCTGGATCAATCACACCACAAATGAGTTCACCCACCACCAAAAGCGAAATTGTCACATTTGTGTTTAGGCTCATGCTCGGACGTTCTGTTTTATTAAGCTCGTGCTTATGCTAAAGAGGAATTTCCTGTTTTGAAAAAAATACCCACGTTTTCTGTCGTCCCTCGTCTCTTTTCACTGCAGTTTTTTCTAGATATATGTGCGGCATGAAGGCTAAACTGATGATCCTTGCCGTCTGGGTGTTGAATAATAATATGTTTTTTGGTAACACCAGTTATTTGTACGCACATAAAGCAGCTGCAAATGTCTATGAACTTAAGTGGCGTGCTTCACTCACTGGATCTTCGTGCGCACCCTAACAGCAGCGCTGTAATCGATGTGTAGTAAGGATGTGCCGTTAACCTTTGGGGCCCCCGAAACGTGAAGTGCACGCAGCAGGTCAATCCTGAGGTAATTGGCAGAGAATTGATTTTGACCCTTTCGCTTATGTCATCCGTCGGCAAGACCGCAAACCAGTGTTGACCGCGGTGAGGAGGAACCAGTGGCTCTCGGGCAATTTTTTTTCTATCTTTGTTGTTCAATAGGAAGCCGCACGAGATCGCAATCCTGACCAGCCTTCGCAGAATTCACAAACTGTTGGCACTTGTCTAATTCTGGGGAGAGCCGCTTGTAGGTTAGAAGTTCAGTCACACCTGGTGACGCGTGACTCTGCGAAACGCTTCCAGCCGCCCTCGGGTGCCCAATTACATGAAATGCGTCGCCAGTAGCCGTGTGAGGATGAGTCCTGTCAGAGTTTTGTTCCTGGAGGATCGAGGCCCGACTCGCGATCCTCCCAAATATACCCCGGAGGCCGGCATCGTGTCACAGACTGTGACTCTCCCTGCCTTGTTAGGTTAGGAAACGGCGTGGAACCGCAATGGGCCCCAGGGGTTGGCGTTGTTAAACCCCCCCCTTCCCGCTGTCCGACCAACACACACTTTATATTCACTGACACACTGTCTCCCCAGGGGGCTGCTGTAGCTGCGGGAGCCTCAGCTGTGGACCCCCCCGTCTTGACGCATAGTGTGAGTATTTTTCAACACTTTCAAGTCAAAGTGTGAAAAAGGTGCATTGTGGTACCTGACGTCCAAATCGTGGAAGAACTCCACCAAGAATATATTGTTTTGAAAAACTGAGCCCGCGCAGCCTAAAGATCAGCACCACCAAGAGCTTCAACCATAAATAGACCTACCATCTGTGGTCTCTGAATATTCTCGTGTGCCTGCACTATTCGTTCCTCATTTGCGATCCTGTCTCATGTCCTGAGCATTTTTGTCGTGCATTTCTATTTGCGGTCATGCTGTCCGTCATGCTGGCTGATGGCGTCAAGATGGCTCTGCCTGTTGGACGGTTACAGAATCTTTCCCCCCCCCCCCCTGATATGTGTAAAGACGAGACACTGCTTCAATCTTCTCCCCCCTTCAATTATTCGACTTTAGAATCCTTTCCTTTCCATTCGTCTCGCCGCTTAATTCCACCTCGGCTTGTTCGTGTTCGAATACCGAGTATACTTCTCGGGATTATACCCTTTATCTGCTCCGCTCTGTTCATTCCACCTGTTCAGCGTGCGGGCGCTCTGTTCCTGCGACATGTGTCGTGACACTATTGTACGCGAATGTGGCATTGTCCTTCGGTGTGCACGTGCCTCCGCTCGTTAGGCACATGCCGCCGATAGCTGTTTCTCTTGATTATTATTAATTAGGGTGTTATTAGTTGTATCTTAATTTGAACCGGATTTCCTGCAGGCTATGAGTTGTGTATTGTGTCGGCGCAAGGGCACTACTTCTGTTGATTGATAGAAATAGGGCCGTGTCTTGGCCCCCCTGGCCTGAGCGTGTGTCTGCGCTCCCTGTGGGAAATGTGTGCTGCACTGTCATCCTCTGTCCAGGGGACGGGGTTGTAATCTGACGGACGGCAAATATTAAAATTGACCTACATGTGCATTAACCTTCAACGCCACTGGCATATATGTTGAGGTCGGAGAAGGAGCGGTGAGGTTCAGCTGCGGCTCCATAGGGGAACATTGTCATGCGATGAAAACATAAAAGACATCCCCTCAATCCTTGATTGCCCGCTAAAGTTGTAAAGATAAGTGCGATGTTCTTCTGTTTCCCGTAGTCAATAAATCTTAACACTAAAACCAACATTGCAATGGTTATAAAACTGTACTTCCCTTCTCTGCCTGGCCGCCGGCTCCAAGGTTGTTGTTTGCGACTCGAGTTGTGTGTGAACGTTTAAGGCAAGTTGGTTCAAAATGCATACGCACATGCACGCACGGATTCATTCCTGTGCGCGATGAGGATTTGGAGCAGAAGGTGTGCGTGGGATGGATGGATCATCGACCGTGCCCCCTGTTAATCGCCACTGATGTGCTTGAAATAGGTTTGAGGCGACAACAAA
Organism: Colistium nudipinnis; assembly: GCA_016785305.1. NCBI lineage: Eukaryota > Metazoa > Chordata > Actinopteri > Pleuronectiformes > Rhombosoleidae > Colistium > Colistium nudipinnis. Next base: position 453,177 of record JAFBJU010001479.1, read on the forward strand.
GCTCCGTGGAGTCGTGCTTTATGGCGGCTTGGTGAGGACATTTATGTATTTTTTTTTTATTATTATTATTATTATTTTTTTGAATACTTCAGTTCAGCCGTAGATGTCTGTTTGGAAACTTGTAGATAATCGTGACACCATGCCGCGACGGGTAAGTACATTTGGATGGACGAACAGGATGTCTGCCGGGATAATGCGCATCAATGGTCAGGTGACATGTCTGGCTAGGCGACCGCTATCAGCGTCCCCATATCCTACAAGATAGACATGTGGTGATAATGGTCGCCAAACACTGGGCAGAGAGGGGGGGAATGGGTGGGGTGGGGGGGGGGGCATCTTGTCTCGTTCCCGGCAGACAAATAGGTGCGGATGATGTGCCATTGTTAATGTGCTACACGTTTTCCATGGTCCATAAGGAGGGTGTTTCATGATGATGGGGGCATCTTGTCTCGTTCCCGGCAGACAAATAGGTGCGGATGATGTGCCATTGTTAATGTGCTACACGTTTTCCATGGTCCATAAGGAGGGTGTTTCATGATGATGGTGTAAAAATGACCATGTCATGAGAATGTATATGACATCCCCCCCCCCCCCCCCCCCCCCCCCCCCCCTGTTGGTAACCACTTTTTTAAGTCAGAGAGCCTAAACACACCGACACATCGACACGTCCCCTGACTTGTTTCACCCTAAATAGTGGAATCAGGGCTTTCATCCCGTTATACTGACACTAAGGCCAAACTTATTTGGATCCTGACGTGAAACTTCAGTAAAACCTTCCTTAACTCAGGGCGAGACTGTAAATATAGCCGCAGACTTTAGAAAGCCAATTTTTGCGCCGACCAGGAAGTGGGCCTTACTGGGAAGTGTACGCTTGTGCACGTGTTGCCCATTAAAAGACACCAGACTAGCCCTGGCCCAGATTGCCCCTCGCAAACTAACTCACGACTAAAATGTAACCCTCGTTCTACGTGCAGCCCTTTGCGCGATGCAAGGGTGTGTGCAATGCCATGCAATGTGACAGGGTGTGTGTACGTGCGACGTGAGTTTCTCCTTCAGGTGTGTGTCTGTGTGTGTCTGTGTGTGTGTGTGATGCGAGGGTGTGTGGGCGATGCCATGCAATGCCCCGTTTGTGTTGACAGGGTGTGTGTGTGTTCGTGCGATGTGAGTTTCTCATTTGTGTTGACGGGTGTGCCTGTGTGTGCCTGTGTGTGCCTGTGTGCGCCTGTGTGTGCGCGACGCGAGGGTGTGTGCGCGATGCCATGCCATGCCCCGTTTGTGTTGACAGGGTGTGTCTCTTTGGGGACTCCATTTTAATTCTGTTGGTATAACAGTGACTCAGTGCTGCGATCTTTCTGAAAACCAGACAAGCAGACTCCCTGTATGCATGTCCTCAGGATGCACACCTGTTGTGTGTGAATGTGCGTGTGCTTGTCTGTTAGTATGTGTGTGTATCAGGGACAGAGAGTAGTGTGGACGGAATATTCCTAAAGCAGCTGCACTTTGCATTTTCTCACCACCGGCAAAAGGTTTTTAATGTGTGAAAATGTTCATGTCATTGATTCATGATGAAGGGCACCGTGTTTTTGACTTCATGCATGGTTAAAGTTAAGATCAACTCAAATCAGGCTGGAAAGCAATGTCAGAGGAAGCGTCACATCTCGGATGCGACATAGTATTTATTTTGTAATCCTTTTTTTTTTGCAATTAGATATTTCGGACAATAATGTCGGTTATATCTCAAAGGCATTTGATTTTCTTGACAGCAGCATCGGTTCAGTATTTTCATCACCTTCACAACAGTCATTGTGTACACGTGTGAGTCAGCGGCTGTCAGATGGCTTGTCCGTTGGCGTTGGCCTCAACACTGTGACAGTTGGCCGATCAGTCATGCCACATCCTATAGAGTTCAACCGTTCCCAGCAGCGATTCGGGGAAAAAAAAATCCGACGTTCCACGCGTCGGAAATTCAAATGGGAGAGAAAGCCGATCTCCCTATTCAGACACGTGCGCGTGCATTGCCTGTCGGGTATGTTTGCATTTCCATGCAAACAGGTCCAGACTTCAGCTCCTTTAAAAACAGATGAAATCTGTCTCTAATAAGCGTCTGCCATGCAGGCACCCTGTGCCAAATCCAACCATCAGGCTATTTTTGAACTGTTTCGTGAGTCAGATTTAATGGCTTCGATTGTTGTTGCCTGCGCAAAAATCGACTACAGGCTCACGCGGAGCTCTGGAGAGGAGACGACATATAGCGGGATTTAAGGTTCGATTTTTTTTTCTGCCTAAATGTTAAGCCGCGGCATAAAAGTCTCCCCTTGGCCCACCGTGGCACTGAGCGCGGATGGAGCTCGCTCAAAACTCATGGGTACGAACCCAGACGGGTTGTTGGGTGAAGCGGCAACATTTTTCTCCGGATAAACCCCAAAGCTCCATCTAAACAACTGACCTCACTCTGGATTTAAATTTCAGTCCCAGTGCGTCAGTCACCCACTCCCACTCGCAGTTGGCCCTTGTTCACCTGCGTGTGCGTGTGTGTGTGTCTGCGTCACATAACTGTAATGATCCCTTCTTAGGAAAAAATATGAGAGCCGTCGCTCTCTGGCAATACCGAAGAGTTGTCCGTCTGTACACGAGTCCTCTTGGTAGGTGTGAGCGTGCGTGGAGTGAGCCCGTTGTGTAACTTGCCTCGGATTGCTGCCCTACATTTTATTCCGCCCACTCTTTGATGCCCAAGTCCTTTCCTGATGGGCCTTCAAGTGTCGCACCCAAACACCAAACCGTGTGTCCGTCGAGTAATCGTCGCGATTTGACTGTTCCCGCGCTTTGCCGTCACGCGTGAAGCGAATCGTTTGATTTCCCTCCATGAACGTTCGTCACTGCTATTTTTTTTATTTTTTTATTCACGCCCCCCGGCAAAGCCGACTCATTTTTGATATGTGCGCCGAAAGTGAGCCATGCTCAGTGTGGAAGAGGAGAGCTGGTGGCTTATTTTGCCACTGGCATGCAGCTAATGAGCCGCATGGTGTGGAGTGTGGAGATGGATGGCTGCTTCAAGAAAGAAAAAAAAAAATGTCCCCCGAGTTTTCTCCCAATTCTGATTTGTCGCAGGGTGTAAGGGCACAGATGGATTTCTGTTCTCAGACTCTGCTGCGGGGCATGCTTGCTGCTGTCCACACAAAAGCAAGTTCGGGGTTGAATGAAACTCAGCATGCTCGTACTCCTCAATGGTCGCAATCTACAGACTCCCCAGCACTTTGGTCATTGTTTGTCATGTACTGTCTTCGGCGGATTTGAATGGATGCTTCCTGAAGAAATATTTGTGACCTGAAATCTTCTAGTTATAGTTTGCTTTTGTTCCCCGCGTTGATCCTGCGAACAATTTGGTCATTGCCAAAAAAAAACAAAAAACGGGTAAACCCCTTGAACAGCAAATGTCTTTCGTGCCATACTCGTCGATTGGCTGTAGAGGTTGAATTGCCATTTAATTGATTTCGGGCCTGTGTAGTGCAGGTGGAATACAAATCACCGAAACATAGCACTGCGTACAGCAGGCTCTACTACCGGCTGTACACAACAAATAATATTAAAAAAAAAGAGACTGTTGCCACCTGTACAGATTATCCCACACAGCTTTGTGCTGTCTGTTAATTAAAAGTATCCCCAGATGGAAATCGGATTGAAATCCCTTCACACCCTTGTCCAGGAAAAACAAACTTTAGACAAATGATGGCCAGAAAGTTGCAATGTGATTCATCTTCTTGTATAGTTTCAAAAAAAAAAAAAAAAAACTTCTCCTATTTCCCCACGCAAAAAAAAGTTACTCCCTGCATATTTTCCGTCTGGTAATATTTCCTCATTGCTGCCCGGGGTTCTGCTGTTCTCTTTTTTTTTTTTTTTTTTTCATCATTTCATAAAAACGAAATATCTCATTCCCCCAGCGAAAAACCCAGTCAGAGCCGACGCGTTGTGCCGAAACTCTGCAAGAACGTCTCGTTCCTTAACGAGCCCTTCTCCTCTCGTGCACGTGTGAGCCGTCCGGCTCTGCTCATACGCTTCAGTGGAATTCACAATACCGCAAATGGCATCCTCCACCGAAGAAAGAACAACGTCTTGTAGCCGGCAGGCTTGTGCTTCATGCTCGCTGCTCGATTCTGAGTTTTTTTTTTTTTTTTTTTTTTCTCTCTCTCTCTCCCTCTGTCGCTCTCGCTGTCCCTCACTTTGCCCTAGCCGTGCCCGTAACACGCACTCAAATGTCACGGCGTGACCGAGCTCATCGCAAAAATAAATAAATAATAACGTTGAATTATTATTTGAAAAATCAATTATTATTATTATTATTATTATTATTATTATTATTATTATTATTATTATTATTATTATTATTATTATTATTATTATTATTATTATCATTATTATTATTATCATTATTATTATTGTTA
>JAFBJU010001479.1:457691-501091 GCA_016785305.1 Colistium nudipinnis
TATTATTATTGTTATTATTATTATTGTTATTATTATTATTATTATTATTATTATTGTTATTATTATTATTATTATTATTATTATTATTATTACTATTATTATTTTATATCAAAACGAACGTGGAGCCCTCACCTTTCCGTCACCCAGCTTCCTCCCATCCCCATTATGTGAAGATTAGTAACAGCTGTGCTGAAGTTCACACACTCATCCGGAGCAGATTTGTGGTGTGCTGTTCTTCCCGGCCAGAGCAGTAAACCACTCATCTGCTGCACTGAGGTGAGTGATTATCTCTCTTGGAACACTATGTATTTCATTAAAAGGCTACTATGCCGTATTGTGGTTGGCCTTTCTGGAAAACGTGAAAACCATTTTCCAGAAAATCGTAAATTCCATTAGTCTCCAATTGGAAAATAATTTTTGATTGAATTAAAAAGCTTCTTTTTTTGGGGGGGGGGGGTCAGTCATCGTGTCCTCTTGAGAGTGTGTTAGCCTGAATGCTGGCAGGACATAACCACCAGGCAACATGCGGGTGTGACATGAATGACTTTTTCTGTCATTTTTCTCCAGGGCGCCTCCTTTCTACCAGCCAAAATGAAGGCCGGGGCAGCTGTCTCCTGGTAAGAGAGAAAAATGTTTGGTTTGTCTCCAATTGGAAAATCATTTTTGATTGAATTAAAAAGCTTCTTTTTTTTCGGGGGGGGGGTCAGTCATCGTGTCCTCTTGAGAGTGTGTTAGCCTGAATGCTGGCAGGACATAACCACCAGGCAACATGCGGGTGTGACATGAATGACTTTTTCTGTCATTTTTCTCCAGGGCGCCTCCTTTCTACCAGCCAAAATGAAGGCCGTGGCAGCTGTCTCCTGGTAAAGAGAGGAAATGTTTGGTTTGGCGAAAGCGCGACTTCGCCAGGCCAGAGCCGTAAACCCGTGATCTATGATGGCTGTGGGGAGCAACGAGGTGAGAGGACTAATCACTCACCAGGTACACACGGTGTATTTCTCCGAATGGCTACGATGCCATATTGCAATCGGCCTCTCTGGTGGGGGGGGGGGAAGAAAAAAAACAAAAACTCCACGGCTGGGAATCCCCTTCATCTCGAAGTGGAAATTCCATTTTTATTTCATTAAAAAGGCCTCTGTTGCAACATCTACATGTTTTAGCCCGCAAATCTGATCAGGACCAGGTGGAAGTAAACACGGTGGAAAGCGTCACACCTGCAGCTGCGGAGCTCGCGTTAGTCGGAGTGTTTCTCAGCCAGGTCGGCAGACCCGAGGGAATCTGCCATTATGAATGTAGTCACGCTGCAGCTGATTTTTCACTTTAACACGCGTGTGCTGTACGTCCGTCTTTGATTTTTACGAGTTTCTTATGGGGGCGTCGACATATTTTTAGTTTTATTGATTTGTGTGTGTGTGTGTGTGTGTGTGTGTGTGTGTCTTTCTCTCCAACAGTTCATTGATTTCTTATCCTTTCCGTTATAATCCGGAAGAAGCGCTGAAGGCTCGACTGAGTGGAAGCGTTCCCAGCGAATGAGGTGTGAGTATCCTACTGTGTCTGTTATCAGGGCCACACTTGCGGTGCTTGCTGAACAGCACTCTATATTCTGTTTAGACGTGTCGGTAGAAGACTTGCCCGTCTCCCGTGGATTTCTTTTTAATGCATGCAAAGTAAGAGTAAGACATGGTCAGTAACTTTAGGAAAAAGAAAATGGAAGCTTTCAAAGCTTACAATTCTTGGGTATTTTCCTTCAAATGGTCAAAATGTGTCTGCCTTCTTTTACCTCTCAAGAAACCTGCTGATACCATTTGTATTTTTTTGCCTCTGATCACACGGGTGTATGTGTGTGCATGAGATTTGTGTGTTTTTTTTTTTTTATCTTGTAGTAGTCCCCTTCCATGGCACACGTTACTGACAACCTTCTGAGCATCCATGTGAGAACAAGTCATATTTGGTTGTGATGGAGTGTATGTGTGTGTATATATATATATATATATACACTGTATGTAAAGATGGAGTCGTCCATCTTTGACACTTGATGTACAAAGGTGCATGTAATGAATAAATGTCCTGATAAATATCGAACTGTTACCGTAAAGCTCGGAGTCAGTAATCCACGAAATGTTTAATCAGAGGTTTTATTTGAAAAGGAGTCCGCCCGAATTAACAAGATTGTGTCTCAACATTCTGTTTACCTGAGGCGACTGTCTATACCGTGCAAGAGTGTGTCGGCCAGAAAGTGACAATACGGCCTTATCAGTTTATGCATGCATGAGCAGCTGGTGCACGGAGATTTTAGAAAATGCACAGTGGGACAGATGGGATCCTTTTGGAAGTGCTGAGGAGCGATGGTCTAATCTTAGTGTGCATACACAAACGACACACCTTGCTCTCCATTTATCTATTGTAATTGTCCTGTAAGGGTTGCCGTGGAAGCCCGAGCCAATCCGAGCGAGCTGACTGGTAAATGCATGTGGAAGAAATCAAGACAAGAGGTCATCTTTTTTTCATTGAAATGGAAATTGGAGTCTTTGTCTGAGCTTTGTCTTACTCCTAAAATATTTTTTTTTGCCTGTGATTCCTGAGTCTGTTTTTTCACTTTTTTAAACATTTTGGATAAGCTGGGGTAGGCGGTATAAACATTTGTGTTGATTTTATTAAAAATCTCTTTAAAACACGACTTGAAATACACCAAAGTCATTAATCTGTGAAGAAGCTTCTGCCTTGCTTTGCGTCTGTAATTGACTTATTCAGAATAATATCCTGTTTAGTAAATGTAACATATTTTCATTTACAATTCATTTTGAAGCGCGCTCACTGCAAAGTGTGAAACTGTGCATGAAACACATTTAGTTGTTTTAGAATGGAGCATCTTTTGATAGGTGTTGACAAAATGTGCACACGTATTTGCAATTATCTATCACAACACGTTTGCTCTTCTGAACTGTATTCCCGGCTCAGGGTTTGAGATGCAGACAAAAAAAAAAAAAACTCTTGGAGATCAAAGTCAAATCCTGTCGTTAAATGCCACGGCATGTGTTTGCATAGAAACACGACGAAAATGGTGCACTGACTCATGCCAGACGGACACGAATCCCAAAATCGCTTTGTGTGTTTGAAAATGCTTCGCCACACGAAGATTGCCATCAGGCCTGATGGCAGGGCATGATGTTGCCCTTGACAACGCGCCGCTCCGCAGGGCCTCCCCACACTTCACTTACTGAAAGATGACAGATCCCTACTCATATCCTGAATACATCTTGGGCTGAATAGAGGGTTTTCTATAATATAGGCAGTAAACGGTCCCCATGTGAGTCCTGATGTGTGCTTGGACACACACACACACACACACACAAACACACACACGTGCACGCAAACAGTGTGTCATCACACAGACACAGTCAACCTTAATCCTGTTTTAGTTTTCTCTCCTTGCCTCTCCCCACGCCTCGTCTTGTAAATTCTCAACTTCTGTCTCTCCTGCTTTTGTAATAATCATTTTTTTCTCCTGTCTCTGGATTCGTGGACACATTGGCGTCTCCGGGTGCACTGTTATTTAGTCGCCTCTCACCAACTCAACCCTCAAGAGTGTGACGAAAAACGTCTCCCCGGTACCTCAAGGACTGGGTAAAAAGAGCACATTACAAGTCCTTCAATTGGCCCCACAAGCAATCAAGTTTTTTTTTTTTTTTGCTTCCGTGTGAAATGGAAATAGGGGTCTTCTTTGGAAATTGAGTTCATCCGTGTGCACGTACAGGAACCAACTTTAACCTGCTACAGTAATTAAATGTATGTGGATTTCCACCGCTCTCACCTGGAAATGAGAAATTTCACTTCAAGGGGAAAAAATGGTCAAATCTACTTCGTGATACAGTGGGAAATTGCATTGATGCCACTCGTCATTCCACCAATTAGCCCGGAGCATTAAGTGTAACAAAAGAAAAAGAAACCCCTCCGAAAAATCCCAGTTTGAAACGGCATCAACCTCAAATTATGCGGCACCCGCAGTGTTGTCCTTTTTTACAAATGTATTCCTAACATTCGTTCAACGGCATATGTTCTTCAATAATCTATCTGTCCATCTAACTGGCGATAGACGTATCGCATATATATATGCATTTCAATATAGCTGTCTTTGGCTACGGTACAGGCGGCAATCCTCATCCGTTTTTCTTTATGCAAAACAGGGCATGCCCCCACCCTCCTATGGGATTGGCTGCGAGAAAGTGGGTGTTCCGGACTCCTGGCTGGTGCGTCCCGATTGGAGCGGTACCTGGTTCGACGGGGCCACCCGGATCTGTTGGTAATTAAATGCTTTCCGTTCAATAAACCACCTACTTGAATCCCTTTTTTTTATGTGGCCTCTCTCTTTACCCACGGTAGAACGCTGGCGCCACCAAGTAAACGTGCAGACTTTAAAACCGACACAATGGGCTAAAAGAGGCCAAATGACGAGAGACGAAAAGCTGAGGCAATATTAATTGCATACGTTCCCTTTCGCCGTCCCAATTTGCATATTGTTAACTTTCCCGTCTTCTTCTTTTGTTCCTTTGCCCTTCTCCCCTGCACTCATCTCTGTCTTCTCCTGCTCTTTTCTTCTCTTCTCTTCTCTTCTACCCCTCCTCTGTCCCCATCTCCTCACGAAGGCGGATAATGATCCACGCTGACTCGTGATCGGTTTCCATGGCGTTTCCGGACGGTTTGCTGCTCATTCACACGCGGACGTTCATGCTTTTTGATGGATGCGTTTCTCTGAGGGCTGGCAATCATTTTCAGCAGTGTTCATTATTCTTACTATTGACATTTAATTGCTGTACATTTGTATGGTGTCATTAAATGTCCGCGTCTAGCGTCATTATGACCCACGCGCACAGACACAAATCTTTCTCCAAACCCAAAGGGGATTATTTTCCTCAAAGAGCCTTGGAAGACATTTGATTCTAATATAATTCAGATTAAACCCTCATATTAGTTTCAGCTGAATTCATTTAAGAATGTAATTTAACGCAGGGTGAATAAATACAGCCAACCATAACTGTTTATAATAATTTCTACGTGAGTAACTAAATTCATATTTTTGGGATACTAACGAGGATCTAACATTTTTAATATTATATGACATTAGTCATAACCACTGACACCTGCACTTTTGTTTGTTTTTTATTGCAGATTTTTCCTGCACTTCTTCCTGCACCATTTATTTTCTGCAGACTAGATGTGTTTAAAATGATGCTCAGAATATTATTGCAGTGGTAAAATACTATTATTGCAGCCATGCTTTTTCAACGTGCTACAATAATGAATTATAAGACAGTTCCACAGATGTTTGTTTTTGGTACAGGTGGGTGATTCCACGACAGATACTTAGGTCCCTTTTCAATTTTATTTCAATTTTTTTCTGCGTTTAGAAAGAAACCGCAATAAACCCAGCGGTGAGAGAGTCATTTGCCAGCATGGAGAAGCTGTCTGCAACTCCGTGACCTTTGCGAGGTTCTCACGACTCCCACCCACTCGATTGGCAACAAACGCAACAAATTGCTGAGAGGTAAAGACGATACACACCTTCCCACGAACCTGCCTGCACACTGAAAACTCTTAAACTGCCTCTTTTATATAATCAACAGCTGCTCAGACACATGAATGTATATTGATTTAGACTTCATGGTTTTCTTTTGTGATGATATGATGAATAACGGACAATTGCGTAAGAACTAACACCTTCACTTCACATTTAGCTGAACCCATAGTGTAGATCAGTGATTTCCAACTGCTGCTCTTAGGCACACTAGTGTGCCTTGGGTAAGGGGGAATAGGCTTAGGGGATGTAAACTCCAGGAAAACACCTTTTTGGAAATACTTTGGATTGGAAGCTCCTAGAGACCTGGAGGTTGGCTACGTCCCCACTATAGCCACCCTTCTGCATCCAACGGTGCCATCCGCGCGTCTCTACCACGTCGGGTAGTTGGTGCAATAGCAAAATAAACCACCAACGGTACCGTATGGGTTAGGGTCATGCTTAGGGTTAGGGGATAGAGTCAGGGTTCCACTTTGTAGGGTTATAAGAATGGAATTAGGGTTAGTGTAAGGGGATTGGGTCATGGTTATGGTTAGGGTTATGGCTGGGGAATAGAGTTAGGGGGTTAGGTTAGGGGATAGGTTTAGGGTTAGGTTGTTGAGTCAGGAGATTGGGTTAGGGTGTTAGACTATGTAAAGAAATCTGTTAACACCTTACATAGTGAATGGCCCATGTGAGAGGCATTCGTGACCAGAGGAACGAATGTCCGCAGGCATGAGTGTATTTTAATGCTAATGTCCCATATTACCATCTCATCACCATCTGCCACATGTTCGCCCCCAAGATGAGAACCTCAGATTTTGCACAAAAGGGGCGATCTGAGGACACGCAAGCTCGTCGCAGGCCTCGTGTGTCTCGGCACAATTAGCCGTGCGATTGTGTTAAAAAATTGCAAAGGCTGCTGTGTTTCATGTTTTCTATCTGCAAAGGAAATAATGAACGTCTATCTCATCATACCAGGAGGAACGGTCGTGTGAAGACTCACAGTGGACCTAATAAGAGGACGTAAATACCAAGGCCCATGTGAGTACTCCCCTCCGATACATGTTTGCTGGCTCAGTTTCCCAAGTTCCCCCCCCCGGCACCATCTTTAGAGAAGTGTCTGTAAGCCCTGACATTTGGAAATCCTCCACCAGCTGTTGCAAAGTCAGACGGATGCATGATGAAGGGCATGAAGGGCGGACCACATTGACAACGATTGTGTTATTGAGGATGAACACGCATCTCTCTGTGGGTCAAAATAGTGAACTGGTACGGCTTAAGGAAAATAGTGAGCCACACATTTTACAGGGGGTTGGATAATTTCTTGACATTCCGTTTCTACGGTGTTTCCCCGCATTAATGAGTTGGAGCAGCTGACTTGTGTGTATGTCAGTCGTTTTTTGTGTGTCGATAAAGTGTGTGTGTATAGGTGTGTTTGTTCTGCATATTTAAGCTGTGGGTACGGATTGGAGCCACCCCGCTTTCCCTATGACGCCCTCTTTCACCTCTCTCTCTTTCTCTCTCTCTCACACTCACACACACACACACACACACTCTTTCTCTCACACACACTCTCCTCCACTTTGGTTGACAAAGTTATCAGTCTCCATGGAAACTGTGTGTTCAACTGACAAATGGGATAATGCAGGGGAATACAGCCCACCTGGCCACAGGCAGCGAGGGAACGCTCTGCTTGAAGCAGCAGTAGCGGTTCAGTTATCGATCTTTTGTTCTTAAAAAAAAAAGAAGAAAAGTATCACGTTTTAAATACCTTTCTACGGTCTCGTATCGTGTCCTTCGATTTCGCAAGTCTGCTCTTTTGATGAGCAAACCATTGGCTCACCAGACGATAAGACTCCTGTACCTGTAAACACCTCTGTATGCTTTATGGTTTTCTGCAGTCATTATGTCGTCTCTGGGGAAAAATTGGCCTGTCAACGGTGATATCTCGTTTTGCACAATATGTGATGTTACCGCTTGTGACAAGGTGCCTCTTCAGGTTATTGCTAATATATCGGTTTGACATGAAGTGATGTCCGTGAGTCGCCGTGACTGGGAGCATAGAAACTGGCGGGCTTTCCTTAAACCCATATCCAGCTGAGATGCATGGTTTGTCTATGTTTTCTTCTTCCAGAAGGACACATAAAAGGGCATCCTGTTCAAGTTCCCGTATGTATCTTCACCTCTGCTGTAGAGGTGAAAGCTAATATATCCAACTCTGTGAAATATTACCAAGCTCATGAAATCGCTATCGGGAGCTACGTAGTGATTGGTCAACTCTCCTGATACAGTGAGAGAAATCCACGAAATGAACACACGAGGCTGAACGCACGCACACTCGTTAGCCCTTCACTCTGCATGTGCTTAAACATCAATCAAGCGTACATATCAAATGCCAAACCGTTTGGGGCTCAACGTTTGAAAAAAAAAAAAATTGGGGTATTTTGACAGCGGCGCACCCTCGTCCGCTTTGTACGCGTTTGGTTGTGCGCGCAGGCGTGGGTTTGCGTGTGCATGGCGCACCGTTCTGCGGTCCTACTTTGTCTTGAACGCGCCGCAGGGCTCCTGTAAAGAAAAGTCTGTGACTGATTGCGTAGGGGAAATCTGTCTTTGACATGAGGTCAGACCAACCTAGCTCAGCCTCCCCATAGCATGCTGCCGACGACACCGTCTCCAGCTGGGCTTTTTTTCTTGGGTTTGTTATGTTTGTGTTTTCTCAGAAGGGTTATTCTGACATTTGGCGTCTTTCAACTCTTCCCAAAGTACCTGTTAATGTAACCTCGACATTTAGTACAATTCCTTTTTTTGACCTTATAGCGAATTCGCAGCCTGACATCCACATTGAATATACTATCGGGAAACAATGGCCATTTGTTTGTCTTTCATGTATTCAGGCTCCGCCTTATAAGAACATCTGACCTTTAAAGGCTTTCGTTAAGCCGGGGTCACGGGCCCCTTCTGTACTTTACATGCGCTTTTTCATCTGATTGAGTACAGGGAAATATGCACGTCAATTCACATTTGTTGGCCTCGTGTAGGAGCCCCCTGTCCATGTCCTTATGTTTGCTGTGCAGTTGGATATGAGCCTAAGTAGTGCTAATGTGTTTGCACCTGCAAATAGCCATCCTATATTTAAATCTGTAACTCTCTAGTCCATGATATCGTTGAGATCATACGACTTGGTATTAAGATGTGTCTTGCTAGTGTCTTTATTTTAAAAGACTTGAATACCCCCAGATACAGTCCAATGGAACACTCGAATAAGAATTGATGATCATATAAATGTAAGTCTTTTTAATACACGTGATAAGACATGACAACGTGCGAGAGATGAACCCAGATGGCCTTTATCTTTGGCCAACAAGTAGGTAATTGTCGTTTGCAGGTGTCGCAGGATCCAGTCCGAACACACCGTGAGTAACTAATTACGAATGAGATGGACTTTCACTGTGCACAAAAATCCACCCAATCAGGAATGAACTAAGCGGCAGATGAAAGCTACGTCGCGATGGGAAAAGTCACGCCGTCTGCTTCCTCGGATACATAAACAACTTTCCCGTGCTTTTATCTGAACACAAAACATGTGTCATCTGCCATCAGATGGGAAGTGAGAGCAACGATTTATCACGGTCATGATCAGAGTTCTAAGTATAAATATTGACCTTTATCATACTGTAAAGCATCATTTCAGCATTAGAACTGTCTCTGTCATCTCCCAGGGATGAAGACCCCCTTTGAAGAGCAAGGGAACCCTCCTCGTGACCTTTTTTTCAAAATAAGTGGAAAGCGCACCACTCCTCTCCGTCCCCCAACGAGCTCTCAAGCAATTACCAGAATAAGGGACATTGAGGCGTGGGGGTTGCCAGTGTGACGGTCAGGGTTGCCAGGTGTTACGTAACTACTCGGACGCAAACAGTGGCTGTAGAATGTGAAGCTGTCGGGGTGCCTGAGTAATGAGGAGCCATCTGGGCTCGGTTTTCCTAGCGACCTGAACCGTGTCAATCAGACACCAGTATTGCCTCCTGTGCATAGTTCAATAGGATGGACGGGAGGTAGACCAGACCTGGGCGGGTGACCCTGCGTTACGTAACAAGCGAGGTAAAGGAGGCTTTTTGAAATGTGTTCTGGACAGGATATTATCTGGGCAGTCTCTCACCTCGCCACTTCGTTTTTGAGCTTTGATCCCCAAAAAAATTAATACATTGACCGGTCTCCCTTTGATGATGTGGAAAAGGAGTCCAATGGCCTGGATAGAACCCTAAAGCCCGTGGAGTCAGATGCCAGGGTTCATTGTTCACAACACTGGATTCAGTTTCATACTTGGTTATTGGAGTTTTGAAGCAACAGCTGAAAAAAGCTTCCTGACTACATAGATGAAGAGAAGAGATTATTTTTTCTTTTCTTTACACCTAATCGCCGCCCCTTGCACTTCCGGCTGTTCAGATTCTCCTTATTCTGTTGGTTTCTCTTTATGGTTGCGCTTTACTGTATGTAAACATTCAATACATTCAAAGATTGACTGGGCAGCGGGGAGTAAACTCTCCTTTGGTAGGTGGCAATGAAATACCATATCGTCACTGCAGGACAATTTTATGGAAATGATAACATTACTGACACCACTGAGTCACACCCACGTCCTTCCTGTAAGCAGGTTTCAAGGGTGTAGCGTGTTCACACTGGGACAAGTTGCAAAATGAAACGCTATGCAAACATGTGAGTGTCCCATGTACACTTGCTGTTAATCAGCCCCCTTAGGCCGGACTGGCACTTGTCAACACGCGTGGTGGTGTAGCAATTAGACGCACACCTCAGTCACACTTTTTTTTTTTTTTTTTTTGAGATTGTTGTTTAGATACACAACCGTCCCTCATGTTCCAAAAATAAATCACATTTCAAGTGGTCGGAAGGCATCGACGTCAAAGCGTGAAACAGTAAATGATTGGAAAAATCCTTTGTTTTCTTTTGGTGAAGTGCGTTTACAGACATTTCAAGGTTGCTATTTGGTTGACATGTGGCGGGACAGTATTAAAGGCTCCTGACAAATCCAAGCAGGAAGGACACTGCCAGGCAGCCATCTACTACTATTCTGTGATTTCACCTGGTCGTCTTTGCTGCAGATGAATTTACAACATGTTTCTCATTTGGTCCCTGGTATCGAGTTTTACCACCGCAACCTCACCTGTCTAAATGCACTTGTCTTCATTTGCCAATTTCTATTTTAGGAATGGAATCCTGTGAATATCTAGTAGTTCCTGTCTCACCTGGGATCAAACCGTTCAAATATTGGGTGACCTGCTCCATTCTCCAGAGCCCCACGCACAGCTCCGAACATATATTTGAAGACAAATGTTTTTTAGTCTTGCTCTCATTCGGAGTTTTGTGCAGCTATACAAACCAGCCTGCTGTCAGTGAGCTGCGCGGTTGTGTATGCAAAGCGACACGTGGACCTCGGGAGGTCAGTTATCTGCAGTGACACGGCTCACCCGTGTGCGTTTGCGCGTGTTTATTCTATCTTACTCTGCAGATTACCACAAAGCTTATTGGAAGGAACACGCATCAGGATGTAGCGTCCCATCCGGACGTGGAATGACTTATGGCTGCCACAATGCTGACGGATGTCTTTTGAAGAGATTTTTTTTTTTTTCTCCATAGAGGTCGCATGAGGACACTTTCCAAACATATATTAGAATTGGTCTGTTTAAAAAGTGGGAGTAATGTGGAGTAATCACTGGGAGTAAGACAAAAAGATCGCGTGCGACTCTTGTGTGGTCGGTGCAGCCGGTAGGTTTCAGTTTTGGCACATAGCTGAAGAACCCAACTCGTACCTTCATTCGCAACTTCAACATTACAATACACTGCATCCCCACAGTGGCGATGTGGAAGCAGCTGAGGCACTGCACAAATGGGTTTTGGATTCGATTGTCCCCTGACAACCTCGTGGAAAAAAACGGCGGAGGAGAAAGAGGGGGCAGCGGTTCAATTGAGTTAACGCTGGCAGCGCTGGAAACGAGTCACGGATGCTGTCAGACGTCTGGCGTACGGTGTTCACGGCATGGAGGAGGGATAAAATGTTTAATTTCGCCTCCCGCTGTGACATATTTACAGAATACACACAGGCAACATAAGACGTTCTGTGTTTGAGCCGCCGCTGCTTTATGCGTCGCTGTGACCTATAAACGCGTTTTATGCAAGCTGGGGTAGTTTGGTTTTTCACTGAAGGTAACACTGACATTTTATTGCTTTTTAAGTTGAGAGGATGAGCACTCTTTGTCTTTTTGGGGCAAATCTTTTCCTTAATTGCAGTTACAGAGCATTATCATCCTTCATTTGCAGTTGTTGTCCCGCCACCTGAAGA
This sequence comes from Colistium nudipinnis, assembly GCA_016785305.1. Lineage (NCBI taxonomy): Eukaryota > Metazoa > Chordata > Actinopteri > Pleuronectiformes > Rhombosoleidae > Colistium > Colistium nudipinnis. The sequence goes on from JAFBJU010001479.1 coordinate 469,601, forward strand.
GTATTGGCTCAGTGTGCACCCTTTCTGTTCAATATTCACTATTTTAGCACTTGTTTCAGTCTCTACCAGCTCCTGAGGGAAATATGTGTCTCTTAATCTGCTAAATCCAGCAAATAACGACTAATTCGTTTCTCATGGGTCGCTATGTGTTTTGTAGAGCTTCTACACACCAACATTTGGCCTCTGGGATGAGGGGAAACTTGTAATTCCCTGTGAACGCCGCCAGGAACGCCTTTCGCAGTGTCACGTCCTGTTCAATCAGTGCTAATAACGAGACAATTCATGACCCAACCTATTACTTGAATGTGTTTTTTATTATGTTATCCTCATTATAAAAGGAAACATCGAAAAACCCCAGAGCAGGGGTCGGGCCGTGCGCAAGAACCAACAACACTGATCACGGTGTACACCAGCTCTTGGGACAATTAATCCCAGGCCAACTCCCATTTACCGTAATGTTAGGTAACAGGCTCTCAGAGCTCGGCGTTCGTCTCTGCTGTTTGTTGACCCAACTAGCTATTATCTCCTCTTTCCATCCCTCCATCTTTCCGTCTTCCACCACTCTCCAACCCATCTATCCATTCCGTCTGTCGGTCGGTTACTTTCTTATCTTTTCTCTTTTGACCCCCCCCCCCCCCGACCGTCAGATGTGTATAACCCCCCCCCCGACCGTCTCGCTCTTGTGTATGACATAACCAGCTGTGGCCGCTCACCTGACCATTGATCACGGGGCTGTCAGGGTGATAGTGTAAACCTCACCGAGTGGAGAAAACAGACCACTGGAATAATTGGCCGAGCACACAATCACACGCGCATACAACTGGTGAGGGGCACGCAGTGAGACACCTCTCCGTTACCATGGGAACTTGAACTGAAGCCCCCATATGGAGGCACACAAACACAGGCACGCACAGACACAAACACACGCAGTGTACTTTGGTCAGATGAAGTGCTTGTACAAGAGGCAAACTTCAAATATACAGAAATTATATAACAGAGCAGTAGGACTACTTGCAGAAGCCAAGACTTGCTGGCCGATTACCACAGCATAAAAACATTATGTGGGATTATTGTGGGATTACATGATGACAATTGTAACTGTAACACTATATATATATATATACAAATAATGCCATTAGTGTCATTTCTGAGCCTGATTCTAGGCAATATTACAAGATAAGCCAAGAACAGTTTTTTTTCACATCAGCAGCCATAGTTTGTTTATAATGTAGCAGCCTGTTTGTTGCACGGTGAAAAGGTTGCCGGGGTCCACTCATCCGTTATTTAGCCTTTTAGAACCTTTGTCAGAGGGATTGAGTGTTCAGTGGGGAACTTGTTCCCTCTTGTGGTTTGAAATGGTCGTTACAGCGAGAGACACTGATGGCTGTTTTTTTTAAGCTCTTGATTGTAGTACACCATTTTATCTGAATAAGGCCAGCAGTGGAACTTCTTGTCCATCTCTTCTTGGGTCAAATGCAGGAAGACGTTACGTTGTCTTGGATGAGGTCGTTAAAGTGCAAAAAAAACAAACTGCAATTTCTTGATTTCTACATCAAGATCAAGTAATAAACCCAATAACTCAAGAGCAGCCACCAAATTAAACTTGACCAATAGTGAGATAGCTCATTCCGTTTAAATAATATGCTTTCGTCCAAAACATGTAAATAAGACACAATCCAAGCCACAGCAGAAGCCCTCATCACATAATGACAGGATTAGCCTATAGCCGTTAGTCTGTCATTGTCATATAGAAAACGACATCGCAGCATTTTACTTTCACATGTGTTGTTTTTTTTATTTCCAACGAGAGGTTATTACTTGATAGGACTTGAAGAATAATTACATGTTAACAGCAAACAAAGCCACAGTAAATAAAAAAATATATATATAACAATTATTTGTCAATAATGATCCACAATGCCTTGCCTTTAGAAAATAAAAAGAACTTTAAACATTCATTTAAACTGCCTTTCTCTGAATCCAGCAGGAAAGAGTCTTTCTCATTCAGTTTCATTCACCAGCATAGCAAACCACAACCCCTTGCGTGTCTCTCATAATATAAAAGACAGACAAATAGCTGCCAATAAACTCAAGGTGAACATTTTGAGGGCTAAATGAAGGAGATTACATGAAAAAATACAAGCCTTTTGAATAAATGTGTCATAATCCTGTGTGTTTGTGTGTGTTAGTGTGTGTCTGGGTTTGTGTCTGTGTGAGTCACGGTGACCTTGTATCCCTTTACCCAGTGGGCTCTCAGCCACAGCAACGTCTTGCTAAAAGCTCAGCCTGCCCCCGTGTAGGGCTGATTTGGAGACACCATTAGCAGGGAGTCACTCTGACTTGAAAAGCCTCTCATGTGTTCTTCTTACTGAAGAGGGTGACCTGATCTGCTTAACGCACAGAGTGCTAGTTTGTCCTCTCCCTCCAATCCACAGCTTCACAGCCGTAATCAGTGAGAGAGACGGAGGACAAGATGCAATTTCCACCTCACACGGGACAAAGTTTCCTTGCAACCACATTTTACTGACCCAGACAACAGTCCCTGTGTGTGTGTGTTTGTGTGTGTGTGTGTGTGTGTGCTTTTTTTGAGAGCAAAGCAATCCGTTCCCTTAAATTGAGCTTTACAGCAGCTGCTGACAGCCACGTGGATCACTGATCCCACGTAGACCACCAGGGGGCAGCATCCAACCAGAAACCCTGGAGTTGATGCATTCCTAAGATTTCCAGGCTTGAACCAATCAGCTGACAGCGGGCGAGGGGCAGGGTACACCCGAGACCAAGTGTCCAGTTAAACCCCTAATTCCAATCTGCATGTTTAAGGAGAGCGGGAGGAAAGCAGAGTTCCCAGAGCAAACCTAAGCACGGCAAGGGGACATTTGTCCACAAATTAAATGAAGGTCCCTGGCCACCAGGGGATTCAGCTCATGTTTTCATTCCAGGGCCTGACAGTGGCGCTCAAGTTCTCCCCAGATGTTGGCAGTCACATGGCAAGTGGATCTATGTGTGTGTGTGTGTGTTTGTCTTTTCTGAAAAGGTGAAATTGGGTCTCCTCTTATCAGTAAATGGTTCACTTCAGCCAGCAGTTATAAGGAAATATAAGAAAGAACTCTGGACCATGCAAGATGACTCGGCGCTTGACGTTTGATTTTTCCAATATATACATATATATATATATGTACCTCTGTGTTCTTGATAAAAGTTCACCTCCCCATGGTATCTTCTCGCATTCCACGATCTGATGGTATTATTTCAGTGTGATGGCAAGCAAGACCGTAATGCACAGTAATGTCCTGATACATTTCTGGGATCCGACTCCACTGTTGTGTGAATGGGACCGGACCCGTTCGCTGGCACGGTCCCTGGCCAGACTTTCAGCACTGTGAACTAAAGTACTTGCAATATATCTTCCAGATCTGCTGCTCTTCAAGGAACAGTTGTAGGGCTCGCCTGCGCTTTTCCTCATCAGCTGGCTGTGGATAGTCAGCCAGCCGCCTTTCTTGACTCTTTTAGTAGTATGGGACTCTGGAGAGCCATCTGAGAGATTGTGAGAGCCGTTGAGCCAGTGCACATCCCCGTCCGGGTGCACGTTGTCAAAGGTGCAAGCCGGACCGTCTCTTGTCAAAAGGCCGCGCACGATCCCGCCGCACTCTGAGGCGAAAGACAAAAGACAAAAGTTGCATTGTGAGCGCAGACATTAGGGGCACTCTATACTTACATTTAGCATGTGAGGCCATTAAAGCCAACCACATCTCAATTAGTTTTGCCGTGAAACCAGTACAAATCATAAGGGAGCAGTGGTGATAAGTGTTTTAACTCATTTGTTGTGCTACCCGCTGAGTTTATATATATATGTATATATATATACATATATATATAGTATATACATTACTTGAGGAATATCCACTTTATACTAATTAACAGTGTTTGGAGTTCACATCTGCTCAATCAGCTATTACATTAAACATTTTAATTCTAGCTATTAATATTGATTTAAAAGTTGAACATTTGAAACATATTTCTCTCTATAATCACTTAATAACGGTTTATTCATTAGCCATGACACAATCATTTTGAATTTGCGTTCTCTCTTTTCCCTTCTCTCGTTTTTTCATTGTTCCAAAAGCCATTTGTGTGCAGTTAATGCTAAATGAATAATTAACTTCATACTTTTGGTTCCGATGAATAAAGACTGTTCCATTCATGTTGTCTGCCCGATAATGTAAGGAACTGGCTTACTAGTCAAACAGGTTATAAATGACGTCGTTCCATAAAGTGGCTGCAAAGTGGCTGTTACACATTAGGGCAACGTAATAAAAGATTAAAGGTGGGCTCTGACCTTCTAACTCCACCGTCGTGTCTTGGTGCTGAACTCCCTTGTTGGATTGAATCTTGCACCTGTAGGGCTTCGCTCCGCTCTGCTCTGGCAGCACTTCGTCAAAGATGACGGACAACCTTCCCTCTGTGTAGGCACACTGACGGTTGCCTAATCTAAGGTTATTGTGTAACACTTTTCCTTCGCCGTCCACAGAACATAAGGCCATTGCGTTGTGGGACCACTGCATGTGTTTGATTGATAGTCCAATCAGAGAGGAGGACACATTGCAGTGTAGGGTCACCTGTTTGCCACACTGGGCTGTAATCCTGGGACTTGTGCTTAATTCCACAAAATCTGTAAAAAAAAGAAAAAAAAAGAAAAGAGACAGGCATTGGTGTGATAAAACGTCAGTACCGTGTGGGGGTGTTTTTTAATGGAAATTCCCAACTGATAAAAAAACAATTATTCAGTTGTCAGCATCTCTGACAAAAGTCACTTGGCCTGCCTACCAAAGAGCCAAATCTGCTCTGATTGGTCAAATAGCCTTTTTTTCTTTTCTTGTGCGATTACCTCATAATAAAGGCCTTAATAATCGGCAGTAAATGCCGCAGTAACGATGGCGTCGATTTTGCCATACACATTCAATCACAAAACATACATTGAAAGTCAAGCGGGGAGAGGCAAATAATCACTTTAAATCATGGCGGAAAAACTCTATGTAGGAACTGGTTGTATAGATACATGGTGAAACAGAGGCCCTTCAGAAAAAGTCGGTCCTGCAGACTGAGTGTGACTTTTCTGAAGAAGATAGATAGAAATGATACTTCCTTTGCCACAGGCTTGCGGACTCGCCTCCGACCTTTTATACGTGCCAAAAAAACAGAGTGGCTCGCTAAAGGGAAGTAGAAATCCTATATCCCTAAAAAGAAACTTTTACTTACAATACAAATAGTTTTTATCGGGCACCTGAGCACAGGAATCAGCCAATGCCCAAATTACCCCAATATAACTTTTAAATATGACCCTACCATACCCCCCCCCCCATTGTAGTTGTAAATAAAAGTAGTAGTTTCACGTACCTTGTGTTGTCAATGTGAACCCCCCCCCCCCATTGTAGTTGTAAATAAAAGTAGTAGTTTCACGTACCTTGTGTTGTCAATGTGAATGCAGATACAAGCCAGAGAATGTGCAACGCTGTGATCCCCATTTTCACTGTACCTGAGAGAACAGTCATATTAAACCAGGTCGAAGGGCAGGATGAAGCATTGATCCGAGAGGGGCGGATTCATCAGCGTGATTTCAAGACAAAGCATGTTGCTCTTAAGTCTTGAAAATTGTCTACATGGGTGTGGAACTCACCTCGGGAGGATTAGCCCCTCCAGCTCCTCTGCAGTGTTTGTGGCTGTCCAACTGCGCTGTTGGGCTGTTGTTCAGACTTCTCCTAAGTGCAGGACGTTAATGATTAGTGAATTATGAAGGACGGGCGGCTAATGCAAGTGTTTTGTGCGCGAGTGCGTGCGCGCGCGCGCGAGTGAAACACTTACGAGAGACAGAAAGTGAAAGAGTGGGAGTGAAGGCCTATTCATGAGGCTGTGAAAGCTGCCACAAGTAGAGACTTGTGCGACTGTCTTTGATGTGTTGCAGCTTCATTTCACTGTATGCAGCTCTCACATTGCTTTTTTTTTTTTTTTTCGCCATGACCTCCACATGTGTACTTGGCCCTTTTCAAACTCCTTGGCAATAGCCACAGGGGAAAAGCTTTCACAGCCTGTTCTGAAGAGGCCCTCTCATTGAAGTCGAGCTCTGCATCGTGTCTTCTTTTAAATTCATTAGTCATTTTATGGGAAGCAATCAAATAATCGTGGGAGAATCAAATGAATGGCGGGAACGCACGCCATTAAGTTATTCACCAGCCCCCACAGAAGTGACTACTCGAAACGTACATCTTTTTTAGGTATTCTTTACGTTTAACAGGTATTTCTTTTACCTGCTTTCGAGAGGGAATGGCCCGGTCGAACTTTGACCTCAAAGGCAAAGAAATGCAACCAATACGGTCTAAAGTACTTTGACCTGGTTATCGCTCCATTCAAGATAGACGGCAGTGGCGCTGTGCTCCCTGGGGGAGTTGCATCCTCATTTTTCCGCAGCAATTCGGTTTATGCGGAAGTTCAACGATCACTGTTATTTTATTTCGAAACGACACATTGCCGCCTTTTAAATCTCATGTTCGACTAAACATCTCCGGGGATGCTTAGGACTCTGCTGTTAAACTGTTATTATTAAACCGCTTTACCAGTTGGATGAGCCAGTGCGAGCGGACTACTCTGGCTCATCTAAATGAAGTCACGTGACTGCACGCATAAAGTGTGGAGCTAAGTGTCTCCCGCCGGCGGCATGAGCTATTGCCCTTTTTATTCCGTTTGACAGGGCAAAAATGTCCATTTAAGCATGTTATCCTCGATGAAAATATAAAGTAATAGAAAAGCAATATCAGTGTAGACAAATTTAAGACAGAATAAAGTAAGTAACTTACTAAGTAACTGAACACAGACGGATCATTTCGCAACTTGGGAATATAATGGTGCCAACAAAAAAAAAATGAAAACCTGTGAAAAGAAATGTTGGTTGCTAATGCTCAGTTTTTTTTATCACACCCACAGGTATCCAATGTTGGCTCGTCCAACAAACAACGCCACTCACTTTACAGTCCCGAAGACCTCAGGTAAGCTTATTATTTCCCAATCATTTAATTGAACTGTTTTATTATTTATTTATATTGTGTCTGAATCGCAATCAACTTTCCCCATGAAATCTTCCGGTGGCTGAGCTGGTTGTTCTCTCTGGTGAATTTGAATATTATCAGCCACCCAGCATTACTTCCGTGTAAAAGCTTTCACTCTTGTCTTGGTTGTATTGGTTTTCATTATTCTATCGACGGAAACCTGTGAGTAGTATCTCTGAATTTTGTGATTTTTACTTCTACAGCTCAGAGCCCACAGCGGAGAAGCTCCGTGTTTTGCCCCGGCCCTAATCCAGCTTTGCTTTTCCCTCGTGCCCCAGGAGCCTCGCCGTCCGTCTAACCAGGCCTTCCCCTGCCCCGCATGACAGCAGCCATTACACAGTATGTCCAGTTTTATCCTTTACTTAATTGCTATGGGGGCAGATTACCCATAATGCTGAGATTTATCTGTGGATTTAGCGTGATTTGCAGTAAACCCCTAAAGTTGTTTACTGTCTGTTCAATGAAGTTCCACGGTACTTTTGCACTCGAGTCCAGTTACATTTGAGTCCCAGTTTGGACCACTCGCCAAGTGGAAGTTGTTGCAGCTAGTGTGAAAACATCTCCCGGATTAGACATTGGTTAATTGGTTAAATAATCACAATGGCTAATGCCTGCAGTACAAAATAAATAGGTATGCAGCTTAGTGCACCAACCATTATTAAAGAATAACATAGCAATAAACCAAAGTGAGGTTTTGAAATGACAGGGATGGAGTTTTTTTTTTTAACCTGTTTGGGATTGCCGCCTTACACGAGCCGTTGATCCTCCGCTGCATTAGCGCCTTGAAGATTCTGGTTCTAGGGGCATTTATAATTCTTGCACGTCTAATTCCTGTTAAAGACCCCCCGCTTTTTTTTATTTATTTATTTTTATTAACCCAACCCTGCCCTTGCAAAGCCTCGCTGAAGCTCAGTCAGCAAGATTTAACAGCGTCTAATTTTGTGCTAGAAATTCACTCAAATTGTTCCAAAAAAATGTTAAACATGTTCACAGTGGCATTTCAAAAGGGACTAACTACTTGGCACTTCACGAAAACGGTATATTTGGTTTAAAATGGTGCATAGTAATCTGACAAACAAGGCCAGTAACTCATTTATTGTTACTCTGCATATTTGCAATACGCTGTGACACTGAGATTGTGTCACTGAATGTTTTGAGAAAGGGGGGAGCACGCGTTGTAGTTTGCCGGGTTGTATTAGCTGGAATTGGAACAAGGGAATTAATCCCCACTGGATGTGGTGAGAGGAAAAAAAAAAAAAGCTCGTGGGAGTCGCACGTCATTATTTTGCACGTTTGAACGGCAAATACAGCAGCCTCCACCGGGATGGCAACTGCAGCTGCGTCGCTGTAATCGATTTCAACTCACACTGAAGGGTAACACATATTTTACCAAGGTGGGTCATTCTGTCTGTCCAGAAGCGCTTATCATTGTCATTTGGGTCGGCCGTTTCACACTCTGTTTGGAGACCCGGGACCTCGCTGCGATATTTCGCGCTACCTGTTGGCCAATTACAAATGCCTGTCCGTTTGACAGGTAAGGCCTACCGTATATATATTCTGGTTGAAGGATTTTTTGCTTCCCACAAAGAATCCTAAACAAATCCGTGGTATCACTGTGAAAACAACCCTATGGGTTTCCAGCGCAGCACCGTGTTTTTGTAGGTCGGCTTGCTGAGCAGGTTATTGTGTTTACCCCGGCTCCTACGGCCACACCTTAAACTCACTTGAACTTTGATTTCATTGGTGTTCGTGCGGGGGAACCTGAAGCTGATAGCGGCCTTTCCAGTAAAACCTTACAGGGCAAAGCCATGAAATTGGCTGTTAAACGCACCCTGCACTGCTTCATGTGATTCTATTACCTCTGGCATATATTTTTTTTTGCCTCCCTATGTGCCCTCCTTTTTTCAGCCATCGGTTGTAGTGCGTAGGATAGCCATTAGCAATGATAGCCAAGGAGCTAGTGGTCGAAGGAGCGCGTGGGAACAAGAGCGAGCCTCAAATTGTACTGAATTTGTTTCTTGAGCACAGAAGCAAAGGAGTTTGGGTAAAAAAGTGATTTTCTTTGTTGGAGTGGCTGCACGCGGGTAGTGTGCGACTCGAATAAAATTGAGACAATTTTCCCAAACTGTCACAAGAGCTGTTGAGTGGATCTCTGCAGGGTGGTGATTGTAGCTTTGGCTGTGGTGTTTTTTGTTTTTTTTGTTGTTGAGGAGACTAGAAACACACAGCCTTCAGATTCTTGTCACACTGGGTTTGTTATGAAAAAAAACGGAATTCCTCAGTTTTGTGTATAGGGATCATGTATAGCATATATTAGCGGCTGGAACTTGCTGCTTGTTACGGTCAAGTTTCTATGCGTCACATACGTGCCTGTTTGGATCTTTGTTTGCTTACAAAATATTTCTCCAAAAGTAACAGCTGGAGTGACCTCAAATGATTATACTATTTGTTATATTCATGCTAAAAAATGACCACACAACAGTGCAATATGAATTATTGCCATATCTTGTAATTGACATCCACTTTTTGGATTTCTTGAGCAGGCCATAGCCACATACCAGGGCTTTGCATGAGCAGTGTTTTGGTGGCGTACATTTAGACGCTTTCAGGCGCAGACATTTAATGCAAATAAAAATAATGTCACTCAGCCCGCAGCAAGCCCAATCACACAGGTGAACATCTGCAGGCATCACTATCTGAGAGACACAGACACACCTCGGCGTTCAATCGCGCAAAACCTCCACCACATCCAATACTCGCACGCTCCGGCTCGTCCGCGTTCCACTTGTTTGTGCGCACAGACGCACGCACAAAGTGAACCATACAGTTTCTGTATACCTCGGCCCACCATTCACGGTTCTATGGCGACTGTAATTCCAGTCAACCCATTGGTCCCAGCTGCAGAACGAAACTGGCCTTGCCATGCTCTGATCACACACTGATACCCGACTTGTATGCCCTTCGCCAACACTCCTCTTGTCTGCACCCTCTGTTTGAGCCCCTGAACTCCGAGGACCTCTCCATCACACACACATCGTGAATCACATTTATGAGCAGATCTGGATGCTTCACTGCACTCATAAAAACACCACCCGACCCAATCTCCACCCATAAAGACTACTATCACACACTTAATGTCTGTTGGAGGGTACATTGGAGGGTGCGCCACCAGAGCACTCGTGGAAGGGACACCCGGGTGGGTTCGGCCAAGTTGTGCACATTTTTGGACTTAACAGAAATGTACTGTGCAAGTTTGGACCCAGCAAAGATAAACCATCTGGCGTCCGTCTCGTATAATACAATGAGATGAGGGGCTGCAAATCACTGGAATTACTGTCCACTGGCATTTATTTCAAGTTTATTTCAATCCAATAGAACTCACACTTCAGGTAATTTCATCAGAAGATTTAATAAGTGTTTGTGAACGGTTTTGCATCTGTCAGCATTTGGAGCAGGCACCGGCCCTGGCATTCCCTACTGGGTCCTGTGCTGTGTCTTGCATACCAAACATTTGTTTGCTAGCGAAAGGATTGAGATAGACAAAAAATAAAGATAGACACACTGATGAAGAACAACACAAGAATACTAACCGGCGTTCTACATAAATGACTCTGCGAACCAGGGACGAGGCTTTTAGTTCAACCATGTACGCTATATCCGAATTAGATCTAAACCTGGTATTGACTTAAAATGTCCGTGTGACGTGTAATTGACTACGTATTTATGGCAAAACTCAAAATTCACTAAAGCATTTGCATTGGCATCCCCATGACGGCAAACCACCGAGTAGAAAAATCTGATATTTAATTATTTTCCTTTTATTGTATCACTGCATTCTTTTTTTAGCTTCTGTGGTAGCTGTGTTGATATCAGGAAGGCTTCTATGTGCCCTACCCCAGCGTTTAATCATCATAAAATGACCTTTTTATTGGGAAAAGCCCAATCTCTGGAAAAAGGGCCCGAAAATGTACCCACGAAAAGTTAAAGCTGGAGGGTGAGACTTACGCAACAAAACAATAATGATCCGGTACATGCGAGCTCTTCACAAATAAGTGCAACAGTAGCGATGTGTTTTACATCAAACAAGTTTGCCAGAGACACAGTAGGTAGCTGGAAGCATCCGACAGTTCGCTGCACACCGCCTCCTTTCATCCCAGCAAATGGATTCGAACATAAAGCTCGCCAAAACAAGGAATGGATCACAGCATGTGGTTGACGCACTCCTCTGACAGCAGAGTCAGTTTAATTGGTTCTACCTGGGAACTATAGGCTATAGTATGTGTGCAATTACTCTCACGGCCCAAGGGGGGAGACAAAGAGCCCAGCAGGTTCAAAGACTAATATTTCATAAACTCTCCTACTTTAACATGCCATCCGTCAACATTAAGTCACGTAAGAGTGGGAAAGGTTCGCAAAGGCCATCATATCAGTGAACGAATTCTTGACATTTTTGAACCGTGAATGCAGACAATGATTCATCGCTGACTCTCTCGGAGGACGTGATTTTAAAGGTCGTTCCACTTAACATGTTTCAGAGGGCTCTACGTTGCATGGACGTACACAAAGCTAAACTGTCACTATAATCTGAATTCTGTAACAGACTTGAAAAGGGTGCAGGCAAATAGTATTGACTGTAGTGCAGCTGCAATAAAACCATCCTAGGAAGAAAATCCTCTTCTTATAGACATGAAAGACATATGTTACCGAATGCACAATGTAGTGCCATAGTGTGTTTTTTTTTTTTCCTTATTTCAATACTATCAGTCTTATAATTTATGTCAGGAGGGACAACATTGTAATTTTCCAATACAAATAAATCCTTTTGCGTTGCGGAGAAGCAAAAACCAGAGGGTGGCGGTGTAATGACTCCAGAAAACACAAAAGAAAGGAGATGAACATTTGTGCATGGCAACATCAGCTTGGCTAGATGCACAATATGTCCACTGGGATATTTTTGCCATTGTCATTGTGGCTGTGTGGGATTTACAGATTCATCAGATTCAGAGCTGTTGTTTTTGATCAGCTCCACATCATGCTGTCCTGCTTTATCACAATGATCCCAGCCGTAATTCCCCCTAATCTCCAAAGGAACAACCATCACAGGAATCCTTGTTTGTCTTTCGTTTGGTCGGTAAACGGGTGGAATGTAACATTTGGAGAATGATCCCAGGCCTCCTGTAAACCCAGTGGTCTCGTCAGCAGCTTTTGATGCAGGACAAATCAATGTTTGGGGGAGTTTATCAGTCGGAAACCGGCTCTGGGCAGATCAGAGGCACGGGTTGTTTTTTTTTTGGTTTTGCAGATTGCTGAAGCCAATCTGGTTCAGAGCGTAGAGAGCAGCTGGCCTACCTTCTTAGCAAACGAAGGGCCGCGCTCGAACTTGACGCCAATGTTTGCTCTTGCAGAGGATTAGCCTCTTCTGTTTACTTGCACTTTGCCCGTTGCCGATGTGTTATTGCAGCATTACTTGGCCCCAAACGCATCCTTTAGTTTGGCTCGACTCCCGGATGAGATTCTAGCTTCTAAAGGTGTTTTATGAGCAGATGCCGAAAGAGATGACCCCCTGTGTGATTAACTGCACCGAGACGACCACTTCGCACCGAGGCGCTCGTCGGCAGATTGCTTTCCGTGCCGGTGATTTAAAGAGGTTGTATTGCTTAATTATAAAGTGGAAATGATTATGGTAATTACAGTCGGGGGCACGCGGGGATCTCGATGCATTCCATCCCCATGTCTGACGGAGAAATTAGTTTTCATTTAATAATAATGCTGCACAGATGTCCGCATGCTGGTGCTTACAATGCTTTCCCCTTTAATTAGGCTTTACTGTCTCACCTTGAATTGGCCAAGGTGAGCCTGCATCCACGTAGCTACAAAATCTGCCAGGTGGAGGTGCCCTGCCGTGACTATCGCAGTGTTGCTATTGTCCATGACTCGGCCATTCTCGAAGTTAAGAAAAATGTACAAGGGGCAATATTTACGCATATCAATAAAAAAGTAACCCACCATCACCATCATCTTCGGCTGCAAAGGAGAATAACACTACGGCTCTTTGAATTCAAAACGAAATAAGTTCTGATGTTTAGGTCATCCCGACATCATACTAACAAAAAAAGCCCTCCACTATTTCTTCCTCTAGTTAAGGCTGATGGTCTGAGGTGTTATGGCGAAATGAAGTGTTTTTCAACCATCTCTCTTCGCACTTCCTCAAATTGTCCCCTTGGCATCACATTTTTAGCCCTAATTCTATGTACAGTTATCGGGTTTGCCGCTTCCCAGGTGTTCTCGCTTCCCCGGTGGCCGCTCAGCTTAGGCCCATCCATCTCCGAACTGACTATATTTAGACATATAGGCCTGGCCTCGCTGCTGATGGGATTCATGGCCAATGTGTATTAGCCTTCTAGCCTCCCCTGGGCACTCATCTACTGTGATTTAGTGGGGCTCAGAACCATGAATTTCAGTCAGGCCGCTGTGGAGAAGCACCAGTGATTTACGCTTTTGTTTACAGGGTGCTGTGGGGACCTTAATCTGGCAGTGATGAGAGGGCGAGAGAAAGATACAGAGAGAAAGAGATAAAGGGAACTGCTCAGGAATCTACAGGCAAGTCACTCTGATTTCTGATAAATAATAAAGGGCATGGGGAAAGGAAGAGAGGACTGAACGATGTGTTTATTTGTTTACTTTTTGCTATCGTGAGAGAACAGATCGTTCACAAGGGGGGGGGGGGGAAATCAGGCCCAGATCCGGGTTCCTTATGTTTTTTTTTTTTGTGTGTGTGTTTCTCAGGTAAAGTGATCATCACAAGTCGCGTTCTGTGGGCTAAGATAGAACGGTGCAGTGTTAAGCAGAGGGAAGTTGGAAGTTTTTTTTTTTTTTATGCAAAAATACCCCATCTCCAATGAACCTTTAGTGAAAGTACAGTTCTTGAGTTCTTGACAATATTCTGCCGTCACCATAACTGTAATAAACTCCCCATTCGTCACTGAGAGCAGCTCGTAAAGGTGTGGACTTAAATGTCACTCAGCAAAGAATTGCTGGGTGATAGGACTGGGCCAGTCCGATCGTTAGCGTCCGCTGATGCCCCCCCCCCCCTAAAGGAATTACCTTTCATAAATGATACCCCCGTCCATTAGTGCCTAAAACGAGCTGTTTGACTGCTGATGGAAATGGCCTCTATCAATTCTCCCACACCTCTGTCGCCCTGAGACTAAGGATAATTACCCTGGTTGGAGGAGGCACTGTAACGTAGTGTCATCCATTATCTCTGCCTTCTAGGTCACCAGGACGCACATAAATAAACAATGTTTTCCACGCGACAACAGGTCTGGCAGATTTAAAGTGTTAAGTGGTGTCCTCGTTGGAAATGAGGCAGGTTCCTACCTGAGGGAGGGTGGCGGGGGGGGTTGGAGAGAATGGTGGACGCAATCAGGCGTGAGGGAGAAAGAAAAGCAAACATCTTTGAATTAGGCCAGAAATGTTGCCCTGCAACCCCTTCCATCCGACGCACAAACACAAGGTCACGAGCCGCACGTGTGTCGCACTCATTCTGTGTTGACAGGTACCATTGTTCCAAAGAGAGGCATGGTGTTTCCGTCACATTTCGCGCATCAAAGAACAGAGCCTCACTTCAAACGGGCGGGAGAGGTTGTCCGCGCTTGACGACGTGCCAAAGTAAATGTGCTCCTTATTTGGACGCATATTTTAAAACGTCAAAACAGGTTTGAGAAATGAATCGGGCGGTAACGCCTCCTCGGTGACGTTTACATCTTTATCTGAGACCATCAGCGGCGGGCGTCGCGGGGAGTGGGTGCCTGACAGCTGCTGTCGGCGCGCAGTTTGTCTTGCGCCTCGCTTCCGATCTGGCTGATAGTCCAAATCGATAAAAAGTTTGCGGGGAGAGATTGCCAAAGGCTGGCTGGTCAAATCCGTCTCCTTAAATCACGGGGGCAACAGGAAAAATGGCCGCGGGGGCCGACTTGGGCAATGCCAGAGAGCAAAGTACGTGATCTCACACAAAGAAAGATTATAGAAGCGACGTGGAGAGAGAAACACATACAGGAAGGAGCATTAGGTAACAGACACTTTCCACTTTCCCAGAGGAAACATCAGCCGTTTTAAATAGAATCAACTCTTGGCTCTATACGGTCTAAATGCCCCATTCAATATTTTATAGCTCGCAATGCTTTGGTTTTAATGTTATTTTTCACATGCAACTTTCATTTGCACGTACATATTTCCGTGGAATGCCTTCTGGGAGCCGCACTACAACCAGAAATGTTCTTGAGAGGGGGGATATTAGGAACGCCAGTCGGGCCAAATGTCACAGCTCACCGTTTCCTGCTTCCTCACTTATTGTGATATGTCCGCAACAGCCCCCTCCTATAGGAATATTGTCCTTTTGCCAAAAGCAAGCCCCTGGCGGCTTCGTCTCGTGAAACTCCTCTTGTTACCTTTTTAAATAAAACTGGACCATGGCCGGAGCAAATAGAACCGGAAAGTTTGCAACGCTGAGGCAGTCAATTTGGGACAAGTCTGCTCTATTGCTAGGGTGTCAGGGGAGTAGCTCCACCGCCGCCTGGGCCAAAACAAGAATCATGAGAAATGGGATTTTAAATCCAGTGGAGATAGTTCCCCATACAGGGCTTCGGGGGCTCGGTAAACATTTGTCAACGAAAGGCTTGAGGACGGCTTACCCTCTGTTGCTGGAGGATTTTTGTCTCTTTAGGCTGAACAGCAAGTCCACAAATGCCATGCAGTGTTTCGCATGCAGCCTGGACGCTCTGCAAAAAAAACATTACTTTCTATAAATTCGGTCCGACGCGGGGAATCATTTCCTGCCCAATTGTTTTGCCTACGCCGAGCAACCGCTCGTGCTGCTGTGAGCCATGCGGCCCATGTGAAGTCGCCTCGTTGCCGTCGGCGGCGTCGTGTCCCTTGGCCCAACACCAGATCGCTGATTGCAATAGAAAGATTCACCCTCTTACCTCTTGCCTTGCCTCTCTTTCCCATTGGTGGCTGTGGAATGATGTGTACCCTCTCGCTGCGGTCTCGGGTCTCTCCTGGAGCGTTAGTGACTGCCTCACACCCGCATGCTTGACTGCTTCCTCCTGCGAAAAAAAAACAAAAACAAGAACAGTGTGCCGTGATTTCCTGACTGGCCTGGTCAAGGGTCTCCTTTCCTTCTTTACTTTTATGTACCTTCGACCAAGGATGTGTGCCGTTTTCTTTATCCCTGCTTGTCTATTGCTTGCATTGCAGGTATTGCCATTTCTTCTCTTTTTTTTTTCTTTTCGTGCATTTAATCCGAGCCAGTTTAAATCACCGTGAGCAATATAACCCGAGCAACTATTTAGAAGACGTACGGGGTCGTGTCGGGGCCACCTTAGACAGAGTCTCCCCCTTCCCCTAATTCTTGATTGCTGGTTGGAGTATTGTAATAGAAGCTTCTGCGAAGAAAAAATCCCCTAGTTAGAGGTTTGCATTTTTAGTTATCATTCATGTTTACATTCAATGTTAATATTTTGTATACAACACAAGAGGGATTCCGCGCTGACCTTAACTGTTAATTATTAATTACCGAGAGGGGAAAAAAATAAAAAAGGAGAATTTGAATGCCCGCAGAACTTTGAGACACATAAGGGTCATTTTGAGACTCTTGAATGTGCCTTACCATATGGGTCGAGAGGCACTAATTAAAGGCGGTGGCTTGCTTCGCCATATTTTTTAATGTCTTCTCCGCGCTGAAAGGTTTTGAGATTTTTTTCCATTAGGCCTTGCGACCACACCGGCCAGCGCAATTTGCTGGGCCACAATGTGCGGCTCCTTCTCCACGACTGGGAATGCAACGAGGTATTAATGGACGTCCGTCGGTAACATTTGGCCAATGAGTTTGTCTGTTTATGAAGAGACTTACGCTCTGCAAGAGCATTGCTGGACTTTGAGGAGCAGAAAGGGCCGAATAACCAAGCAACACCGGCTGATGCAGTGTTTGACGGGGGCGTTACAGTTTGGCATGCCCAAAAATTTAATTAAATCAGATTTTTTTTTTCTCCCATTTTTCGCCTTTAAGTGCTGTTGTTACGAGCTCCGCCTCTTTGGGATTTTTCTGTTAGTATTTCAATTGGAGCAATCTCAGTCTCGCTTGACACATTTTTTGGGCTGGCTCGCACTGTGATTTATTTTGACGACAGCGCGTACAACGAGGGGAAGATATGGACAAAATATGGTTTTGTCATACCATTTAAGTGGTACACTGGCGATTGGGGTTAGAGATTGGACGTTGCTCACAGTAAATCTAACTATGCAGCTTTACCACAGACAATTAGATTTGTTATCCGTTGATGTCACATACTAGTTAGTGTATTTCCAGTTAGCACTGTGTAACCATAACTACCTGAGCTTGCTAGGTGGCTGCACACAGTGTCTCTCCCCGTTGGAGGACTCCTGGCAAAAATGAAGGGATTTCTATGCTAGTGGAGTTTTCTTTTCCACATCAATCCTGTTTGCCATGCTCCAGTCCCTTCCGGTCTCTCATCCCCCCCCCCCCTCCCTCCCTCCGCCCGGTCGCCCATCCATCCGTCCTACAGTCTGCCCCTTCGCATCCATCTCTCCTGTTCCCGGGTTTGTGGATTGATCGCGTTAAGCTTGTGGAAATAGGCAGCCTCTGCGGACAGACGCTGGAGCACCGGTCTGCCAGGCCCTCTGTTTTAATGAAAAGCTAAAACCCCAGAAAATAACACCTACACTCACACACACACACACACACAAAGCCCATAATACAATCTGCCATACAAACTGACACACACGCGGCACAACCCAGAGGGCAGATTTGAGTCCATAATTACCTATACTGCTGGAGGCCTGATGGCATTGAAGTCACCACCGTTTGCTGGCCTAATGGGAGATTTGTGACGGATCCTGAAAGTCTTCTGTCTTATGAGGGACGTGAGTGTTTGTGGTGAAAATTGTGTGTGTATATATATATATGTATATATATATACATATATATATATATACACATATACGGGCAGTCCAGTTGTGTTAGGCCGTTCTGAGTCTCGCTAAAGCAAGGAGATGCTCTAACATGGGCAGGGTCAGAGGAGCCGGGTAATAGAGAAGAGCCCTAATGTCTTACAAGCTGCTGTCTAACAGAGAATCAATATGGGGTATTGATTGGGGCTGGGAGTAAAAGGGGATGTAGCTCAGGAAAATGTGTAGTTTGTATACAGTATGTGTCCAGTTTGTGTGCCCCTTGTGACTGTGTACTCACATTTTACGGCTAACCCTAACGTATACTTTAAGTACTGTATAGCAGTAACAACCAGGCAGCCAGCTTCATAACATCAGACACCACCACCAAACAATCCCAGTCTTCCATCTGTTCTGCAGTACGGCTAATATTATCCTATATCACTGATGCGATAAAAATAATGACCAAATGGAGTCCGAATTTTTTAAATATACAGTTTGTGCTGTATCGTATTGAAGGCTCTAAAACATGTATTTCCTTCCAGACATGCACATCATAATTCATAGATCCTCTTATTGGGGAACTCTCCGATTCTGGCCAACAATCACTGCACAGCAGAAATACGTGCTGAGAGCAAAATTGCTCCTAGGGGCTGTGTGGCCGCTCTGGGCGAAGCGGCTAGATCAATTTAAGTCAATGTGTCAATGTAGTAAACGTGAAATAAATGTTTTCTGAAATGGGTTCTCATTTTAATCATGGATTAAACGGTGACAATATACACCAACATTTACTTATGCTCTGAGAAAGCCCTGAAATGTACCTTCCATTAGCGGAGCCGTTTGGATCGATACACATTCACATATCTGCATATCCACCTGCCGGCCTTAAGCTTCAGCCGTAATCGTAAACCACACGGACAAGCTGTTTATTTTGGGAGTTGATCCCCCCCCCGCTTTCGCACCCCCGCCCTCTGTCTGTCATACTGCTGCATCTGGCCAATCAATAATGCAATTCTTAACCAGTGGCTGCTGCGCGCTCAAGTAATTACCTCCTCCATTATCCGACCACATCTCTCATTATACTGTAAGCAGCCTTCATTAGGGCCCCAGGCAGAAGGGCGTGGGGCGGGGGGGACACATGAAGCACGTACAGTAGCGCACACGTTTGTACCCTAAAGACCGATAAGCGTGCACAAACGTGCACTACGCCGAATGAACCGCTCGAGAAGACAAACAGACAGGCAGGCTTGGCACCTCCCCGCACTCGGCCTCGGCACTCGTCCGCCCGTCTCCCTCTCTCTTTGCCCAGTCAATCTGATAGCCATTAGCCGGTATTGGTCCCGTGGGCGGGTCCCTCGCATAGTGCACATCTCTGGGAGCAGTTCCATTCAGCGAGACGGCTCCCCTCCCCTCCTCGCCTCGCTGTGATAGCCGCGCGGCCCGGGGGAAATAAAGACAGGGGCGGCCGAATCGAATTGGGAGATCGTGTGGGAGACGACGGCACAGATCAGCATGTTGCCGGCCCGTTTGGGGGCCTCCTTGAGCCAGGTGGGGTTAGCTTAATGGCTTAATATTGTTTGCGTCGCCTGGACTGCGGCTTTGATTTCCGCTGTGGGTAGGACTGCCGGAGAGAGCCCTATAGATACAATTAAAAATCATCAAACGGCATGCACATTTGCATTGCACATTGCCTCGGTGAGTGATACAATGATACAAGTACACACCAGCTCACTCCCACTCTCTTTGTTACTCCACTGCAAGGGCCATTTTCAGCAATTGTGCGCTTGTTAGCCCTCTCAGCAAAGCCAGCAGTCACGGGGCGTTAGCGTTGGCCACGGAGACAAAGGGTAGTGTGTGACGGGAGCGCGCACTTCACTGTGCTCAATGACCTTTGCAGATCAGACCGGTACACCCTCGTTTGTTGCCGGGAACTGGACCAGCGTAAGTAAGGCTTCACGTTCATGCACGGGTGAATTTGCTAGGGGTTAGCGACTCCGCTATGAAAACCTGTAAAGGCAAAAATAATGCGAAGGTGTTTGTGTTTAAATATTTGAGTATTCATGCCGTTCCCCTTCGTAGCTGCCCTTGTGCCCACCCTCTGTCTTCTGGCTTGTCGGACGCGGTGCGCCCCGTGAGACAGACGCCGCTTCTCGCGTATCTCGTCGCCAGCCGTCCCGCCGCCTCTCCGCGCCGGCCCTGGGCCTCTTGTTACACGAATGGCTATCAGCCCCGACGGCGGTTTGCTAATGGTGTCAGCGAAGTTCAATTAGCTTGCCGCCACGCTCAATCGCACCGTCCTTTCTGCCGGAGAGGGGCCTTAAATTGTCTGAAATACCAGAGCCGTTCAGCGCGAGTATCTAATGGGCGTTCAAATTGGGTGAGGGAGCGGTCTTCCCCTGTTTTGAGTTGTGTTTGATCCCTTTATTTCGTTTCATTTTATAATACCGGTAGGTCGGGTTGCAAATACGACACTACTGCAATGGATTTTCTTTGCTATGTTGGCATTGTTCACCACTTGTATCAATCTGAATGTAGATGGTCTTTGTACTAAGCCCCCCCGTCGGGCTGCATCAGATGCCTCTTCTAGCCAGATCAAAGTGGGAGCCGAGAGAGATGTGTATAAGCTTTATAAAGCTGGGGGTGACACTTCCCGTACTTTTCACTCCGGAAAGACAAAGCATAAGGAATAAGGATAATTACAGTGCATTTTGACTTATTTGAATATTTCCAAAAACAGAAGCAGTACGGAAAAACCTCGCACAACAACGGCCCCGCAGGCCATAAGAAAATTGGAAACTTCAAAAGAGAAAGAAAAAAATTCGTTTTCAATTATAAAAATAGCTACCTGTGTGCTCGAATACAATCTTTCTTGGCCAGGAGACATTTAGGCGTGAAGGCTGTGTGCCAGATCAAGGATTGGCATATCTAGGCTGTTTAGATAAAGAGAGTGTCTGGAAATAGAATCCATTTATTTCTGTCTCCCAGCTGCTCAGATGCTGCTTTTTTTTTATTTATTTTTTATTGCCAACCAACACTGACTGCCAAACAATAGTGAGAAGTAACGTACAGTGCCGGTAAAAAATCGAGGTGCAGTCTTTGAGCTCTCAAGTCATATTTAGAGTGTGCTTATACCAAACCGGAAGCTGATATGTTACATGTAAAACTAAAGAAATCCTTGATTTCGGTCCTCTTACTCTAATAGCATTCATTCCAAAAAATGGTCCTATGTGCAGCTTGTAGTCGTGTGTGACAAAAAAACAGCCTCAACCTTTTATTTGTCACAGAGTAAAAACACAGAAGGCTGGGTTAACTCGTCAATGTCACCTGTTGACGGGATCCCTCTCAGGGATCGACCACTGTTGATGGGGGGGGGGCTGGTGCTTCACCCGTAAGTCAGGTGAAGTTGAACACGTTCTTATAGCGCTATATCGAATAGACTTTTTTTAATTTTTTTTTTACCTGGTCTCTGGGTAGCAATGGGGGAAAAATACATTATAACACGGTACCTCTCTTGGCACCTTTAAAATACGTGGCAGATTGTCACTGGATTCAAACCTCCCCGCTTTACGTGTCGGGCTTTCCACTTTACTGCTAGTAACATCAAATATCGCATGCTTTTATCTCGCATTTGAGACACTAGACCATTTTAGCATTTGTCAAAGTAAAACCAATTGAAAAGTTTCGTTTTCTACTAAAAATAGAATGTAGAGGAGAAGAAATATTAATGAAATGGACATATTCAAGTGAAGTACAAGTACCTTCAGCTTGTACTTAAGCCGAGTACTTGGGTAGATGTACTGAGTCACTTTCCACCGCTGATGTGCGAGTAAATGTGCTCATTTTAGCTGGGTAGGTTATGACTCAATTCATCTCATTAAGCATTCCTGTTGAGACGAGTCCCAAAACAGCCTACCTTTGTTTGAGGCGACACCAAATCTGTAAGTTCTGTTCTGGTCAACGTATGTTCCTTGTTAGTTAAACTTCCTTTTTAGTTCATACTCACACGGTGGGAGTTATTGCAGCGTATTGCAGGAACCATTTATTTGCTTAGTGTTTATTATCATTCGAATATTTCAATTTGTGTAGGGGTTAGGGATAAAATGAAATATTCTCCAGGCCAGCCTTATCGAACCACTCTCTCAAGTGGGGGTCCAATATCTGGCCATCTAAAACCAATCTCGCTCTGGCTCTACATTTAAGTTCATCTGTCGCATTATGGGTAATCCGGTAACAGCCTGTTAGCCTGAGACAAGATGGGAGGCACAGCCTCAATGTTGTAGCACCAGATGTCACAGAGGGCGTACAAGCACTGAATGCACTTAAGGATGTTTAAGGGAAAGACAAGGCACTTACTTCCATGTAGAAGAGCACCTTTTTAGTTAAGGTTGAAGTCATTGTCGTTGGGCTAGCCAGCCGCAGCCATTAAATTGTCCATCAAAATTCGATTTTATTTATTTATTCTCCAAATGTATTTGATGTTTATTTATGAATACATAAAGTAGTTTGGGGCCTTTTTTTTGTTGTCCACGCCATGGCAGAGTTTTATTTATTTATTTTGTTTGCTTGACTTGATCACTTTAAATACTGAGATGTGCTGCTTTCCATTTTTTACTTGGCTTTAATGAATAACTTTCCTTGCTTTGATCAGTCATTCTTCTGGATTCCTTTGTCGCGAGAGCCTGAATCCTGTCGAGTGACTGCAGCACACAGCTGGCCCCGTCAACGCCAAAAAACGCGAAATGAAACTTGACGTCCATTGGCGTGTTTCAACACCATCGCCGTGCTAACGTAATGATTTCTTCCTTCTCCTGCTGAGACAATTAAAAAGTGAGCCACCCACGCTGGTTCTTTCAACAGTGAACCCTGTCTTTCCTTTGGTAGGAAACACAAGTCGGTTCTATGCAGTATCAAAAGGAGACTTGGCTGTTTTATTTCAGTGTGAGTCCAAGGTCACCTGCTGTTCCGGCAGCTCAAGATCAACCACCGGGCCTGCTTTTCTAGCAATATTATTTGCAGGTTGCCAGAAATACCGTAACCTTTTTATTGTTGAAAAATCTTAAACGGGCATTGACCACCCATTTCATTTTCTAAAGCTCCTTACCCACACCTTTTTTAATTTTTTTTTTATTATGATTTGCTGGTGAGAAAACAATTCAATTCATTTTGGTAGTTTAACAGCAGACGTTATGATGTTACGCAAATGGAAAATAAATAAAATAAATCAATGTTAAAAAAAAAGGCAATCAGTAATGCAACTTTAAATGGAAATAAAAAAGGACACAAGAAAAGGAACAGGTCTCCCTATTGTTCTCGTGTTGTGCCGCGACCAAAGGGCCGAATGTTCACATCGCGGACGATACCCGGTCCTTCCCTTTCCTCGCCAATTTCGCCGTTGTCACAGGAACAGCTGTTTGATAACAGGTTTGTTACTGTCTTGTCAATTATATCGGATTTTAAGTGTCCTTTTGCCCCGTCTGAAAAGATGAGCTAGTGTGACAGATTGCGGGTGTCAGCATCCGTTATTGTTCATGTTCCTAAATATTGGCATTGAGGCCTCACTTCAAGAGGAAAAACGATGCTGGTAAAGGTGTGAAACGAAATACAAGTTTTGGTCAATATGGCCAATTGGGCCAGAGGTAGTTGCCTTTAGTGTAATCGATTGTTTTTTTTTGTGTGTGTGCGATCGTGTGGTCGTGTCCACTATCCAAGGTGACTGCATCTGGAATCGTTTTCAGGCTAAGCACAATTCCGTTTTTTTCATGTTGTCCGCTGACATTTGGGCCTCAATACTGTCGCAGCTCTCTGCCTTTTTGACACGGTGGTTGTTAACGTGTTTTAGCGTGCAGATTTTTGGAAGCACCTCCATGCACCACCTTGTCTTGTCTCTCAGTTTCGCACTCCGACAGATCTCCGGTTGGCGTGCACAACACAACTCGTGCTTGCTCCGGTTGACATTGCGTTACACTTTTGGCAAAAAAAATAAAAATAAAAAAATGGGTCGCTACAACACGTAAGAATGCTCACTAAGGCCGTGTCAAGAGTGTGAATGACAAAGAGACCCCGTTGTTATATATTTACGTGAATAAGCGTAAGCACATAAATATGTATTGTGGGCACATTAGACATTTTTCTTTCTTCACTCTCTCCTCGAAATGATTTAAGCTCAGTAAAGTTCCACTGGGCACTCAGGTAGAAGGCACCAAAATCGCGACCGCGCAATTGCGTAACACAATCCAGTCTTAAGTCGCGGGTGCAGCATTTTACTGTTGTCCAAAGGGTGCATTATCAAGATATTAATACGTACTGCCAAAGGCCAGTGCACAGTGCTTATGCACTTGACTTGTTACGCGCACAGATGGTCGGCACTCCTGCTTGAGCTGAGGCGAATCCTCTCTCTCTAACATACGAACATACTCCCCCCCCCCCCCCCCCCCCCCCCCAACTTTCCAAAACCCCTCCCCCCCGGACCCCCCCCCCCCCCCTGCAGATCTTCCATTAGCGATCCACCGCGGTGCATCTGGCGACGCGGCCACATAATGTCTATGGAGTCTGCACATTGCACGAGATAACACTATCTGGCTATATGGATTCTCTAATGAACCCTGTATCTGCCCTAAGAATGATTTATATATTTTTCTTCCAGTTTCATAGCGGAGGGGGGGGGGGTGGGGTGGGGTTGTTTCTCTTCCTCCTCTGGCTGCAGTACTAATATTTGTTTTGATTTTGCTTTGGTCTACCCCGCTATTATTTTACTTGACCTTTACCGTTTTCGTCGGATCAACCCCGTGCGGACCCTCCCTCCACATCACCACCCATCCGCGGGTCACACCCCTCAAGCTCATTTCTCACCGTGTTACAACGCGCTCTCCTTATACCTCTGCGACATGGCGGCACGCGTCTGGTTTAAGGTGGTGACGAACAGGAATGGAGTTGGACCTTTGTCCAGTGTCGGAAGACATGCGACGTGAAAGGCAGTGTGCCCCCCCCGTAACCCCCCCCCCCCCCACACACACACACACTTTCTTCTCGAGTTTCGGTGTACAATTATTGTTGCTGCTTACCAGCGCGCTGAAACGCCGTCTAGCGTAGAAGATGACGCCGGCAGCCGAGAGCTCGCCACAAGTGATTCATTGCTTTAATCACTCCGGCTCTCCAACCTCTTACCAGCCACGGCGGGGTTTGACACATCACTGCCTTCACAGAGCCTTTGTACCATTTGTCCTATTTAGGACACTGACAATTAGATATTGGGGGGGGGGGCTAGTAAAAAAACAGCAGAGGGGGCAGGTTGAATTGCTGTGACAACTGGAATGTGGTCGTTCGCACTTAACCTGAGCTGATTCTTGGGCTCACATGAATAAAAATAAATAAATGGGCAAGTCTGCCTGTTTATGTGGATTACAGTTCCAATTCCTCAATCTATTTTACTCAGCAGCGCCTTGTTATTTTATCCACCCGGCAGCAGCAACCTTTATAAACCTGTATCGATTTCGCCCTGGTCCTCCTTCTTTTTTTTCCTTTTATTGCTGCGTGAGGTAGAATGTGGACGGAATCAATCACTCCTCCGTTCGTCCCCCGGAGGCAGAGACCTAAGTGGCTCAGTGGACACTGCCGGCGGAGTGACGAAGTTCAATCATAAGTCAAACTCAATGCTGACCGGGGGGCCGACCCTTTTCGGTGAAGGTCTCCCTCACATTTTGGCTTTCACAGAGAAGCTGTGTATTGCTACAGCAGCTACTGTGCAACCGCGCGGCGGCGTTCCCTTTCCGCTCAGAATCTGCAAAAATACGTCTTCGCCACCCGTTGATCATACCCTCATCCTTTAAAGTTGTGAAACCTGCCTTTTCCCCGCAGAGAAAGGCCGTTATCTGTCCTTCCTGGTAGAAAATCAGTGTTGCTTGTATTGGGGCGATTGTCATAATTGTTTACCATCTTGATACTACTGCTACTTGAAACACTTGCGATGACGCCTTCCTGATAGTATCGCCGTCGAGTGGGATTAGGATCATTTGAAATAGGTAGAGCAAAGCTCCTGAGTTCATCCAAATTGGGACTTCATGCATTTCTGCCCATTTCCCCCCCTACAAATCGGCTCTCAAAACCCCCTTCTTTTGAAATTGCCATATAACAAGCATTAACATTTAACTTTTTCATCAATGATTGTATTTATTAATTTAGGATGTAGCCCCCTTTCGGGGCTACTTGAGCCACTTAACACCCTAGGTGTCCTTGGGTCCTGCAAATGGCTGTTATGAATCAAATGTAATATTATATTATCATGACCCCTGTATTCGTTCTCGTTTGCCAGGCGCACTATACTCGGGGCAAAGAGTGTCTGCCTTGGGAATCCAGGACTCCGTGCAACGTATGGCCGAAGGCCCCCCTTCCCGAGATTCCGGCAGGCCGACGGTTGTGGCGTTTCTGCTTCGGTCCTCCCGGTCATTCAGGCGCTCCTGCACGTCAGCCACAGCTTTCTCCAGGTATGAAACGGGCTTCTCCTCCTTCTTCTCGTTTCACGTTTTTTTTTTTGTGTGTGTGGAAAGGATTTAAACTTAGCCTCTCTTATGTCGGAAATATTCGCAGTAAAATTGGCCATGGCCTTAGCCGTCGCTTGGTACAGCGTCGACACGCTGTTTGTTGTTTGTCATCTTTGCTAGCCTGGCATATGATACGAGTGTTTTTTTAATAGGTAAATAGTTTGTTGATGTTGTCGTTGCAAATCCCAGACTGCCTTGCAGGGGCCTACTAGCTGTCACTCACACACACGGCAGAGGCCATGCCGCGAGACTATGACTACGTCTGTACCTGTGTGTGTGTGTGTGCGTGTGCGTGTGGGTGTGTGTTTGTGCGCATTAGTGTGCCCCACCACACAGTCACTTAGAAGTCAATCTCAGATGTAATGAAAATGCAAATAGTTTTCCTCGTGTCGACCCGTACTGTCAATCAGCATCACAATACTCCATCGCCTTTCAGCTGGCCCGCAATCAACCCAGACGTGACTGGGACAAATCACTCCTCCAAGCCATTTTCCTCATTCATTACACATAAATCGATCTCCCTTACTGTTATGTTCTCTCTTTGTGTCCATTCTCTACCCCCCCCCCCCCCCCCCCCCCCCCCCCCCCATCGATTTCGGTCATCCCTCCAGTTGTCTGAACCGTTTTGACTTCATCGCTCCTTTGAACAGCTTCCCCAAATCCCATCCTGAGGGAGGTTTGTAATTGGTATGAAGAAAAATTGCTGCAATGAAAAACAATAAGGCCAACAGGTAGCTTGCAGGTGAATGGGATTATAAACGATAAGTAATTAACTCTAGCCTCTGTTTTCTGTTACAGTTCAGAGGTAATGAATTGTTTTGTTATCTCTGTGTGACTGAGTCTAGACACCCAATTAGCCCGTCATGCTCTCTCTTTGCGTTGCATGCTCTGATTTCCTCTCTTCTGTTCTTCCAATTGTGAGCTTTTTTTGCGGCATCATCTGGTCCAATCAATCCTGGAGTGGAAATTTAGCCAGTGTTGGCCAATAGTGTGTTTTTTAACAATTGGATTGGACAACAGCTCAGGGGCCTGTGCCACTGAAAACTAAATAAGATTTGTTTTGTAGGCCAGATAAAAGAGGAGGCTGTAGCGCTTCCTTAAAGATGTCTGGGGTCTCAATTCTTAAGGAAAATCGTCGGCTCCTTGGTTGCTCTACGAAACTCAACAGGTGACGTCCAAGATGCTAAATTGCTCTGTGGCTGATGGGAAGTGCAGATCTGATTGATGATTATCCGTAGGTTACCAACCAACACCAACCGATTATTATCTGAGAGTAAGGTTAAATTGTACTGAGGTGAGCTCATTCTGCTAATTGTGTTTATTGTGGTTTATGACCACTGTTTTTTTCCCCAGCAACAAATGCACAGTCCATACAAAAAAAAATGAATTTCATATTACGCAGACATGGTTTTGTTTATTTCATTATAACGTCACTGACAGAATTATTTATGATCATAGTGCAATTGTTGGTTAGAAATTGGTTAGATGGTTAGAAATTGTTACATGGGAACTGGCCAATATATTTACATTTATTGTTTGCATTCTCTATTGCGTTTCTCCTCACTGCCACGTGAAAATAAATGTGACTTGTCTGCCACGTGAATGTGACACTGATGAAGTGATGAAGTGATCAGAGTTTAGCGTTCTGAGCTCACTCTTTCCTCATCTCCGCTCCTCTCGTTGAAACAACTTACTTTTATAATGACCAACATAAATCACTTGATTTGGAGTCACACTTTCTCTAACTGACTGTCGTTTCAGCAAGATGAATTTAGAAATGAGGAAGTGACCTTTACTGGCGCGCAGAAACAGAAAACCAATTCACTCTGCTGCCAGAGACACCTCGTTTATGTTACACTACCATTTACAGAAAACATAAGTAAAAAATATGATTTTTAGATACACATTGGGGACCCTTTTGTAATGAATGATGGAACAGAAAGGAAAACCCACAGAAGCATAGTTTATCATCGCATTGTGTACTTAAATAATGTACAGTCTAAGAGTAATACGTTTTTTTAATTTGAAACCATTTATTAATTAATGGCATGCAAACGTGGACAGCATACAAATATGTTTACAGTTCATTTGTGTGACGATGTGTTCCCTTACTTTTACTTACGTATACCTCTCTCTTTTTCTTTCTCCTGTATTTTTCGAGAGGTTCAGGATTTGTGTACGAACAGGCAGACAAAAAGACATCGACAAATCCAAAATCAAGAGCAGAAAAACAGGAAAACACAAAAAGACGGTCACTGAACAGGAACACCACGAACTCAGGAACTCAAAACACATGGCAAGAGGCATCGTAGGAAACCACAATCTTTCCTGATTTAATTCAGAAGAACACGTTTACAATCAAACCCACACACATTAAGGGGAAATTCACTCCCTGCGTTTCACCCATCTGTGGCCAGCACAGCCACCAACTTCATAATAATAATCTGATAATTCTTGATTTCTTCTCATGCTTAGTGGGATTTTCTTGAAATGAATTTTCAATAAAACATTTTTTTAAATTATCGATAACCTAAATAATCCCTTTTTTTTTACAATTTTAAGTTAAAGTAGTACAATTGTGTGAGATTTTGTCTGTAGGGGGAAGTTACTTTTGCGTTAGTGGTTAGTGACCCTTCGTCACCATGTAGTGGTTCGTCCAATTATCTAGTATGTGAACGAACTTCACATACTAGGTAATTGAATGTACCACTATATGATGGCATCTTTTACAGGTTTTGACTTTTTAAAATATTTGGACACGTCATAGTATAGCATGTCGTCCGAAAAAGTCAAAAAAGTCAGAAAATGAAGAAAACTTCAAAAGATGCATACAAACAAACAATACGCTCAAATATATGACTGAGGTGAAGAAAAGTGAAAAAAGTGAAAAAAAAAAATTAACGTGTCGTCGATATTTTGATCAAAAACGTCATAGTATAGCATGTCGTCCGAAAATGTCGAAAAAGTCAAACAAAGAAAAAAATGCAAAAAACTTCTAAACATGCATTCAAACATGAAATACACTCAAATATATGACTGAGCTGGAGAAAAGTTTTAAAAAAGTGAAAAAAAAATGTTTTAGCATGTTGTCGAAAATTTGACCAAATCGTCATAGTATAGTATGTCGTCCGAAAATGTCAAAAAATGAAAAAAATGAAAAAAACTTCAAAAGATGCATACAAACAAACAATACGCTCAAATATATGACTGAGGTGAAGAAAAGTGAAAAAAAAAAAATTAACGTGTCGTCGATAATTTGATCAAAACGTCATAGTATAGCATGTCGTCTGAAAATGTCAAAAAAGTCAGAAAATGAAGAAAACTTCAAAAGATGCATACAAACACAATACTCTCAAATATATGACTGAGGTGAAGAAAAGTGAAAAAAGTGAAAAAAAAATGTTTTAGCATGTCGTCCAAAATTTGACCAAAACGTCATAGTATAGCATGTCGTCCGCAAAAATGTCGAAAAAGTCAAACAAAGAAAAAAATGCAAAAAACTTCTAAACATGCATACAAACATGAAATACACTCAAATATATGACTGAGCTGGAGAAAAGTTTTAAAAAAGTGAAAAAAAAAAGTTTTAGCATGTCGTCGAAAATTTGACCAAAACGTCATAGTATAGCATGTCGTCCGAAAATATCAAAAAAGTCAAAAAAATAAAAAAATGCAAAAACCTTCAAAAGATGCATAAAAACCTGCAAAGTGCTCAAATGTATGACTGAGGTGAAGAAAAGTAAAAAAAAAAAATGAAAAAACAAAAAAATTAGTAAGATGTCGAAAGATTGAACCAAACGTCATAGTATAGCATGTGGTCCAAAAATGTCGAAAACGTCAATACGCTCAAATATATGACTGAGGTGAAGAAAAGTGAAAAAAAAAAATTAACGTGTCGTCGATAATTTGATCAAAAACGTCATAGTATAGCATGTCGTCTGAAAATGTCAAAAAAGTCAGAAAATGAAGAAAACTTCAAAAGATGCATACAAACACACAATACTCTCAAATATATGACTGAGGTGAAGAAAAGTGAAAAAAGTGAAAAAAAAATGTTTTAGCATGTTGTCGAAAATTTGACCAAAACGTCATAGTATAGCATGTCGTCCGAAAATGTCGAAAAAGTCAAACAAAGAAAAAAATGCAAAAAACTTCTAAACATGCATACAAACATGAAATACACTCAAATATATGACTGAGCTGGAGAAAAGTTTTAAAAAAGTGAAAAACATTTTTTTTAGCATGTCGTCGAAAATTTGCCCAAAACGTCATAGTATAGCATGTCGTCCGAAAATGTCAAAAAAGTCAAAAAAAGAAAAAAATGCAAAAAACTTCAAAAGATGCATAAAAACCTGAAAAGTGCTCAAATATATGACTGAGGTGAAGAAAAGTAAAAAAAAAAGTGAAAAAAAAATGTTTTTTGCATATTGTCGAAAATTTGACCGAAATGTCATAGTATAACATGTCGTTCGAAAATATCAAAAAAGTCAAAAAAAGAAAAAAATGCAAAAAACTTCAAAAGATGCATAAAAACCTGCAAAGTGCTCAAATGTATGACTGAGGTGAAGAAAAGTAAAAAAAAAAAGTGAAAAATTGTTTTTTTAGCATGTTGTCGAAAATTTGACCAAAACGTCATTGTATAGCATGTCGTCCGAAAATGTCAAAAAAGTCTAAAAATGAAAAAAACTTCAAAAGATGCATACAAACATGAAATACACTCAAATATATGACTTAGGCGAAGAAAAGTGAAAAAAGTAAGAAAACCATTGTTTTAGTATGTCGTTGAAAATTTGACCAAAAAACGTCATAGTATAGCATTTTTTCCAAAAATGTCAAAAAAAGTCAAAAAACTTAAAAAGATCGATACAAACATGAAATACACTCAAATA
>JAFBJU010001479.1:506933-590292 GCA_016785305.1 Colistium nudipinnis
TGTATAAGAGACAGTATATATAAGATTTAAGATTTACCTTGTGTAGGCTGTAAAGTGTGCATCCTCCGGACATGTTATGTTAATACTGAGTGGGAGACACAGTGTGCTAATGCCGCGTGCACACTCTGCGCTAATCTCAATTAGCATCAAACTTCAATTAGATAAAGTAGCACAACAACAAACACGTCCAGATGTACTGTGTGCTGGTTGTAATCTGATCCGGTGACCGACGGTATTCAGCGTTTTTTTGTAAACGTCACGTGACCACATATTAAAAACGAGGACGTTTACCTTAACTCACCGGATATCTCCGAATATGTTGCGGGACCAAACTGAACTCGTGCATCCCAAAAATAAAAAATCAAACAACAGTAAATGTGCAACATGTGTGTTCAGAACATAACATCAGGGCTGGTTAGCTCTGCCACAGGCTAGATGCTGTTTGAAGGTAGACAGCCAATTAAAAGTGGTGACAAGTGCCACAGAGGGAACTTACCCAACTGAGGGGAAAATGTACAGGTATGAAAAACAAGAAGCTTCACATTATCACTGAAACACAGGACCTGTGACACTTTCTTCACACTAGAAATGGAGAGCAGAACAAGACTTCCAACCTCCACCACTGAAATAACAGGCTACAGTTCATTGCTAAAGAGGGCAGCTCTCTCTCATTTGTAAAAATGCATCTATGCTACAGACGGTACCATGTTTTCTAAATATTCACTAAAATGGAGCTAGGTTATAACATGTTTATTTGCTTTGAGAGAGTCTGAGGAGAGGTGAAGTATCCTGCCTTTGGGCATCCTCTGCATCTGACAGTATGCTTTTCAGACTTCACTGAATTCTTCTATTGTGCAGAGATGTTTGCACAACCTGCGGAGAGGGACAGCAGGCATGAGCGGTGGGCTGTCACTCATACCCCCATGTACCAACGGTAAGTGATGCATGAAGGGAGTTTGAGATTTGACTGTCATCTTCGGTTTAGTTCCCTGTAGAAATCCCCCTTCTGCCTTGTTTTGCTCCAATGGCCACAGCTAAAATGGACTGCTAATTATTTAACTGAACAAATAAGGTTGTCTAGTGTTGTACCCGGTTCCTGGATTTCTTGCCTCTTTTGTTTAAGCCTATTCTCACTCCATTCGTTGTCTGTTATGTTATATTTATGTTGTTATGAATATTGTTTTATTGAGAGTTTTTTTTGTCAAAACAAAGAAGAAGAAACAACAAATCTTCAAGACTTGACATATCTGATACACTCAACTGAGTATTTTGTTTTACTTTTTTTAAATAAAAACATTTAAATGACTTGGCTATTTAATGTTACAATTCCAAAAAGAGAAATCTCTCCCCTTAGGTTATTGTGTTTTTTAGCATATACCCAGAGGGTTTCTCTTTGTACGTCTTTTCAATCTATTACCACTTTTTAAACTAAGCAGCACCCTTAATCATTTAATTTCAATAAATGTTTCCTTTGGTATCCATGCCCAGTGTTTCACTATGTCAATACTATATTGGTGCTGTATCATTTCCTGTAAAAAATAAAGACATTCAGTTTTTTACACCGCAGTAACACAACAGTGTAACACAACCTGCCGCTGGGTGCCACTGTTGCGTCCTGATTACATTCGCTGTCCGTGGTGCTGAACTGAACACATTCCCCACCAAAGGGATCCGAATCGCAATCCAGATCCTAAAGAGCAAAACGCTGTGTATAAAGAAACTCGTAACATGTGTAACAGTGTGGCTATAGTAGAGAGTTCGAAACGGAAAGCTCCTTTATACAGGCGGTATAAAGAGAAAAGGAGACCATAAGAGATGAGGTGTGACTACATCTCATGCCACAACAGTGGACACAGAATCCGGAGATGGTGCCATGCGGAGACAATTTATGCGGCGCAGGCTTCACACCATCAGATCTCTCTGTTATTGCAAAGCCGGATCGGCACCAAAAGCAGCCGGGAAGGGCTACAGTGATGTCGAAAGGGGGAAATTCCCTCTCAAATAAAAGTACACAACGATCGCACTCGTTGGTGGGTTGAGAGCGATCTTGGGCTATTACTTTGAAAGGACTAAGCGGAAGTCGAAGGCGTGACCACAGCTGCCTCGCTTCCCGGGAAGTGAGGGAACACAGCTGACCCGCAACACTCGCGCGGGCTCCGCTGGGAAGTTGAGACGTCGACGAAACCATCTCTCTTCTCCGCCCTCCACGCACGGAGAGGGAACTCGGGGCACGTCTCGGGCGAGATTTACTTTTCTGGACAAGTTGGACATTAATGGACGCATGGAACACGACTCCGACATTCGCCTCCGCCTGCAGCGGTTTCGCACTCGGTTTACCTGGCGACAGACATTAAAAAGGCATTTTCACGCACAGGAAAGGACATTTGCCCAATTAAACTTTCTCTTATTTCACCCGGAGGCGCAGAGAAGCACCCGTGGGAACGTTGTATTTGCTTTTAATCCGAGACCAACCGCTTCTGTGGCTCGCTGGATGGGACGCAGATAAAAACATGTTCGGTCACCTGAAGTTCCAGGTCAGGAGGTCAACGACGATGTCCGTGCTGGCTAGTTTTGGGAAATGATTACTGGCAGCACCGTCGGTCAAATGATGGTCAGAAGATGTCTAGTGACGTTCAAACCGTTCAGGTAAAGAAACAAACGAGCTTACAGTGTGTGTGTTTTTTGTATATGTCCCAACATTGAACAGAGCTCTCCTGTTTATGAATGGCTATCCCAATGAGTTGTACAGAACTGAGGAAATACACTACTTTGTTGTTGTTGTTCACTTATGGAGTGGGTGTGTGGGTGTTTATGCAATGTGTTTGTGTCACCACTCACCCAAACACACACACACACACACACACACATCAGATGCTGTGCTCCAACTGATGAATTGGATTTAGATTCTCATATAAAAGATGAGGGCACAACAAGTGTCGATGAATCATGACAGCAGGGTTGTAAATAATCCAGTCAGCCGAGCTCTAACTTAGTTTCTCGCTGCATGGGTAGCTCCATTATCGCCGTGTGCCTGGGCTCTGTTTGTGATGGTGTACTGGCAAACTGGAGGGGATTTTTTTTTTACACATGTTAACCATTTAAACAGCTGATATTTATATAGTCCATTGAGCCATGATGTGCCAATCTGCTTTATTTTGATGTGCCTCGATAGGTGCAGAGTAATTGCAGTGTTTTGAAACCACCAGCTATTACCATGGTGTGTCTATGACAATCCATGTATTACTTAATTATTTTCTGAATTCTGGAAGTCGTAGGTTAAAATCAACACCTGCTATATCTTCAAGTGGTTACTGCCTATCACCTTTTTACCCGCTTGCTGCCACCTGCTAGCACTGTTGGATTTTTTGGGCAATTTCCCCAGTGGGCTGGAGTAATGATGCAGCAGCTGTGCAGCAACCGTTCTTAAAAATAAAGAGGTTCCCTGTGATTGTCCTGAGCTTGGTTCAGGAAAAAGGATCGAAAGCCTATATTGGTAATGTGACACCGGGCTGGGCTCCAGCCAAAACATCTTATTACAATTTCTTTGAAGTCATTATCAAAAATCCAAAGAAATACAATTTTATTTAGAAGGCTGATGTGTCCCCTGGGTTAAAGATGACGAAAGAAGAGGTTTTTAACTGTTTGTGAAACACTTGCTAATTCAAACTGTTTTATACCATTTACCGTTCTAAAAATGGTATAAAAAGTTGTTGCTATTAATATGAATTATTTTTTATAGTTTTATTGACATGCCCTATGAATATGGACATCGATTTCAGAACACTAGTGTACAAGGACATACGAAGACTGGAATATCACTTAACAAGTATTTTCTGCTGCCGGGACCTAAACCTAAAATGCTACTTCTCCTAAATAATGTTTTTTTTTTTAACTTTTAAACTCCACTTAATCGTCCATAAGTTGTCGTGCCATGAAATCCAAATCGTTCCCAGAATTAAGACTTCAGGCTCTCAGGAAAAGTTTCTTCGAAAACAACAAGTTACAACCACAGCACGGCTCACTTCAAAAACCTTCAACCGAGAGGCATGTGTGAGGAAGCCAATTAGCTGATAGCAGATCTCTCCTTCTGATCCAATTATAGTGAGCGGAGCATTTACTTTAAGCCTGTTAATTAAAGACTCGTCAGGCAGGACCGGGGCCTAATCCTTTCATATCACCCACCTAACGCCACTTTGGAAAACAGGGAAATGATAAGAAGGGAAACTATCGCCCTAGGATGGGATCAGACCAGCTTCTACGCACCCACACGAGCTTTTCCCTGTCCCACTTTCCAGTGTTTTGCGCTACTTACAAGCATTGCTACTAGTTCCCCATCCTGCACGCATATACTTATTAATCCTTAGCCCAAAGATATTACTTATCTATATCAACCTGCCTGCTTTGCTCCACGTGTTTTGCAACCCCTTCATCTTTTTCTCTGGGCCTCTTCATTTTTCTCCTTGGGATAAGACGGGGCACTGAGGACGAGGGTGACAAACACGCAATGGGCCTGATGAAATATATGGAAATTAGTTCTAAATCAGGTCAGTGACATTTACTTCCAGCATCCACTTACTTGGCTTGCTGACCAGATGTTAGTATAGCAAGTGCATAATCCATGCAGTTATAAGTATCTCTCCCATGGCTTCATATTTATGACCAATTATCCCCTGTGCCTAATGATTGTATGGGAAGTGACCGTATTGCCGCACTGTGGTGCTCCGACAATGATTGAACTATTCCAATTCATTGCACAATATGCCTGCAACAGATGGGGGTGATATTTATTATTATTTCATAATAATACAGTATCCTGGGAGAGACAAAGAGGCAGAGTATACGAGAAAAACAGAGTGGATGAGCAGGTGCTTAGATGCTGGGACTTCAATGTGACGACAGCATGGTTATGGTTTTATCTTTGCTTTCAGTTTAAATGAATGAAGAAATGCTAAATACAAGAGCCTATAAATATAAAGAGCAATATAAGCACATTGAGTGTGCGTGTCTAATAATTTGCTTCCACCACCGGCAAATCACAATGACGAAGAAGAATTGAGAAGTCTCATTTCAACATGTATTCATGCACGAATGACCTTTTTTTTTTTTTTTGTCTTGTTCCAAGTGTAATCGGCACCGTGGCTTGTTATATCTCGCGCCAGCTCAAAACTGGTAGTGATCGCTCTTCCGCAGAAAGTATGGAACGTGAAGATAAATGACCAGTTGCACTGTAAAGACTCCCCCACTGCCATGTCTTCCGAGTGATACGACGTCGACTGTTATCACGTGTGATGCAACTCGTAAGAAAAGGGCCACGATGATGATAATTATTCATTATCAATCAAGAGTAAAAGTCCCCGTCCTTCTTTCTGCCCTTGAAGCCATCTGAGTGTATTACAACCCGGGCCAGGAATCTGGCTCTGTCCCCCCGGGAGCATGCCAAACCACCACCCTCTGTACTTAACAGATTATTCAACATCATCTCGATCCCTTTGGCTCAATCAGACGCGTGCGGCAAATGGACATTTAAGTGGCCATCCCCGCGTTGGTGTTGACAGGAACTCATTTCCTCCGGCCTCGTCAATATTGAGAGGTTTTGTTGTGAACTTTGCGTGACTGGAGCGATTTAAAATTCCAGGAAGTGCTGTCAGATTTCACACCGGGCCGCGCATTCAAGCAAACAGCTCTTGTCTGGCTTTGAGGAGAAAGCAATAGTTATGAATAATACATCCGCCGGTTATATTCAGATGAAGCTTTTCAACATCAGACGCACGATTAAAAAAAAAATAATAATAAAAAAAATGTAAAGATTTACCTGTGCGGGGTCAGCAGTGAATTATGAAGTCAACCGCGATGTTGATATCACTTGAGCTCCTGCGAGCTCATTTATTTCCTGCTGTTTTATGACATTGCTCCCATTGATTTTAGATGCGTCTTTCACATGCGGGAGATGCTGGAGATGGAGATCAAGTGTCACCACTTTAGGACACATGTTTTATATAGTACATCCGCACCAATGCACAGGATCTGGTTATTTCTGGAAAAGGACTTCAGCTGCCCGAATATGTGGTAGCTTGAGTGTCAGCCACTGTACACGAGAAATCATTCTCGAGGGCAAGAACGGTGGAGCAGCGAGCCGTTTTTTGAAAGTAGGGCTCGACTTCTGAGTCATGAAGGCTGACGGGCATTTTGTCCAGTGGATAAAAATCACAGGCGGCTCTGCTTCTCCGGTTTCCCAAAGAGTCTCGGCATAATAAGATAACCTGTGCTCCATATACACCCAAGAGAGTAGCTTAAGTAGGGCAGGAGCTACAGCGGTGCAAAATACCAGATTTTCAACTCTTTTAAGTCAAAGATGTGATTCTCTTCACAGCTGTCAAAAAAAAAAAAAAGAAAGAAAAGAGAACCCACACATAGTCTCCCCCCCACCCCTGTGAGGAACGGTAGCTTTTCAAATACAAGATTAACGCGTTTTGATACCAAACCAGCTGCAACGTAGATGTGAGTCTCCATTCCTGAGGGTTGTTACAATCACGATCGCCAGAGACCAGTCACTCGCCAGGGCGTTTTGTCAACGGCGATGCGACAGTTTACGGTCACGGCCGCTCAGTGGCGGAAGAGCAGCATTGTCCGTTGCGGTTGACCTCCTTTGTGTGTGGTTCAGGCAGAGGGACATGTGCAGCGAGACCAGATTTGTGGGTTCAAAGACGACTTCTAGGCTTTCTCCTGTCCTCTCCTCCCCCTCCTTCCGTTTATCTCTGTCCACCTCTGATATTTCATTGATAAACATTTTTGAAGAATTATTTCAAATGTTCACGTACGTTCTGCCGGTTCGCGGGGACCAACCGCATTACCCGTATTGCGGCACCAGCCATAGATTTATGCCCAGCAATGACCTCACCACACAAAACATTTCTGCGGGTGCCATTTGGTTTCAAGTTTCAGATTTTTCTCACGTGATCATTGCCCAATTTTTGTGCCGCTTTGGAGAAGTGCTGCCTGCTGTTCCTCGACTGTCTCTTCGTTTTTCTCTTCTCTCCTCCTCCTCCTCCTCCTCCTCCTCCTCCTCCTCCTCCTCCTCCTCTGCTTGCTGCCACATTTTTCCTCATCCTCTCGCCCTTGCCTCTCTATTTGCCTTCCATCTATTTACACTGTCGATCATTCCGCTCTCCAAGAAAACCTTTTTCTCGGGCCTGTTCACCTGCCTACATTCTTCCTTGGCCTTCCCTCACCTCTTACCCTCAATCCACTTTTTTGTCCGCCTCCATAAACCTCTCTCCATCTCTCTGGCTCACCTCATCTTTTTACATTTCCCCACTATTTACCCGAAACATCCATTCACCTGCCCGTCCCCGTAAATGTTTCGGTTGATCTGAAATCCCCCTTAACGCATTCCCTCTTTCCTCCCCCTCTGTTGCAGGATATTCGTGGTGGGAATAGGCTTCTTCAGCCTGTGCTTTCTAATGACCTCTCTGGGGGGGCAATTCTCCGCCAAGAGACTGGGCGACTCCCCCTTCACCATCCGCACAGAAGGTACTGACATCTGTGTTTGTGTGTGTGCGTGCGTGCGTGCGTGCGTGCGTGCGTGCGTGCGTGCGTGCGTGCGTGCGTGTTGCTGTGTAAACAGCTCCTTCACATTGCTGAAATGTTGCAATGTCACCGCTTATGTCCATGCTAGAACTATGTGGTGCTTCACTGTCACGTGCCACCTTCTCAAAGCTCGACCACCTGTCATGGGAAAGCACATGTAATATGGCCCGATATATCCGGATCAAGCAAAGAAATCATAAAGCAAACGTAGACGCCACCACGGACATGGCAACGCAACATCACGTTCATATAAGCCTCGGCAGAAAACCTGTATTTTCCGTAGTCAAGTGAGGAAAGATAAATCAACATGCTTATAAAAGAGAATGTATTGTATACGGAATGTGGGGCATAGAGGAGCTGAGAGTGTTGTGGAGAGCACCGGCCTCACTCCTACAGGGACTCTGGCCACTGCCCTGTCGTCTCTTTCACACAGTCGGGCCGAGTGTGGCACCGAAGTATTTGAAAGCACACGTGATTTTCCATTTTTGTGTTTAGTGAACTGGTGTCCACAGTCGTATACACTTTTAAGTTCACAATTTCAATGTTGATTCTCCTTAATGGTCATGGACCGAGGGCAAAGCACACTCCACTTTCTTTGGGTTAATCAGAGAAGGAATTAGCAGTCGTATTGAGACTTTCCATTAAAGGTGAGTCCATTAAATCAAGTTCAGAAAATCTTCGCTGTAGCCAAAGTGGAAAATGCATTCATGAGGTATATCATTTCTCGGCATTCTTCTGAGTGTAGGGCAGGATACGCAAGTTATCATCAGCCTCTGGTTGTGCTTGAGCTAATAAAGTATTGTGACATTTGAGAAAAAATGAGCAAGCGCAAAACAAGTTTGCAAGTTTAAGGGAGAAAGTGCAGAGGTTCCTGGAGCGGCCCAGGTTCAGCAGCTCGGATTTCTGAAAAGAAACAAAGAGCAAAGTACGTTAGAAATGACCTGTCATAGTCCACGTTCTAAGCAATGGTAAGATGCATCTCGATGTGGCCACATGTCCACAGATGCAGGTGTGAGATAAACCCAACCTCAATAACTACGGGTATTCCATATCACTGCACAGTGGCTGTCGTGCTAGTGTTGCGTGTGTTGACACCGAAGCCTACGTCTCACCAGCGAAACGTCATCGACACTTTGGACATCCTGCAAAATCCCATAATGCAGAGCGAAGGCTGACTGCCAGTGGCGAGGCAGGAAAAAAAAAAAAAAAAAGTGTCAGCCTGCAGTAATCTCCTGGCGTACGAGGTGCAAAGATTGAAAGCCAGAGGTCAATTTGAGGAGGCCAACCACTTCTACCCCACAGCTAGAGTTAAAACGAGAAATCCTGCGTTTGGTGTGCATTTTTCTCCTGTGTGTGTGTGTGTGTGTGCGTCTGTGTGTGACCGGGGGGGAAGGAAGAGAGTGTCGCTATAGGTGTAAATCAGTCAGTCGTCGCGCACGTGTCGTAATCTTTCGCGAGGAAAGATGAACCGGTGAACATTGAAACAGAGATGCAGAGGCATTTTGGGAATCGGGTGCAGTGTGAGAGATAATGGGTGGTGGTGGGGGGGCTGCATCTGGGATTACGGTGCTTGTGATAAATTGGGATTACTGTGTTTGGCTGATACATTTGGATTAGTGGGACTCTTGTCTGTGTTTCGTAGTAAAATGTACTTGATTAATCAACTACTCATGCGATGCGGCTTGCAAAGACATCTGGAGCGCGCTCATTAAAAACTGTGTAGTGTCCAACCGTGCCTTCCCTGAGGAGTTTACGTGTGTTTGTGTATGTTTGTGTGTGTGTGTGTGTGTGTGTGTATGTATCGTGCCACATGTACTTGCGTGTGCCCGTTTACATACTTTTCTGCTTGTCTGTGCACAAAAGAATCCGGTATCTCTCCCCTCGACGGAGTCTCTGGTTACATATGCTTGTGTGTATGACCCGCTGTGTCACCCTCTTTTCTCCCCTTTATGCTCCATCTCTGTGGTCTATTACCGCACACAGTGTTTGCAGCCTCCTCCCTTTGTGCGTGCTTTTATGCATGTTTGTGATGAGCCAGCAGGAAATTGGCTGCTCAATGGGGCGACGGCAGCAATGTGGGACACCGTTGAGACCATAGAGACTCCGAGACCGATCCATCTGCTCTC
This sequence comes from Colistium nudipinnis, assembly GCA_016785305.1. Lineage (NCBI taxonomy): Eukaryota > Metazoa > Chordata > Actinopteri > Pleuronectiformes > Rhombosoleidae > Colistium > Colistium nudipinnis. The sequence continues at coordinate 516,647 of JAFBJU010001479.1, forward strand.
TGGAAGAACAGCCCCCGCGCAACAACTGGCCCTCTCATTCAGCTTCCACTCACCACCTACAGAGACACACGCACACTCAAAGAGAGAGACTTCTCCATTGCGCTCGCTGAAGTTGATGTCCTTTGCCACAGATTTCCGAAGGGGAAATAGGCGTCATAGTCCAATGTATTCAGTTCTCAAGATTTGGCTTTGTGCAATTGCGGCAAAGCCCAGCGGTGCACGTCAGCGGTGACTTTTTACCCCCGGAACTCATTTTTCTTGAGTTTAATTTGATAATCAACAGTTTCTGATTACTTCTTGGTCGTCACGGCAGGCGACCAAAAGCAGGCGAGAGATCCCTGATTTTGGTTGGGGAGCAGCCAGGGTGGAACCAATAATTTGGTTTGATGCAAAACTATTCAAAATGGCCAAAGCCCCGGTTAATTGTTAACAAGTGAGTGTTCAAGCCAACAACTGATCATTTAAATAGATTTTTGCCAAGCCAAAGATCAAACGGTAAAAGCTTTTATTCCCCCATTCAAACAAATGCCCCCGGTTGAATGCTTACTTGTCATGGCACATTATTATTTCAAAATTCCTGTGTACTACTAATAACAGCCTGTAACAGAACGCGCTGGGGATGATTCAGCAGCTGCCATTTAAGCCAATCATCAGTGAAAATGTGTTGACAGTAAAGCCATCAGGCTCACGGTAATAGACAGGTTTGTTTTTGTTTCGTTTTTTTCTAAATTCCCAGGATTTCATCTAGCCAAACATAGCTTTTTTTTTATACCGATAAGAGCTTGTACTATGCATCCAGTAACAGAAAATTGTGTGTAGGGCTTTGTCACTGGAGTTGGAGTTGCAGTGATCGCAATTGTTTGGGTATTAGCGGAATTTCGCCGCCACCTCACGCTTGTGTGGATTATCGGCTTCCACTGAAGGTCCAGAGTAGCCCGTTTTCGCCTCAATCCCCGTCTCTTTTCGTTCCCTGACAGACGCGCCAAAAGCTGCGAGCCGGAGGCGGCGAGATGGAGGCTCAATGATCAAGAGATTTGTGTATCTGCGGGTGAGCAGTAGACGGCGCCTTTCTGCGGCTTGGACCTGTTCTCAAAAGAGACAAATGGAGAAAGATAGACAAAAATGCGTCTGATTTTCATTTTTAATTGAGAGGGAAAAAAAAATGTGGTTGGCTATAAAAGAGATGTTGGCTTGATCAAAGGCCCTCCGCGTGGAGCTTGTTCATACTCGGTTTATTACTTTAACAAGGACCCATGACGGTCCTTCCACCCTGGGCATGTTTCTCAATTCACTCTCTACTCTAGCTGAACGTCTGTGGGCTTTTCTCCCTGTTGGGAGAGAGAGGGTATATTTTCTTTTTTACATTCCTTGGTTTGTTTTATATTGTATAATCATCTTAACTGTGTGTTTATTCGGAAAAAAAAATCAAAAAAAATCACAGTTTCTGATTTACAAAATGTGAGCCTTCTCCACGAGGAGGGCGCCGTCTACATGTGTGTATGCTGTGATGTTTGAAAATGTCCACGCCACCGGTCAGCGAAAGATGTGTCACATTCCCAAAAGGCATTTATACGGGTGTGCTCAGAGGAGAGCTTATACGATCGCCGTGGCAAATGCAGCTTACGGGCATAGGCAGGCACATTAACAACCACGCATGCACATTAACACGCGTGTATATCAGTGTGCAGCAGCTGGTACAGGTTGAGCAAGCAGCTTCCATACGGCCCTGCTCTGTGGTCCCCTTTCATGTTTTTTCTTTTTCTCACTGGATGTTCATCTCCATCACCCATTCCCCCGCAGTCATGTTTCCTTCCCATCACTTCATGTCGAACAAATCTGGCGTGACAATCTCTCGCATGTGTGCGTGGTGCAGCAGCGGAGCCGTTCGCGCGCTTGAATGGACCGCCTGTGCGTGTGTTTGTGTATGCATCTGGTTGCGTGATTTTTTTTCTTTCTCCATTTTGCACCATCGGAATCAACTGAAGGCTAGAAATTCAGAAGGTTAGGTTTTTGAGTGCGCGTGTGTGTTTGAGTATGGGTGGCTACGCCACATTATGTCTTAACACGGAATCAAACTGCACCCACAGATATTTTGCTCTTTTCGTGTCAAAGAGCACTTTTAAAAAGAGCAGAGCTTAGAGCAGAATTCTAAAAAGGGAAATGCCTTATTGAACATGACAGGGTTTCATTTTCAACCCCTACATTTTAATAATAATCTAAATCATGAATTCCTCCACTCCTTGATGCAGCTTTGAGGGAAATGAATGGTAATTGGGTCACTTATGTACTTAAAAATTCGAGATTTTATTTGACCTTAGCCGTTCATGTGAACACCGGTCCACAGCTGGAACTCGGGCTGCATCTGTACGGTCCGGAATGTGTGCCTCCCCACCCCAACTTTGCATCTCCCCCGTGCAAACCAATTCGCCACGTTGTTCCATCCTCAGGCCTCTCCTGGCGCCGATGCATATTCATGAGAAAGCCTGTCCACTTTCCAAGCGGTGAGGGCCATTGTTCTGACCTAAGTGCTATTACCGAGCCGTAAATGAGAAATTCCTCCGCCGCGCATTATATTGCGGTTAGGTCTCTGCGAAGGTTACTGCGCGGCATTGCGCTGTCTCAATTACCCGGCCTGCACCCAGCTCCGTCTGCAGGTCGCTAGCTCATCATTTCCTCCGCCATGAGCTGGTTATTTTCCCGGGTCCCGATAGTTCATACTCGGGGCGTGCTCGTGCCTACGCTCTGTAGATATACGCTAATGGTGTTTGCCAAGCCGTGGGCCGTGCTGCCTCACGAATTTGGGAGGACTGCTGATTGTATTATGCCTGTGTTGACAACCAAGGCAGCGGTATTTGTCTGCCGTCTGTCTTGACCGGTGTGCCTGATAAGATCATAAAGTGCACCGTGCGTGACTTGAGATTATGTCTGTCCTCCAGCTACCTCCGTCTTCTCCTCCCCCCACCATTCTCATTCTCACTTATTTCCTTTGCCCTCCGAGTTGAATGTATTCTGAATAATTGCAGGCTGTCGCCTTTTTTCGGCGTTATTTCAACTCTGCTCACCTCTCCCTATACCTGTGCTTCCTTTTGGTTTGCCTGCCCCCCCACATGTGCGAGTAAGTTGATGTTCTGTGTTGTTGTCCACAGCCAAAATGCACCACTGCTGCACCTGACACCTTTTGTTCGATAAGTGACAGTAATGATCGCTGCAGTGCAGGGGAAGTCATTCGCTGGCTCTGCTTTCAGATCATAAATGACAACCGTCAACGAAGCACAATTTCATGAAAGTCTTTCTTTTTGCGCACGCAGTTGACCTTGCCTCTTGTGCTGTCTTTTTGCCTGTTGAAGAATGTCCTTTTCTTCGGCATTGGTTTAAAATATGGAGGCACTGGGTCCTAAGTTGCTCGTTCTGAGTTTTTACAGTTTTTTCCATTTTTACAAGACAACACATCAACCCCTGTTTTTGCCGTGTGACATAGAATGTTGACATATTAAATAACGTGGTGAAATGAAGGGCCGATTCTATTAGGTTACACTTCAAAAAATGCAATTGTATCTGGTTATTAAGGTATAAAAGCAAGATGAAAGTAAATCAAACCAGAAAAAAAAATTGTGACCAACCGCTATAAAATTGCCACATGACACCCTCTAATTGTACGCAATGCAAAAATGACCCTTGGTAGAAATGGATAGAAAGCAGAACTAAGCTCATGTGGGAAAAATTCATGCATTAAACCTCCCGAACATAAATTACAGCGGCACTGATTTGAGATCTGTGGCGCAGTAAATCTCACAGACTTCGTGTGCTGTATTGGTGTTTGTTAGATATGGTGCTTATTGTAGCTGTACATCACCTATGAGGGCAGTGGTGCTATTTCTGGAAGCGCTGCAAGGAGGAAGTGGCGCGTCTCAAAGGGCTGTAGAGACGCGGTATAGATAGATGAGGGGAGAAACAACAGACAATGAAGATTGCTCTAATAAGAGATTGCTCTAATTTGCATTGTTTGCTGCAGCTCTCCTTATGTATCTCTCTCTCTCTCTCTCTCTTTGCCCTTTGTTTTTTTTCTACAGCGCAGGCTTCTTACATTTTTTAAATGTTAACTTTATATATACATAGATAGATTTTGTATTTATAACTTTATACTTGCTTTTTGCCTTTTCCTTTCCGTCTGTTATATTTTGCACTATGTAAAGCTTTAATCTTATTTATTTGTTTTTTTATTTTTTATTTGCTTTCTCTTTTGTTCTGATATGTTTTATATTCTGCACAAAGTTTTATCTCTAAGTGCTATACAAATAAAGCTTATTATTATGATTATTATGATTATTATGATTATTATGATTATTATGATTATTATTATTATTATTATTCTTGTGTTAGGGCAGTTAATATGTCAGCGGCGTAAGATGTTGGGTTTGGGATTCTGATGCAAATTGGGTGAAGTCGATGCTGAGAAGCTGCATTTAATTAGAACTGGTTCCTTACTGAGCTGGGTCGTGGTTGTTTAATGGAATGTCGTGGGAGGAAATACCATTAATGGTCTGACGGATGCTATTTCCGTACGTAATTGATTGAAATTCATTAATGTGCAAATATACATTTGAAGCATACTGAATCCTTTTGTGTACACTCTTCTTGCTTGCTCTGAACAAGGCTTAATGAAGTCTACCATTCAACATTACTTCGCCCCTCTGTCGCCGCACGATGAACATCGAGTGTGGTTGGTGGTGGTACGCTGGGGAATTTATCCCACACAGACGGGTTTCAGTGTGGAGGCTGCTTTCTAAGGTCGAAGACGTGATTCTACGATTCAGTTTAGGAAACGCTGTCTGGGCTGTAACTCCGACTAAAAATAGGGGAGTGCCGGGAGTTCGGGACTGCAGGCAAAAACTCCGGCTTGAAGGCGGCCGAGTGGGCTTCCATTTTAAGTCAAGAGGCACACAGGGGCACAAAGCGAAATGAAGATGCATGCGTGCTGAAAACACAAGCGCATAAGCACTGTCTTTTGCACACTTGTCACACAGTCAGTTGAAATTAAGGTCAACCCGTCTTCATCTCCCCCCCCCCCCCCCCCCCCCCCCCCCCCCCCCCCCCCCCCGTCCCCCCCACCCCCTTCTCACTCTCTCTGTCCTCCAGATGACTCCAGCACAAAGCAACACGTTTAGACACACTCATCGACACCGGATGTTTATTGAAATAAAAAAAAGGCTCCTGGCAATAGCCGATGGTCTCATTAACTGACCATTAACCATCCACTGCTGACTATGGTGATACATCCGAAGCGCTGCTGTGCCAGTAAAACGCAAGAAAACCGTTTCCATGAATTACCGCGGCTGTGGCAGCCACCATAGTTTAGTTTATTTTTGACGCATTTCATAGCAACATATGTAATCTCACAAAAGTGCTTTGTGCTTTTGCTTCATTGTACAGCTGGTGCAGCTTTCTTAGGCCCGCTTACTATTTTCCTCTCTCTCTCTCTCTCTCTCTCGCACGCTCTCTCTCTCTCTCACTCACTTATTAAACCTCTTATAACCTCAACCTTTATTTTAACTTCAGTGTTTTACCGAGGTGTGCCTGCTGCCCGGTTAACACCTTCATCCCATTTAGCAGCTTACTGAACTGATGTGCTCGTGTGCGCCGCACTGCCGAGCCTCGGGCCCCTCGTCTCTCCGGAAATGCTTTAAATGGCATTACCTGTCATCCCGGATGATAGGCTCCATCCGTTTTGCAGTAAATAAAAGACGTGCTGAGGCACAACAGGGGGAAAAAAAAAAGCAATTTCTAAAAGGTTTTCCCAAATCTCTCATTGTCTGTTTCTGTCATGTAACATTCGGCGGGTTTGTCTGCTGAGAAATGCATCGCGTTTGAATGAGGCTGCCGTTGACAAGTTGCAACCGTTTTTCCTTGTCAGAAATGCTCACCTTGCAGGCGATGTGGCGTTGAGTTCAGTCACTGTCCTGGGCTTTACAAATGTGCGAGTTTGATTGTGTTCACTGAAAGCACAAGATGAGCTGCACCAGTTCCTTATGACTTTTTTGTTTTTTCTTTAGGCATGGCAGCAACCTAAACATCCCTATTTGTCTAAATGAACGCGTGGCTCGTGCATGTCCACATATTGTATCTCGGCCCGGCTTGCATCAGGGTAGATCGTTGCAGATTTATATGTTTTATCTGCCTTCATGGGATTAAATTGGGCTAATGCATTTTGATTGATAACTCTCATTTCCTTAATGGGTCCGCTCGCGGCGGCGTCGGTCTCCGTGGATCGAGGCTATCAGTCTGTGAAGAGTGAAATGTGTCACGACTCAGCATCTCGTGTTCGGGGAGTCTTGCAATGCGCATAAGTTGGAGATTATTTAAACGTATAAAACCAGCGGTCTGATTGTTTCCAAAAATAAAATATATGACATCCTATTCACACGCAGTATGTGCACCTACCCCAGCTCTCTCTCACTCACTGACTCACACACACACACACACACGTGCACGCGCACACGCACACGCACACGCACACGCACACCGACACACAGCTTACTGTACCCACAAGCTTTCAAACCAGCTGAGCTCACGCAGTTTAACAAGTCGATGGAGAAAATTGCCTCGAGCCCCTGGGCACTGCTTTGTGCAAATAAAATCCATGCTACATTCACATCGAGTCAAAAATGTTCACAGCAATTAAATGCGCATCACACTTATTTAAAGGTGCCCAGCTGCGCAGACGCAAATCTTCCCTTTCGCTGCCATTTTACCCAAGCACCACGTGTAACCCATGTAGTTTCTGTTACACAAACTGCGTAGTCCAGCTGTTATGTTCAGCTTCAAACCCAACTTTTTTTTTTTTCAACCACCACCTACTCGCGTCTGTTGTGTGTTCTGATGACGGCTGACTTTTCTTTTTTCAAACCCAACCACACTCTCTTCCCCCCCCCCCCCCCCCCCCCCCCCCCCCCCCCCCCCCCCCCCCCCCCCACACCATTTTACAAAGCAGGAATCACAAATGTGTTGAGGGGGGTCAAAAATGCTAACCAAAATAAGCTATCTGTTTGAGCACGAAGAAAAAGCTTGCAGTGCACATAGTGGAGTCCACAGCTGTATTAAATATGCCACACGCACGGAACTGGTAATATATATTAATATATTTATTGGCCTTCACAAACACACGCATAACAACAACAACACAAACACACTTGGCGCTGTCTAGTCGCCATCATCAATATTTCAAACGAACATCGTCCTCTGCACGGGGAAATGATTAAATAATTGATTAGCCATCCTGTGGGATTGAATATCTGTGTCCTCTCCGTGCATGGTGTTATGATTTTCGTGCTGCACCTCTGTGTTATGTGCGCACATTTCCAGCCTGACAGCAACAGAATAATCGTTGGACATTTTCACCTATAAGGGGCCAGCAATATTATCAACGCAGCACACGCACAGTTCCGAATGTCCGACAACATCTCCCTCACTAAGGGCACGCCAGGATAAACTGTCAATTACCGCGTGAGGAAACTTCATCACCATCAGCAGAATAAAACAGTAGACTATCAGGTAGCTGAAAGATAATGCAATTCGGCAGAGACTGCTGAGCCTCAGCTGTAAACAGAGGCTCATTGAAACGGACGCGGCTGTCAGATTAAGCCGGGTGGAGACGGATCAGAGTTTGAGCCTGAGCACGGTGTGACTGTGTGTGTGTGCGCACAGAAATCTAGATCAATTTCAGGGAAATATGACATTTGTGTGGAACCACTTTCGTTATGCGAGTAAGTCAAGAGTGCGTATGAAGCACAAATTAACTTTTGCGTAAGATAACTTTGAGCTGGGGAGAACAGGCAAAGAAGTGATCGGATGTGTAAAGTGGCCAAAAGTAGCACTTACTTCGCTACAGTCACTGCTGAAGGACACACATTTGGAAACTACACATGTGATGCCAAAGGAGTGAAGGATTTCGACTTGATGTGTTGCATTTGCCGCACCGAGTGTAGAAAAAGTGCACTATTTGGGGTTGCATGCTCATTCCTATTAATTCCGCTGCATTGAAATTGCTTGCACGCAAACAAAATGTAGTCTTTGAAATCAATTCCTGGGCTCATGATCTTGTTCAAAATCTATTATATATTTATATATTTATTTCACACGGAGATTTCAATCCAGATTTAGTGAGTTACTTTTCCCTTTTCTTTCAAATACAAAAAGGAACCCAAATCACATTGATCGTAGTCCATCATTTGCCGTAATGTTTAGACACTGTATGTAGAAAAAGAAACTGGTCTACGTGCCCTCGAATGAGCCTGCTCCGTCGTGCGCTCCACCTCCTATAGAATTATTGAGCAATTCTAATGCAAATGGCTCTTTGCCTCCGTGGTAGCTGTTGGCTATAAGCCCTCGGATAAACACGGCGCACCAGAACTATCCCCGACCCAGCTGTTCATATCAACTGTAAACATTTGTTCCTCCCCAGTTTGCGAAGCATGCTCCCAGTGTCAAAAGGCCAGATGTCCTTTCTGGCTCCGAGAGTGGGATGTCTCACAAACGCTTTTTTTTTTTTTTTTTTTCGTTTGCTTCATTACCTGTGAGTCCGAGTAAATAACGGGATGAGGGAAGGTGCCAGGGCGCCGATGTGTGCCATTGAGTTGAGAAAAAAAAAAAAAGCTCTCAGCACAGAGCAAAGTCTTGACAGATGCTAATTTAGCTGCTGAGGGCTGAATTATAGAGACAAACACAGGCCCAGAGAGAGGAAGAGACTATTGGACAATATTTAAGGGGAATTGGGAGCACGAGATGCCAAGAAGGAATGTATGAAGACGTTGGAGGGTGCGAAAGGGGAAATGGAGACTACAATGAGTGAGAGATCCCCGAACAGATTTATTTCAGGAGAGTGAACGTATTCCCTGTCAAAATAGCCGTTCAAGGATCCACACGCCACGGTGCAGGATGAGAGTGGCACAGACTGACGAGAAAAACTCTCCCCCCACATTCCAAATCGTAATCACCGTCAAATATGCTTGATGGCTGCTATGCGAGAGTTGTCAAAACACGTCAGCTAAAGTTGTTGGGCGTACGGTACAAGATGGGGGAGGAAAAAAGATTAGGATGAAGTTAAGAATACATTAACTTGCTCTTAGGGTGTTTTCCACATGTTTTCAGCTCACCACAATGTTCAACATTTTGGAATGAGGCTCTGCTTTTGTTTTTTTCTGCTTCGAAACAAACTTGCGTGCGTAGTAGTAGTGACTTGATCCAATCCGGCCGACGGTCGTACCACGCAAGTTTGACCTCGGCATCTCCGGTAGCCAGTGGCAATCTGCACAATAGCTCCTCCGAGGAAGATTGCGTAGCAGTGTTTCCCACAGCACTGCACTCGTTCACAATAAACAGCCTTTTGTCTTTATTTTCTTGGTCCCACTTGGTCAGGCCCGTATGTGAGCAACAAGTGGAGCGAACTTTCGCCCCCTTGGTTTGGAGCGATGCGTTTTGATTTGCCCAGATTTCCGAGCAAGCGGGAAATTGCTCCGAGTTCACCCGAGTTGTCCGAGTGATCAACTGATTCGGACCACAGCAACACAAACTATAGCTGAAAAAAACATCCCATTCCTCCAACGTTTATGTCTGAGAAAGAGTTGTCTTGTCTGCTGCTGCTGCTGCCATTCCTTCTCCTGTTTGACAGCAGTAATTGAATTGTGACACTGGCCTGTGGCATTTATCTTGTAGTTTCTGAAGAGCCGAGGGATGACTGTTGAAATCCACTTGTCTCCAAATCGGCTTTACGGCGCTCCTCTCTCTCTCTCTCTCTCTCATCCTTCCCCCGGGGTTCTGATATATCCATCTTTCATCGTGATGTTGATTGATAGATTGCTTGCAGGTGATGTAGTGGAGAGGCAGAGAAGATCCAGCGCATGCAGTTGCCGCCCGTGGCTCGGGCTTCCTTGTACAGGTGTACAAGAGTATATTTTATGCCACGCCTGACAGTGATTTATCTGAAAGTTAATATTAGCCTGCGACTCCGCGGGTCATGTTAACTTACTCTCCAGCTCTCCCTCGGGCAGCTTTCCTGATAAATCTTTTTTCACATCAGTCATTTTAAATGCACGCTTTGGATTCCAAGCCATGTTTGTCACTGACCGGTACGGCCACTTTCATGTCATGTCAGAGGCACCGTGCACTAGGTACCATCGTACAAATGTTCAAATAGCGCTCGTGTCAACATCCGAGTCATAAAGGGGACAGTGTTGTGTCAGAAAATCAAACAAACATGGGCACCTCATTTCATCCATCGGCTATTTAAGCGTATGTACCTGAAGTTAACTTGATGAGGTGTTGTAGTGTTGTATGTAGCAAGTTATGGGGCATTGAAGTTCATTTTTCTCATCTCCATCGTCCATCCCGCATGATGTTAACGCTGACGACGTTCACGCTTCAGCGTGTTTCCTGGAAAATTTGCGGTGAAACTAAAGCGTCCCACGTGTGCGCGGGAAATATCATAACACGCGGTCACACAGAACGCTCGGAAAAAGGGCAATGTCGCTGTGATTTCTCGTCTAAATTGCCGCACACCCTCATCCGACAGTCCCGCGCACACACTCGCTCGCTCGCTCGCCGCCTTTCAAACCAAACCTCTTCGTCTTCGTCTCCGCCGGTGTCAGAGGACAGCGCAGCGTTCAGTCAGTCTAACATACATTGACGGCGTGAAAAAAACAAAAAACAGAAGCCCCGTGCAGCCGCGGGTCTGTCGGCTCTGAACAGTGGCACACGGCGGAGCAAGTAAAAGTCAGCAGACAAATGCATTCTGAGAGACGAAAAACTTTCCCTAATGAAGGTCACCGCCTGCAAGTCTGCAGTCTTTCACTGCGGGTTTACGTTCACACTGTATGCGAACGGTTATGACGCGCAACTTGCCGGCCACCTTTCTGCCTGACCACCAAGTCCATTAGACAGCCCAGGGCGAGCTGGAATCGGACGACCTGGTCTACGGAGAGTATCGCCATCCCCCGCTGTTGCCTAGCAACAGAGCTGCGTTTGGCGAAACTCAACACATAGATATGGTTAATAAATAATATGGTATGATAAAGTCATGGGGCTCATAGTTTTTTCTCTTACCTGTACACCATCAGCTATTCCTTCTCAGTTGAAGCCGGATTAAAGTGCAGCCTGTACCATGTGGGGGTCCGTGTTTGCAAGCAGAATGAAGGTCATCACTTGGAAATGTCAGCGTTCCTTCAATCAGAGCGACTGCAGAACAGAACACACTGCATTGCACGCTCATCATTTCAGTGAAAATATTCCTATCTGATAAAGGGGCGAATTGTTTTTTTTTTTTTTCTTTTTATTCCGCTATCTCCCCGTTTCATCACAGTTTCATCAAGGAGCAAACGCAGCCGCACACACAGCGCTTGTCAACAGATTAACCGTTCGCGCTGCATATGTGTATATGCAATTTGTTCTCTATTCAGACACTGTTTTTATTTGTCCATCTCAAGCGCATTATGTGTGTGTGTGTGTGTGTGTGTGTGCGCGCGCCCCTGTGTGTGTGTGTGTGTGTGTGTGTGTGTGTGTGTGTTCAAGCCCAGTAATGCCAGTGTTTCATCCTCTGCCATCATCGTAAGATAAACCATGATAAATCAAGACAACATAGAAAAATTAAAGAGAGCGTGGATGAAAAACAGGAGGACAAATCGCAGATTGGAGAAGAGTGACAAATTAAAAAAAAAAAAAAAAAAAAAACTGTGAAAGACCTTGTCCACGTCGCGGCATGCGACGTCTCAAAAAACAACAAGCGGTGCTCAAATAAAAATAACGGTGTACGGAGGCTCTGTAAGCTCATACGCATTTCTGGTATGGAGGAGGAGGAGGGTTAAATCCGTCGAGATTGTAAAGAGCAAGATTACAGCACATGCACTGCTTCTTTCTTCATCCCCTCCTCGATCACTGAGAAACGGAGAAGCGCTAAGAAGAGGAGTGACAGAAACTGTCTGCATTAATAGGCGTTGTCGCTGCCTCTCCTTTATTCTTCAGTATCCTCTCATCTCTCTTTTTTTCCCCCCATCAGGAAATCCAATTTGGCCTGACATCGCCGAATGAATGGCTGGAAAAATGTCAAAACCAAATGAACAATAAATATTTCAAGCTGTGCTAAGGGGAAATTAAGATGGGGAGAATAGTTTAAATTGTCACTATTCTGCTCTATTCTATTCCATGGTGTGGGGTACAAAATAGCTTATTGTTCTTCCCATCATTTCTGGTCTTGCATCTTATTAAACTGTCTTTTAGATCATTGGCATTCTCTTTGTGTTTATGTTAATGCCGCCCCAATGTTTCACTTCCCCTCACGCTTCATTTGTTGCATTTTCATTTTGCCGTCGCCTCGCTCCCTCCGAATACTTTTAATTGTTTGTGTGAAGCTATATAAAAAAAAAAAAAAACCCGACTCCTTCCCACTCTTTTCTGTCTGCTTTCAGTCCCGCCGTTCTTCGGCTAATGAACAGTGGCGCTCCTACGCTGTAATAATTAAACGGCATGTAATTTGTACTAATTGAACGTAGGTGTAGGAATGAGCAAGAGGAGATGTACCGGATATTGGAGTGGTAGCGGGGCATTAAGCACCACCCTGTCTGTCTGTCTGTCTGTCCGTCTGTCTGTCTGTCTGTGTCTGCTCACCGAGCGGGGCGAGGGGGAGATTTAACTGCTTATCGTGTTGTATCTTTTACTGCAAATGAGGTTGATGGTGGTGGGAATAAAGCGTGAGGAGGTTGATGATTAGAGAAGGATGAGACTAAGGGGAAAAGAAAGGAGGAGGTTGAAGGCGAAGTGCTGGTTGAAGGGGGCGTTGTATGCGCAGGTAAACGTGCGTGTCATGTGTGTATTGAAATGTACGCGCGGGCTGAGGTTTGTCCGGTTCGATTCCCGGGGCCGTGGTATTGAAGTCTCTCGCGGTGACGTACTGCGGTGGGGATGTCATCTGGAAACCCACCGTGATTTTAGTGCTACTGCCTTTTTCTGAGTCACAGCCAGAAGCCATGCATTCAAATTGCACTCAATGGGATGGACAAAAAAAAAAAAAAACTCTAACAGAACATCTATGGGCCCACCAAGTTACTAAGCACTAAGGAAACCATCCCGAGACGTGTCACGATATGGCATCAAGTCTCGATTTGAAGTGCAGACAGGCGGGAGTCTTATTTTGCCTTCTATTTCGCAGATATGGCCTTTAGGGCATGAAATAATATTCCATTTTTCTTTTGGGGGGAGGATTCTCCCCTTTTAAGTAGCTTTCAGTCGCGTGTGTGTGCGCGTGCGTGTGTGTGTGTGCGTGCGTGCGTGTGTGTGTGTGTGTGTACCCGTGACAAAATGACATCGGCCTCCAGTTCTCCAGTTAATTTAGTTGTGTCAACGCCATCCAGCTGGCCCTTCTGTCAGCATTCATCCAACCTCAAATGGTTTTTTTCTCCTCATAAATATTCAAATAATAAATAAATATCCCCCCCGCCCCTCCCGAAAACAATCAAAACACCTTCCTGCTCAGGCATTCATAATACCTCATGGGCGACGATGCATGCGCATATGCGTGCGCTCGCATAGGACTACGTCGTGTGCATTGTGTGCAACTGCAAAGAGACGGTCGCGCACGGTCGTTCAGAGCTGGCTCACAAACAGCAGCTCGTGTCAAATGCTAGACTTTGTCTGCCAGACGGTTTCATTTTCCAAGACAAAGTCCGATCGTGCTTGACAGCTGGAGACATTTCGTGAAGTGCGCTGGGCTTTACGAATCTAAATTTGAACACCACTGCGACACTAAAATCAAAATAAAGCATGTTTTATTTTCATAATGTAATTCTGCTATCCAGAAAAATGTTGTTTTTGATCCACCTCTTTACCATGCTGTTCTCTCTATAACCTCTTATAAAACGCACATAGACTCACACGCACACATTAACCCCACTGTCTTAATTTATTTGCAGTTCTTTTCCTTTTTTTTTTTTTGCTGTTAACATTAATATAGAAATCCGGGGGTTTTCATCTGCCACACAATCCACGCCTTACGCAAAGACATGTATGTTCTATACAAACACAACGCTGCTCTCCATGTCTTCTATTATGCGACACCCTACTGTGCCGAGATATTTTTGACGATTTTTTTGGATGGCGCAGTTGACAGAGACGCAAACGCTCTTCCCAGCCGGGGGGAAATTGTGAGCTTTCTGAATTCGGTGACATAAAAGGATTTGATGGAGGGAAGTCATAGCGGTTTTATATTGTGTAACTCCCCATACCACAAAGTCAGGCAGTTGGACACGCTGCGGCTCTTTCATGAACTCATGCACACGGACCCGCATGCGTACACAACAGGTGGACAACCAAATGCGTTCCCTATCCCCCAACCCTAACCTAATTCGAACCCTAAGCGAAGTCTTAACCCTCAAATGGCCCTTTTGAAGTCGTGAGGACCAGCCAAAGTGTCCTCGTGCCAATGCGCCGATGTGTCCTCACCGCACACGCGCGCGCGCACGCACGCGCACACACCCACTTTGAATTTCTCCATTAGTTTCACTATTCTATATGGAATTTCAGTGAAGCCGCATCTGGCTGTTGAATTTAATTTCCAGTCACTAATGTTAATCGCTCCCTCTGTCAGGATTTGGCCGCTCAGAAGCTCCAAATGGTTTAGGGAAAACAGCCAGCGGTTTGTGTAGGCTACACACACACACGCACGCACACACACGCAAGGCAGTGCGCACACACAAACTGTCTCTCTCGCTTTTCACTTGTCCTTTCGGACACACTAACGAGAATTCTATTCAAGCTTCACGCATTACAGTCCTCAGGAGAAATATGATGTGCCGTGACATTAAATATTCAGTCGGCACACATCTCGTGTGTGTGTGTGTGTGTGTGCGTGCGCGTGTCCGATCTTAGCCCAACACAGCATGGAATAGCATGCCAGCAGCTTGGTCCTTTGTTGCTTACTGCTTTTACTCTCATTGAATCTAAAGACGGCATTTATCTTATGAACAAAAAGTTCCATTAACGGCGGACGGGCCAAACACACGCGCAAACTTAATTGTTTTGACTAATTGCCTTGAGCAAGTCAATCCATCGCTGCCGCAATGTTATTACCGCTGTTTATCTTCTTTCGGTTCAATTACCGTGTCCCTACCTGGCACCAGTGAGGTCCGAATGGAGCACATTGTTTGGAATATTGGCAGCTTTGGTCACCTAAACACGTTGGGGGGGGGGAAAAAAAGGTTCCGCAGAGAGAGCCTTTCATCATGTGACACGGTGAAACTGCAACGAACGCCCACTTTTCAGAGGCAGACCTCGTTTGTTGCAGCTGGTCATTTGCCATCCAGGGTAGTGCAGCACTCCCTCTAACCAGGTTTTGACACTGAGATTCATCAAGAGGCACTCTCATTTACCCCCTGACCCAAAAGGATGTTTGTGGCGCGAGAACACGTGGCAGATCTTTTCTCACCTATCTTTTTTTTTTTTTCTCGAATCCTTCCTATTTGCACGTGTTGCCGCGCTGCTGAATATCACAGCCATACCAGGGTGTTATAATATCGCTCTGTGTTATTGACACTCGGAAGGAAAGTCACACTTTTTCCAATACTAAATTAGAAGTAGGTTCATTTTTGCGCACCCCAAAAAGTGTGTGTGAGTGAAGTCGTCGAAATTCATTTGTAAGATTTTAGATCATTATCATTTCTGGGGAAGTCGGCGAAAACTAGACAAGCTCCGCATGCACGTTTTTCTCTGAATGGCCCCGCCCTGTCATTTGCGTGACTCTTAACATTTGATGCTTGTATGTTACGAGCCAGGCACAGGGATCGCCGCCGCACCCTTGGGCGCAGCGTGACTCGGCGATCCATCCCCGGCAAAGGCTATGACACTCTCAGTCTCAGACGACTACATCTGTCGCCGTGGAGATAACTCACTGAACTTGGGCTTCCATCTGCCGCTGCAGGAGATCGAGGCAGACAATGACCTTGCGTCAGCGCTCTTAGGCGCCGAGCCCATTGGCTGTAATTGCCTGTCAAGCAGCAGACATGGGCTTTGACAGAGTGGCTGGACGCTGTAATCCAGGTGTTTGCGGTGTCAATACGGGCCCGACCGAGTGCTCCGCCGGTACACTATGACCTCTGTGTCCGTTATGTCTGGAGTCGTGTCCTATTACGTTACAATGCTTCCTGCATTGTGTGTGGTGACTGAGGATTTAATGACGGCATCAGATCAAAGTGGACAGAGTTTCCTCGGCTCCCTTTCCTCTGCATTACCGTGTGCTACAGTGTTTGTGTGATTGTGTTGTTTCTTTTGTTCATATTTGTTGCTCCAGACACTAACCTGCTTGAACAGAGCGCACACTGAAAGCTTTGATTTGACTGAACCATACACCGATCAGCAACATTGGCCCCACTTTAAAACAATTTTGATTTATTTTTTCACTGTTGTGGCTTTTTCTCGGTTTTAGTTATTGTGCTTCTCTGTCCCCTAAGACAGATGTGGATTCCAGGTGTTGAGGGTGATAAGTAGATAAGTGATTTTTTGTGGTAAGCAATGTTGGAGAATAACCGTTGAGCCTTTATACAGGCAGCTGACATTGTTGTTGCTGCAGTTGGATGTCTGTGCAAATTTGTTTTAAGAATCACTTTTCAACTCTAATTGCCAGCGCATGCACGCACGCACGCACGTACACACACACACACACACACACACACATCCCCTCCTTTCTATCCTCTGCTAATTTAGGTAAGATAATTAATTGGCCACCACACAGACCGAGAGAGCTGGAGCTCGGAAAAAGCCGCAGCATTATTATTTTTCTGACATTTCATAACTCCTAGAGCAGAGTCTCAGTGGACGTCTCGTTCTCGTATCATACGGTATGAAAGAGTATTATGTTAAGCCTATAATAAGACATCTTGGTGTCCGGCCTGAACAAAACCCTGTTTATGATGAGGGACCGGAATACCGCGACGTACAACGCGACTTGCAACACACACTGCTGTTGGCTGAGGAAACGAGAGTTGAAACTGTACACATTTATTAGGGAATATACAGGGCAAAGACATGAGATACCGTGGCTAAGTTAAAAGTGCTGGAGACGAGACCCAAGACGGTTTAAGAATATAAGCATGATGCGTCAGGGAATGATAAGATCACAATTTAAGCCTACTTAATCATACTTAATCAAACATTGTATTATTTATAAAAGGAATTGTGTAACTATACGGACAGACACAGCCCCTACCCCTTTTACTATGTTTGCATTGGCTATCTGTTCCCTCAACCAGAGGCTTACAGTACCATCTCCTGTGCTACATGTGTGGGGGACCTTCGTTGCCATGGCAACTTTCATCCGGGATTAGGTTACCAAATTCCTTTGGACAGCCAGAGATAGAAAATGTGCTATGCTTATAGAAGGTGACCCCCTGGTGACGTGTGGAGACACGGCCTTATAATTCCTCCGGATTCCGGAGAGGGCAAATAAATAAAAAGTTTGGCACGCTAAAAGAAAAAGGACAAAAACATCATCATCTAAACATTTAATGCATCGGCAATTATGTATGATGGACGAGAGCAACCTTGCCAGGGTGTGTGAGGCTTCAGTCTGTAAAACTGATGTTTTAGATTGCACTCGTTCAAAAAGAAGTGGCCGCTTCTGAAACAATAACTCCAGAATAACTGTCCATACCCAGGCTTCCTTTGCCAGTGTTTACTCGTCTTCCTCAGTACGCTTAATACCGTCTGCGTTATAAGTCTGGACGGACATCGGCGCAGCTTGACTGTGGCTGGTGGAGGCACCTCGGTAGGCTCCACAGACGGAGAGTTTGATTGTGTGTTGACGCACAAATTTAATTTGAGGATTTTTGGCCCAGTCGAGAAGGCGAGGGAAGTTGCTTTTCATCCACACCGTGGCGCAGACACAGTCGTCCAAATCCAAACCACTGCCAAAGTCATCCACGGTGTGGTGAGCCAGAAGAGCTGGAGGCTTTGTGATTAATGTGCATGCTGCTCGGCAACGCTCTTTTTTTTTTTTTTGTGTGTGTGTGTGTGTGCGTGTGTACTCCGCTGTCCAACTTTTCCTCAATATCCCGTCCCTGTCTCTCCACTCAGTGCTGGGAGGCGTGGAGTCCCGCGGTGTGCTGAGGAAGATCAGTGACATGCTGGAGGTGATTCTGAAGAGGATGGACAGCCTCTCCAAACTGGACAACACCTCCGCCACCGATGCCCGGCGTCTGGACGAGCTCAGCTCTGCCATCAACAAGTACGCTGAGTTTTCTCATGCATTTTGCACCCTTTTGTTTCGTGTTGGTGCCACCTACAACTAGCAACCACCGAAGTTGCCTAATTAATCATTAGTCTGCAGGTGTAAATGGTTCTAGTGGGAGTCAATTATTCTTGTGCCTTCACTTTTTTGTTGTTGTAAAAACATATTTTTTGAAAACATAATGATAAATGGCCCAAAAAGGGCGAATTTCGTCGATTTTCTCCTGTCAGCAAAATTTAAAATGTATAAATATTTGATGAGAAAGGTTCCTCGTTCAGCTTACAGGAAAATTCGAACAAAAAATCAAAACAACGAATAATGCAACCATACTGTATGCACGTACGCAACCGTTTTGAACACCAAACAATATTTTAGCTGAAAAAAAAAAAAAAAAAAGAAAACGTATTATTTTGCACTCTGCTCGTCAGCTCTTTAACATCGGCAGTACACGGTAAAAATTGCACTGCAGCAGAGCGCAGTTTTAAAAGCTTTGTATAATTGTATAGCAAACAGGAAACACCGTAATCACTTTTCTGTCTCTCTTTTGGCCTGACTTCTATCTTGTCTCCCTTTCACTTTGCACCTTATTGTACTTTGCTCTCATCTTCTGTCCAATCTTTTCCATCCTCGTATATTTTCTCTGGAAAATTGCCGCCTGTTACCTCAACACTGCTGCTGCAAACAGACTGCTATGACCTTGCTGCTACCGCTTTTATCAAACTGCTCCTCGCTTTTCCCCCTTAGCACTAAAACATCCAATTTGTCTTTTTTCTGTCTGACGATCCCTTTCATTCCGGCTCCTTTTCCTTTTCACACAGCCCGCCTAAACTCAGTGCAGCAGGGCTGATGCGATGCACACTGACAGAAATCCCCGCACTTCCTCGAACTTTCTGGTAAATGATCCCGGATAAATGCTCTGGTTCAGATCTGCACGGAGGGCACTGGAGCGGAAGGATGGAACGATTAATATTGTCTGGCGTCGGTGTTAACTGCAATCAATGTCTGGTAATGGGCCGTTTAATGTGGAGGACGCAGCTCTACTCTTAGGCCAGGGATGTAACCGTCTATTGTCAGGGACTATAACAAGGATCGTACGTGAATGTGTAATTGTAACTGAAATCAATTTGCAGTTATTGCCTTGAAGGGGGCCGGTTGGTTGAAAAGAGGATTATGGCCGGTGCGTAATTGGGGTCACGTACGAGGACTGGAATCAATGGTGTGTGACCGTAGTGTGTTTTAAATGGGTTAGTGAGTGGGCTGGTTTGCCTGTAACCGCTGGACTTGTCCTCGCACAACTTTAATCATGGATAACAAATAGACGGGGGCCTATTGCGTCTCTCGTAAACTTGAAGACGACGGGATTATAATGAATTATCGCACACTTATGCTAATGACACCATATAGGACGCGACGTGTGTTGTTATTTAATGGACCTAATTAACTAGTGATTGATGTTTGAATATTATTGTCAAAAAACAGAGTGATCTTTAATGTGTTCAAGCCTATGGGGTGTTTGTCATGTTTATGATGTTGATCGTCACAGTTTTGTATCGAGTCGTTTTTTTTTTTTCGCACATTCCAGCCTGTTTTATTCGCAGAGTTGGTTGGAAATGAAGCGTGTTTCATCGGAGAAGCATAATTGTAGGTTTTCGTTGTGGTGACCTTAATGGCACAGGGTGAAAAAAAAAAAAAAAAAAAACACTCTTAGACACCATGGCAGAGAGCCAGGCTTAATCCCAAGTAACAGTGCCTCTGGCTTGGCGACACGCCCCATTACCCACAACAAACATCAAACCAATTACGCCCAGTGTCAGTGGTGAATGCTATTTGCAATTTTATGATGATTTTTGTAAAACATACAGTACGTAGTACCTCTAACGAAATGACGGCGACTAGCTCATAACAACTAACAGCAGATTTCGATATTTTGTATGCCGATTATTATTTATTTCTATTTTTGCCCATGAACTCAAGCTGCTCATAAGCAGTAAACATCTTGCTCATCCTTCATCGAGGCCCAGAGATGTGCACCTAAACCTCTGGTACATGCGGTGCATCTCACTTTCTTCTTAGATTGATTATTTTTGAAAAGTAGTTCTCCTTCCACCGCAGGACTTTGCGAAAAATATGCAATCAAAGCCAGGGCACACTTTATGAAAATCCATTTGGCTTTCTTTTTTTTTTGGAGCGCGGTGTTGCGTGGGATTGTGTGGGAGGAATGGATCCTCAAAGTGAAAAAGCTATAATAGCGTAAGAAGATATTGACCAAGTAAATTGTGGACAACTCGTGTTTTATATGTGCACACGCGCACACGCGCGCGCACGTATTCACAAACGCAGAAAATCTTTGGGAGGACACTCAGTGAAATACGCCTGCCTAGTCCTAATCTTGACCTCGTCCAAAATGCCCTTACTCTACCTCACGTGGAAGATGTACAACTCTCTGGTCCTTTCAAAGAGAGAAGAACAAGTTTGTGCAAACCCACAAGGAAAAAAAAATAAATAAAAATCAACATAACAACAGAGACACACATGAGAGACTTCAGTCCAATGATTGACATTTCAATCCTCATTTCTCCTCTTCCTTCTGGGTCTGATCTGTATATTTTTCTTTATCCTTTTGTCATTTTACCATCTTTGCCCTTCCTTCGTCTGTTTTTCCAAACTATCGTCCTACTTTTTCTCCTTTCTCCATCACTCGCAAACACGAGGTAGTTGGTCGGTATGAGTGACGCAAGCTGTGCTCTTTACTAGTGGGCAAGAGGAGCACACCGAAAGAGAAAAAGAGACCGCTTAGTCAAAACATAACCCAATTCGAGGCCGGTCAAACGTGCATTCGCGGAAAGACACACACGCGCACACAAACTCTCGCGCGCGCGCACACACCCACCCACCCACCCACACAGACGGTAGTCTCTTCTTCGTTGGAGCTTCATCGGTGCTGACACTCTCCCGTGTTGTGGCGAAGGGGACTTGATGTTCGAGGCCCCAGTGTGCAATTCGCCCACGGGGCGGCCACTCGTTAGAGCAGAAAATGGAGGCAAAATTGCGAGGGAGGAAGAGAGGAAGAGGGACAGTGAAGAGACTGAGAGAGAGAGAGAGACAGGAGAAAGGGGGCGAACAAGGATGTGGAGTTGATTCGCTTTTTACTGCGCGGCAGATTAGAGGGAAGATGGGTAAGTAAGTCTCCCCTTAGGCGTGGGCTCTGTGAGGATCACCGCTCTGGTTTAGATTTACCTATTTCTCCCCCCTTAAGCACCCGTGTAAGCTCCGTCAGTAACAACCTTTATCCCGGAAGGCCTTCTCCGCCGCAGCACTCGACTCAATGTCATACTCGAGCATTGCTGGAAGTGGCTGGCGAGGAATAGGCACATGTTGTTTTTTTCCCCCCACTTTAGTTCTCTTATTCCCATTTTTTCGAAGTTTCAGTTGCCTTCATGCGCAGATTTCAGGAGGACACAAACCACGGTGTGCAAGGCCGATCCAACCTCGATTTTCTCTTGCAGCCTAAATTATGATGATGATAATAATAACAATAATACGATAGGGTGCACATCTGTGTGCAGGCGTGCTGTGATTGCTGTCGGTGAATGTGTGAAAATGAGCCGCGACCCGAGCCCCCGTTGGGGCGGGGGGGGGCGTGCTGACACCTGGTCACCAGCCTCTGCGGCCCTGAACAGCTTTGGTTGACGGGAGGCTGTCGGATCTGTCCGTTTCCCATCCGCAGAGGGTGTGCTCGGCGGACAGAGCGCTTGAAGAATAAGGAAAACCAGAAAGCACATTTTAATTTGTATCAATAGAAATTCTGCCTCAGGTTATCCTTGTTCATCATTATTATTATTGTTTCCCCCCTTTCCCTTGTTGCGCTAGTATTTGGCACACGCCGAAGGATTTCCTCCTGGTTTTTTCTTCACCCCCCCCCCCCCCCCCCCCCCCCCCTCTCTCTCTCTCTCTCTTTCCCCTTAATCCCGTTTTGTCTTCCCTTTGCTCTGCCTCCTTTCGGTTTCGTTTGCCTCATTTGTGGAAAGAGCCGCGTGTCTGCGAGCATCCAAAGGTGGAGGCAAGCCTCATTGCGAGTGGCGTGCCGTCGTCGGGGCCATCAAATATGCATACCCTGGTGATCTTTTGATCGTGGTGATTGTTTAATGGTTCAGTCGAGCTGTTTTGTTGGCTTCTACGCGAAGGCGCGCGAGATGCCTTTGGAAAGGTCCCCCTGGTACTCGTGGTCTTTTTGCTGCTCATCTCCTCTGGTTGATTTCCTCTCTGTCTTCTGCCTGCTTTCATTTCGGTTTTCGCTCGGCTCTCCCACTGTATGTTTCTCTGTCTGCTTCCTTTTTCTTTGCTTCCCTCCCCCTCCCCCCTCCTGCCTTCTCATGGTGTGATCCAATCCTTCCAGCGTCTCCTCCATTTATCTGCCCTAGTCTCTCCATCTATGACTGGCTTTTTTTTTTCTTCTTCCCCCCGTCTGTGTGTGTCTTCCTCTCCGGGGAGGAGCTCGCACTGTAGCGTGTATTTCAGGTGAGATTAAAAGGTCGGCTCTCCTGGAGGCCAACTTCCACAGCCCCCCTCAAAGAAAGAAAAAACGGAAACGGGGGTTATCCAGCTTAGCAAGCAAAGGTTTTTTTCTCCTTTGGGCCAAATACATTACAACTTACTCAGTAATACTCTGTTTGGAAAAGGCCCTTTGCAATAATATTCAGTTTTAATATCACGTTACTGCCCAATTAAATGCTGGCTGTCATTATTAAAAATGGTGGCATAACTTTCACGAACACCTTTTCCGTTCTGTTTCCCTCTGTTTCATTGTGTTTTCACACCGAGCTTGTTGGGTCTTTTTTTATTTATTTCTCAGTGGATTTGTTTCTTTTCTTAAGTATCTGCCTGCAGGTGAGAAAAAAGCAATTTGTGGCTCGGCACCCAAAGTGACAATAATGAAAATGAAAGTCTGCCTTCTTGTGTGTTTCATGCCTGATGCAGGGAGAGTCCTGCCAAAACATTTTCCTTTTTCCACATTTGGTGGTCCCAATTTTGGTCTCACATTTTCGGGTCGGTGGCGGATTATGATCATGTTCAATTTACTGAAGCTCTGCCCACTTTTGTGCGCTGTGCAGAGGAACACAACGAGCGACAAACTATGAACCGTACATAAATTTGTCATTTTATGTCAGAACAGTATTGCTTTTTTCAGACAGCTGCTGCCCCTGAAATACACACACACACACACACACACACACACACAAACACTGGGGAATAATGGCTTCTCTGCAGTAAAAATCATATTGAAGTGGATGCAGACACACTTAGCGATGCTTACATGTGACACTGACAAAGCTGGTAATGGAGCATGGAGACTGCCTGGGACTTTGATGGCTGGCTCATTTTTTGTTTACACTTTGTAAAGCAACAAGCGCACTTTCCTTACATATTCCCACGGTCCTGTGATTTTGTTGGTCCATTTTTTTTATGCAGCTGCTGTTGGTGGTTAGTTGAACAGCCTTGCATTACAACCTGTGTACGCACACGCACTCACACGGGCACACACGCACACCCAAGCACACACAATGCACACCCACATCTAGTCATTAAAACGGACTTAATGGTCACAGCAGTAGGAGCATGTGTGAGTATACAGGGTTGACTTGCATAATGTGCAGCCATGCGGTGTGATGCTTTTACAAATATGCAAAATTGCACATGAGCACATTGCCAGATGTAATATGAAACGCATACACACAACAAACCCTTACACATTTCCCACATATCCTATGATGTCAGTGGGAATTCTCTGACCCCTACAAATAAGTAGCATTAACAGCAAAAGGTCTTTTTTTTTTCTATTTCACGCTCCAACCAAGTGTCTTCCAATTTGCATCTCCCACGAACACTTTCACATCTGTTGAGATGTAAAAAAAAAAAAAAAAAAAAGCAGGCAGACAGGGGAGGCAGAAGAAGAAATGGCTGGGCAGGAGAGAGAGCGAGAGAGAGAGGAAAGAGTGATGCGGAGGAATAATAGGCAGAAACAGTGGGACACTAGTAAAAGTGGGGAATACATGAAGAGGGGAGATATTTGCCCCGTGACTGAAGGGAGTGGGGTAGAATGTGAATCAGGGAAGTGATACTGCTGTTGTGTGTCGATACTGTTGGGAGAGCGGATGTTTCAAGTGCCACCTGTGTGTATATGGAGGGTGACGGAGACGTTCCACTTCAATGCGGAGTTGTTCGCTTTTTTTTTCAAATGTACCCGTCATTGTCGCGTTTGTGTGTTTGCAGGTTCCAACCAGCCGGCCTGGTGGAGAGGATCCAAGCTATAGCCCAGAATGTCTCCAACATGGCTCTCAGGGTGGAGCAAATCCTGCAAAACAGCATGGTGCAGGGAAGAGGTAGGGCCTCCTTGTCGTCGCTGCGATGTGCCTTTCTTAAATCACAATATCTGTGCAATAACGAGACACACTACA
This sequence comes from Colistium nudipinnis, assembly GCA_016785305.1. Classification (NCBI taxonomy): domain Eukaryota; kingdom Metazoa; phylum Chordata; class Actinopteri; order Pleuronectiformes; family Rhombosoleidae; genus Colistium; species Colistium nudipinnis. The sequence goes on from JAFBJU010001479.1 coordinate 541,361, forward strand.
GTAAAGTACATCGATCTCCTAAATCTAAAAAGCACAGCTGGACTCACGCACAGCTGTCGACTTGCACCGGTGCATAATTCAGTTGCTTTTAGAAAAGAGATGCACACATGCGCAATTTTTATGCAAAAAAATCACTTCTAACACAGAGTACAGATAAAAAAAAAAAAAAAAACAGCCCGGTGATTCAGTTGCACAAAACTGCTCGCAAAACATCAAACCATACAATACTTGATCATTCCGGTAAAGTGAAAAATAATTGATCAAATCATTAACCATGAAACGTCAGTTTCTGAGAGTTGTCTTAGGCGTGTAGTCAGTGTCAATGCAGTCAATTATTATTATCATTTTTTTAATATTGTAAGGGGAGAAAAATGTACCTTTATGGGGCACTGTGGTCACGTCTCCTTCCAACCCTGCTGTTCTCTGTTGTCTTTCTCTCTCACACATTTTTAATAAACCCCAAACTATTTCAAAGCAGGCATCTCACATACACATACACTACAATCCTTCCGCCTTTATTATTTTCATATCAGTTTTTTCATATCTCTCCAGGGTAAATTGGCCAGTTCTTTACATGAGAATAAATTTGCATTGCATCTCCCTTTGAGCGTCCCCCCGCCCCCCCCCTTCTGCAGCGGCAGAAATGATGGCACGCGCCAAAATGAAAACACTGCTGCTGTCTCTAATCACAGATGAATTCAAACACCGCTGGCAGCCTTTATTATCATGCGGCTCAGTGGCGCTTTATTTATCTCATGGTCAGGCATGTATGAGAGGGAGTGACAGGAGGGAGCGAGACACAGAGGACATGATTAGAATATCCTCCCCCTCGAGCCCTGATGAGACTTTTTATGTTCTGTCTCGCAAGGGCAGGAGTTAAGTTCTTTATCTCGTTAGTTGACCACATTTTCCAATTGTTTCTGCAGGGGGTTGCCGTCCTAATCATGTTTGCAGGCTCTGCGAGTGCATTTTCAGTCAATGGAGAGAAGCCCCGGGGAAGAGTTATGTGGAAAATGGTCTCTTTTTCATTAGGCAAATGGAGACAGACGGAATCTGAAGAGATGGCAAATTTGTTGGTCCAGGGAGAGAAAGGGGGCGATAAAGGGAAGGGCTTAAAATACAATGAGAAAATGAAGCTGCGAGGCTTCTCTCGCAAATTAAATCATTTCAGTTTTCCGTCTCATTCTTTTTCTGCGCCCTGCTCCCTTCGTTGCCTCACATCGGCGGCCGAGAGGCCGTTAGCTGAGTCGGTGAAGCAATTAACGCAGAAAGTGCAGCCTAAGTGAGCGGACGTACTTGCCAGTATAACCCCCGGACGCTTGGCAGCGGTGGGATACGGGCTGCGCTGCTTTGTGCCCCTCAGTGAACAGTGTGCACTGCGGTAGACCAGATGCAGCGGGACGTGGCAGCGGGCGAAAGCGCGGAGATTAATGGCCGCCATCAGCACATATGGCGTTCTCTGGAAATGATCACCAGAAAGTGAATATTCCCATTTAATGGCCACAAGTGACTGGAGAAAAGCCATTTAATTCAAGTGAGGCACTATCTCAGCTATGAAGGGCGGGCCTGTTGGTCAGATAAGTTTGTGTTCTTTTCATTTTGCCAAAGTTCATTGATTTATCCGGAAATTTGAAGAGCTTTTTACGTGCACAATATGTTGGTAAATGAACGGATGGAAAATATTACACTGGCTGATTACTGCTGGAATCGTTAGTTTCACTGGAGAAAAAAATCCCCATTCAAGACAAGTGATTTTAATGAGCTAGGCCATTGAGCCTGTATAATAATGAAGCAAATGGTGATTATGGGAAAAGTAAAGGCATGCAACTTCTTTTTGGCAATGTTTTGCCTTCATTTAATAGGGAAAAAAAAAAAAAAATGTTTATAAATGTTTGTGACTGAATGAAAACATTTTTCTCTGTGTGTCTTCAGCAGTCAGAGACGGGACGTCAGGCCAGTGTGAAGTACCGAGAGACCCACACTTTCCAGAGTGTCCTGGGAAAGTAGATGTGAGTGTTAATCTGGTTTATTTCCATTATAATAGGGGTTTTTAATCACTATTACAAGCGTTGTACAAGTTGTACACAGAAAGTCGGGTCATTATTGGTAAATTGTGCAATATTAAACCATTTTCTCGTGACCCCGCCAACAGCGGTTTCTGGACCACATTGATAGAGAGTGTCAGCTTGTCAGTTTCTCGGTGTTTATGTGCGTTTGTGTGCAGTGGATGCGTGCCCGTTGGACGTCGGACCCTTGCTACGCCTTCTACGGCGTCGATGGTTCCGACTGCTCCTTCCTCGTCTACCTGAGCGAGGTGGAGTGGTTCTGCCCACCACTGGCCTGGCGGAACAACAGCAGCCCCCCCACACAACGCACACACCAGGCAAAGGTGCCCAGGAGACAGGTGAGTACGCATAAACACAAATGTCACAAGACAGCCAAAGTCTATAACATCCAATATAAATCTTATCTACACATCAGGTGTGAGTGGGGGTTTACACCGAAACAGACAGGCTGTGTGAAAGGTGTGGGGGTGGTTAATTTGTCCTAGTACAAAGTGATGAACCCAGAGACGTTGCAACAGGGCACGCAAACTAGGCAATTGCCCTGGGGCCCCGAGCTAGAAGGAGGCCCCCAAATACGACTGTTTACATTGGTACAGCAACGACCACCTGAAATCCCCATGAATGTCTTTCCATGTAGAAAACACTGCAATGACACGACAGGAGCCCAAGCTACTTGCCCGCTGACAAAATTTTTATTTTTATTTATTTATTTGGTCCGGGGCCCCCAGAGTGTCTTGAAACACCCCTGGATGAACCACTAATGCTGCACAAAACCAGCACAAATGGAGTGAGCTAATTCAGGCACTCGACTCAAGCTGCAAAGCCCTGCGTCACTATTTCTGCCTCTTCCTGTAGCCCCGCCTCCAACTGTAGCATCCAGCCGCAGGCTACGGCCGCTGGGTTTAAGCTATTCGCTCATCGCTCCACATTATCTCAGTCTAATCATATCTGGGAGGAGTGATTAGGGCAGAACCTAGACGCCAGAGTCTAACTATTTCAAATGTGAGTTGGCTGCCTGAAATGCTGATGGAGTGCGTGAGAATATTTGTCGGTAGGTGTTAAATCAAGGGGGGAAGAAAGTTGGCAGTGAGAAGTTTTTCCAATATAAATCTTTTTGGATTTCAAACTTTAACATAAAAAAGGCCCCCACAGTGTTGCGTGAAGGGAGCTTTGAAAGTCGATATTTAAATTTTGTTCACATTTTAGACCCCTGTGGTAGGGCAGCACCGTCAATTGGTCATGTGTTAGAATGTATTACGTGCAATTTCAGCCGTTTAAAAAAAAAAAAAAAAAAAAAAAGATGAGTGTACTTCAAAATTCCATGGATTTATGGCTGCGCCCTACGAGCAACCTCTACTGCGTTTCACCCTGTTCCCTTTTTTCATTCAGCCGTCCCACATTCAAGAACAAATGTAACCTCCACTGTAGAAAACTTGTAGAAGACATTTATTACTCTGGAGTATTTTACAGAGCATTTAATTTGAAGACAACCAAATGTATTGTATGGCATAGAACACATTCTGTGAGTGATGGATTTCCCCCTGCGCTCCTTGCCCAGATATAAACGTTAGAGTTCATCATTCTTACTTTTACTGCCAGGGATATTGACTGTGATATTGCTTTTAATCGCAGGAAAAAGATGTGGCCTATATTTTAATATTAACTACCTCATCCTTCACATTGGTGACATAGTACATCGGAAGATGCCCTCCAGGGCAAAGTCTTTGGAATAATAACAAGGTACTTTGGATTTGGAGTTCAACCAAACCGAATACTGTAAATGTCACACACGTCCTGGATAGACTGGTTGGTATTAGGAGAGAGTCCATGATTTCCTATACCGATTCTAATCCCTCAGCAAAACGCATATTCATTGAAAAGGGTTTGTTGTTGTTGTCGTTGTCCGACCCCCATAAGATGCTATATCGCAAAACCCTGGATGACTTACCCTTTCGATTGATCCCCCCTCCCCCCTTTTCACTTTCCTTTCCCCTCTCCTCTGTGTCCGGTGACTTTTCTTCCCGTCACCTCCTCTCCTGCCCAGGCGGCTTTCCGCGCCGACCTCTCTGTACTTCTGGACCAGGTTGGGGCAGGAAAGGAGTCCCTCAGCTTCATGAAGCGTCGGATCCGCCGCCTGGCACAGCAGTGGGCGACGGCCGCCAACCGCCTGGATGCGAAGCTGGAGCAGCGATGGAGGGATCAGAAGAAGGTAAGTGTCATTGGAGGGCGAGAAGAGGATCTATGATGGGGATGGCATGGTGAAGTCTTCAGGTTGTGATCAGGTGCCATAATATAGACAATGCAGGCCTGAATGGTACGACAGAGTTTAAACATCCAAAAGAAAAGAAAAGAAGAAAAATATATTTATAATAGGTTTTCTTCTATCATTGCAGTCTGTATTCTTTCTTCTGTATTTGTTGGGTGTTTCTTTCAAAAAAAAGTGTACTAGAAAATACAAATTTTATCCAGTGCAAACATGGTATTGATAAACCTCATTTTGGTCGCATTAAAGCTCTGTGCTCTGGGCTCGGTTACTCCCTGTGGCTTGCACCATGGAGAAATAAAGAAAGAATAAACGAGAGAGGAGAAATAAAAGTGGGGCATGAGGAATTATGACGATGAATGATTGGACTTACAACACGATGCCAAGCTTGTGCGAGTTCCAGAGAGAGAGAAGAATAAGCGAAGTGGGGAGGGATACTGTATAATGTGGATTAGGAGAAGATTGATGGAGGGAGTCACGGGCACAGCTGAGATGAGTAAGCAACAAAAACTGGACTTGGCCTCGGTGCCCGTGAATATTGGCAATTCCGTTGAAAACTGGTTTTAAATTAAAAAAAATACAATTTAAGGGTATGATTTAAAGGCCTACTTTTCCAAATGCCAGCTGAATCACTCTGTGATTAAAACTTCAGAAAGTTTTAGAATCTTTCGGCATGTAACCTTTCACAATGGCATAATTTAGCTTTGACGAGCCTTCCTGTGTATTGCATTTTCTTTTTCTGCTCTGACTAGACCCATAATCTTTCGGGTAAGAAAATGATGACAAATGATTGTGTTCATTTCAGGAGGCAGTTTTAGAACACAATTATATATTCGGTTTTTTTCTCTGCCCCCATATCTCTCTCTATAAAATAAGTTAACGAGGGTGGAACTAGTCCTCCGCCACTGTGATTGATGTTCTCCTTCCTTGTAGGGCACTGAGGGGATTTTGTATCCCGCATCATGCTTGTGTGGCTGCTTGAACAGCCTATATGCCTTACAACCTACGGCTGCTATCTCGACAACAGATGCCCTGGTGTTCGTAGGAGTTAGTTAGCCATGGCTGTTAAAGAGCTGTAAATCCCAATAAGTTGCAACAGAAGTATAAATTGGTGCGTATGTGTCTCTCTGCTGGCGTGTGTGTGTTTGCGCGTATACTTGTGTGTGTGTGTGTGTGTGTGTGTGCTAAGTGGGTGTCACTGCAACCAAAGCCAAGGGCAAAACCTCATGCGTTTTATTTGAAAATTGAATCTCAGTCTCAGCAAATTTACCGTTCACCTTCCTCCCTCACAGGAACATTTATTTAAACTTTAAAACATCCAGTGTTGGATTTTAATTAACTTGAACCTCAGAAAAAAAAGCTGCCTGATGTGAATTGACAATTGCCCTGTTCTTGCCTAACCTCCGCATCCTGTAGCAACTTTATCATTCTGTGCACAGTCTTTACTATCCCACCGGGGCTGTGTTGATTCAGTTTTATTCCCTTGTTTAGCTCTCCCTTTGATCGTAAGCAGAGCAGATGTTTACTCGGGACACAAATAAATTAGTAGAGCAGAGAAGCAAGTATAAAAAGGGAAACATCCGAGATGTAGAGAAAAATGTGATAAAAGAGTCCGCAGCGGAGACAAAGACAGGATATGTGGAGGTGTGTGTAGGGACGAGAGTGACGGTCAGAAACTGAATTTCCGAGGGATTCTTCTCTTTTGAGAGAGTCGGAGCAGAAGAGTTTTCCTGCAGTCAGATTTAGCTGAGAAATTGAACAGACATTAGAGAGATTTTGTGTGATGAATAAAATGAAGGCCGTGTTAAATCTTCCCCGAAACCACTTTCATTTTGCTACCAATCTGCCCATTTCCTCCGCGATGAAGACATTCAGAAAAATACACAATCCATCTTTTGTGCGCTCAACTTCAAAGCAGTCAAACATTGGAGAGGGTTGGGGTTGGTCGGGCGTCGGTAACAAGCTCTATCCGAAGCTCGGATAAACCCATTCCTCCATTCAAATATAGCTAATGGAGAAAGTTATGTGTGAATATTATCCAGAACTAACTTTTTCCCCCGTCAGACGGGCCACAATTAGATAACCCGTGATGTAATGCAAAGAGACAGTATTACGAAACTCACAGTCAATGACCTTATCCTGTTAACCTGTGACAGGAGTGACAGCGAGAGACTTTCCCAATCTGTGCCTGCTTAGTGCACACTTGCACATTTAGTGTGTTTGTCAGCACAGCATAGTTAATTGACCTCTGGCTGATGAAGTGCAGACAGTGGAGGAGACTAATGGGTTGTGGAAGGGGAGGTGTGGAAACTGGAGTGTGCGGGTGTGTGTGTGTGTGGGCGGGGGGGGGGGGGGGGGTGGTGGAGGGGCTGTCTCTTATACACATCTAGATGGGGGGGAGGTAGCATGTTGGAGAAATATGGCAAGGAGGGAAAGACGTGAGGGGAAATCCCCCAAAAAACGTGGAGCAGTTTGTGGAGGTTGAGAAGGTGAGTTAAAGGGCAGAGCGGCGATGGCTGGCAGTGCCAGCTTGCGTTGCCACCCGTGGACTTCCATCAGACAGCGGCGACCTTCACGAGGGGCCGAAAAGGCTCGCGCACTGGCACGCACGCTGAAACACACAAGCCCTTCCAGCGCCGTCCCGTGCTTACAGATGCTGAGGCAAGCATTAGCATTCCTCTTTTGTTAGCGGTGAGCGGGGCCCTGAGTGGTACCACCGCCTTAAGAGCCACTTCTACTTCCCTGCTCTTACAATGCGCGCTCGCAGGACCTTCCAAGGATTGTTTTCACTTTGAGACACACGCTCGCAATACGGCACATGAAACATTCACGACGTCAGCGCATGAAAGACGTGAAAAAACGTTTTTTTTTTTTTTCCTATCCCAGTTGAATGAAGACGAAACAACTTTTAGTACAGGGAAGATGCTGTGAATAGACTGGGATTTGTCCCAAAAGGGTGGCTCATGTGGCTGAGGGAGATTTTCGGTGCCAGGGGGCGTTACTCCCTCGTCTTAATGTACCACTCCACCTCGGTGGCTTCGGCAGGCCTTTGGGCTCAATCCTCTCAGGGACGTTAACGATATAGAACAGCTTGAGGTCCTGCTCAGAATCCCTGAGCGTGCGGCCATGCGTGCCGCACACGACACTCTGACTGGGGTTCTCTGTGGTGCGCCTGTGCCGTGAAAAGCGATGACAAAAGCGAACGAAATTGCTTCAGACAAAACGCGCGCGCACCTACCCACCTGGGAGTACCACACATCCACTTCATTCCCTCGTGTGTGATCAGTCCCCCCCCCCCCCCCCGGGGGGGGGGGGGGGCCGGGGAGGCGGCTGAGCGTCTAACGAAAGTTCAGGAGAAGGTACCGCTTCAGCTTTCGGAGTTTGTCCCCCTGTTGCCCATTTCCCAATCTGTGTGTGTGTTTTTTTCCCCCCAGCCGCTCAATTTCCAGCGAGTGCATGTGCAAATATGTGAGATGGAGTTGGCGGGGGGAGAGAGTGTGTGCCAGCGATTTGCACGGAAAAACACCCACACTAGTTTTACTCTCCTCTCGGGCTATCGATTCCTTCTCTGAGATGTAAAGGTTAGCTCCGCCGTGCCGTTATATGTTTAATTGAACTCAAATTTGTTCCCGTACAGCCAAATTGACATTAACAAATAGAGATAAACACTGCCTATTAGAGGGGGGTGGTGAAATCCCCCCTCAGCACTTTAGCTTATCGGTACAAGTCACCATGTTTTTGCGAAGCACCCGAACCTCTCTCTTTATTCATTTTGCATTTGTGCGTGGATGCCAGATTTATACCATCCCACCCATGGTTATGCAGCTCAGTGATATTTCTCATACCAGCAGCGTTTGGCTGCGCTGCCGCAGCCGGTACGCGACATTCGGCGCCGTCTGTCTCCATGTTTGCACGGTTGCCAGTGTTTGTCTGATGCACCCACACCACTGTCACCGCCGAGTCAGGAGGGTAGATCGCACTCGTTCCACGAATCCTCACTCTTGCCATCTGCCACCCAAAGGGTAATTAAATTTCACTTATCTTTTTTTTTTTTTTTTACGAAGCAGAAGTTAATAGAGCAGGCTTATTAAATCAGGGGATTTTTCACGCCAGCTGGAGTCTCACTGGAGCTTGACTCTGCCGCGCGCACACACCATTGTCCAGCGTTTTGCACACATTGGTGCATATTAATTAAGGGACATCAGTAGAATGACCGATTTGTTTGTACTGCAGTTATAGGGCTGTAATGCACAAGTTCTGAAAGCAGGATACGTAAACGCAACCGTACGATACACTTGCTAAGACGGATTACTGCCATTTTTCTTTTTCTTTTTTTTTTCTTAGTGTGTCCAGGATCGTGAAATTTGGGATATGCGGTGTTTTTGTGTGTGGCGCTGGCTCCTACACTAAAGTTCAACATTAAAGCGTGGCAGCTAACGCAACACAACAAAGAGTTCTTTTGCAGTACACTTGTGAAAACCTCCCGGAAGCTTTTCATAATTTCCTCCACAGTTGTGAACCTACAGACAAATCACGCACATACAATGTCCCTATTCAGAGAGAGGGAGGCCCATTAGGTACGTGGGCATGGCGAAAGTGGCGCGCTCCGTGTGCCAGCCAAAGCAGCGGGAGGTGTTCACGCTGCGTTGGCTAATCAGGATTACTCAGCAGAGCAGCGTGTGGACACGGCGGTGTCTAATCTGCTGTGAAGAGCAACGTGTTGCCCATTTCTCGGTGGGTCGCACTAATTACGCGGTTGCTCGTGTCACAGGACTGTTGGCCTTAAATGCAAAGTTGTGTAATAGCGTGACATATAAACTGGGATAATTCCCACATGTATTTCATATGATGATTGAAAACAAAAGGGATTTGGCCATCGGCTACCCAGGAATTACCCACAGTCGTTATCTGTGTAGACATACGGTACATAAAAGATGAGTTGTGCATTGAAGTCCGGAACAATTTTGAAAAGGCTATTCCATTGGGGCATGGGGGAATAATTCATTGAGGGCTTTCAAGAATTAGTTTTCAGTTTCCTTAATTTCTTTTTGGGAGAGTCTGAAATTCAAATGATTTTAATCCTCCAAGTCATTAAAACAGTTGCTGAAGATTCATTTTCAAGGAGCTTAACTTTACTCGGAATGCACACTCACCGGATATAAATTACATTACATAAATCAGATTAAATGGAATGAACTTTGGAACTTGAGAAAATGCATCCTTTGTCATAATGGATATCTTTGAGAAAGGTTGCCTGTAAAGAAAGACAATTTAAAAAAGGTGTTCTGGTACATGTTTCTGGAATGGCGGGGTTGTTTTTCTGCCTATTATCTACAGTAACAGGAGAGAAAAATGCTTACTACATTGAAAAAAAGAAAATGTTGATGAAAAAGAGAAATAGGAACTTATTCAAAAGTTAATAATAACATTGTACTTTACCTTTCAAGTACATTTCTGGCAATAGTCTTTTAACGCAGCAACAGGCACAGATAATTAGACACAACTCAAAAGCAAACCACCAAGAAAGAATAACTTTGGTGTGGTAAGGTAAAGGTGCCGTCACAGTTTAGTGGCATCCACCTAGGTACAGCCTTTACTTTTCACTTGTATACACACACATTTGTCCATGCATTTAGGGAATATTGGGGATATTTTGTGTGTGTGTATAATTTGGTTTATAATTCTGCAGCTGTAGTGATTTTACCATATCGTCACATATACGCTTGCAACAAACGCACACCGAAGAAATGGAACCTTTCTGCGCTCACTAACGCAGTTGTATTTTTTGTCTTTTTTTTTTATATATAATACACGGATGTTTCCGGTATATTACAACACAATTTGTCCCTGTCTTCATTTAGATCCTGGTCCATGTGGGCTTCCTGACGGAGGAGTCCGGAGATGTTTTCAGTCCCAAGGTGCTAAAGGGGGGTCCTTTGGGAGAGATGGTCCAGTGGGCCGACATCCTCACCGCTCTCCACGTTCTGGGACATAACCTGAAGATCTCCATGTCTGTCAAGGAGCTGCAGGGGTGAGTTTCTATCTTCTTGACGTACCAACGTTTTTTTTTTTGGTGATGTGAGCTTTTGACCAACAACAGGAGACGCAGTGCCTTTTCTCTTTCGTCACATCAACCCACTGGTCGCCCCCCCCCCCCTGCCCCCCCCCGCCCCTCCAAGACGTGGCCTTGCAGCGAAACATTCTTTGTTTGCCTGCAGAAATGTTAAAGTTATAAGTGTAAATTGTTTATCCGTAAAGAATACAAAAAAACAAGGTCGCAAAAAACATAAAAGTACCAGCAGCAATTATAATTACAGATGCTCAAGGAGTTGCTGCTGAAAATGTAAATTGAGATCTAATCTTAGATGCTATTCAAAGACACCAGTCAGGGATGAATCTCAAGTTCACGTTGCAACAATATGTGTAATTTCAAGATAAGGGGACATGTTTGGTTTAAAAAAAAATATATATATATATATTTATATATATATATTTATTGTAAAAAGTGATATTGTTAGACTATATGCAAACAATTTGATGAACTGAATCTGAAGTGTGGTACCTTATCACCACGTCATATTTACTTTACAAATGATTCATTAATGTCTTCCAGCCGTCCGGTCGGCTAAAAGGTCACCCCTGATGACAGCTTTTGTCACTTTTTACTCTGTTTACCCCCGTGCGTCTGATTACACCGGATTCCAACTCGACCCAAAGATCAGGCACGGGGCCTAAGGTCCTGTTGATGTATTTGTCGCTGTATCGATCGCACATTGATGCTCTCCGCAGCTTGCTGCCGGTGCGACTGCGTTGGTGTATCTTTTTAATTCCTGCGTCAGCGCGCCTACGTGTTTTCTGCTGACGGATACAGCTGTAGAGCCAACGCGCGCGCGCGCGCGCGCCCGCCCGCCCGCCCGCACGTACGCAGACAGATGGATGGATGTAAATCCATCCTGTTGGAAAGGATCCCTCGGGCTTGTTCTGGCCAGGCGACGCAATATCTACTTCGTGGCCAAGGAGGTATAAATCACACAGACTGTCGGGCACAAGATGGATGGCTAACGTTGAGCAGCGGAATCATGCATAGGTATGAGTGCGCGAGGGCAGCTGGATCGCGCGTAGAGAGGCAACACCCGGGCCCGTCCTCGATCGTGCCGACAGCCTTTGTCTTTCTGCCGTCACCGATCGCCTCCGTGCCGCCGTCATAGCCCGTAGATCAATATAATGACGTCTACAGAGGCCCTCTGCTGTACTCTGCATTTTACGCCGAGCGTTGCCGGCGACAACTCTCACAAATCAAACAGGCACTTTTGTCATTTTGTAGACATACGGCACCGCTGCAGGGAGGAGGAGAGAGTGGGAAAGTCTAGGAGCGTTTTTGTACTTAAAGAATGAGTTTAGGGATAACGGTGACTCGCACAAAGGAGTTTGAGCTGTCAGATTTGAAATGGGTGGCAGGATTATTTCTACTTTGCGTGTCACCGTAGCATCTTGGGACCCACATTTAAAAGAGAAAAAGTGTGTCTCACAACTTGGGGTGTTATGAAGGTGTAGCATAATCTAACGGTTCAGCATGAGGAATGATGTTGTCCCCCGCGCCCACATGGAATGGCTTTGGAAGGAAAGATTGCCTTTAGCTTTGGGATTACTTGGGGAAACAGTGCAATCTTTCTTCAGACGGCATTTGGATCATGACTCGGTCCTTTTGAAAACAATGGTGTTGGAAATAGCACGTCAATTTCACCTCCTGATGTCAATCTTTCCACATGGTTTGCAGCCGAAAAGTGGAACACCAAGAGTTTTTGGAGTGTGTCCACTATTTTTGGTGCCGATTTTGATCGTAGCCTGCAGTAAGTCAGAAAATCGAGGGTGGATGTTGCTCTAAAGAGATAACATTGTTTGTTTCCCAGCAATTTAGTATACAATTAAAACTGCTTTGTGCTTTTATTATTATTTTTTTTTGTATAGACAGGCATGGCGTGACAGGCTGCTGCATAAAACATTGAGGCAGTGTATTGAGCACAAAAAACTAAGTGCTTTCCAAAGATGAGACCATTTGAAACATAATCAATCATGTGTGGGGAAAAAAAAACTGTCAATGAAAGAAAAAGATTAAAGTTGCAAAAAGAAAAAGAAAAAGAAGAAGAAGAAAAGACAAATCTTAATAATAACCACTCAATGGCGGCACAAGCACAAAATGCTCTCCATGTGTGAGCACATTGAAAACAGAATGATCAAAACAAAACAATAGAAAATAATTGATTTAAACAAAGTCTGGCAATACCTCAAGGTCACTGAAGTCTGTCAGGTGTTCCGAAAAACCCTTTTGCGGCAGCGCCAACCTTGAAAGTGTAATTAAAAGAGGCCCACTGGCAGATAAACAATTTCCCGTTGCATTTCTGTGAGTGATTGATTTGTCCAAAATTCCAAAGCCAAACTTTGACACGACAATGTTTTAGGTTTTACATTTCTCTCTCCACAACCCAGATATTGTTCAGTGTGCCCAAGTGAACCCCTTTTTTGTCGTTTCACACTCCACCGACTTTGTCTCGGTATTGGCCAATCCTTTAGACATATTGCACTTCCCCCCCCTCCCCAAGACTGTGCAAAAGAGTCAAAGGAGAGTTTGCACATTGTTCCGCCCCAAGACAGACAGGCGATAGATGGACAAGTCCGGGCAGCCTCACTTTCCTTTGGGAAACACAGACCAGCATTAGAACAAATCTGAACAAGAAGTGCCAAGGGTCCATCCACCTCCACATTGGTGTGCGCGCGCGCGCGTGTGTGCACATAGGAGGTTACAGACAGGTAGCTATAATTGGCCACAGAGGGGCTGATTCCGGCTGGGACTGTCTTGCTGCATACAATAAGACACAGTGCACCTCGGTTTGTATTTACCAGTCAGTATTGCGGGTCAGGCGACGGGACATCGTTCACCGGAGAGCACGCAGAGACTCGCTAATGTGTCGTGTGCCATACAAATACTAAATAAATGCTTGGAGTTAAAACACGACAGGTAATCATTGTATTCTTTTATACATCGTTTTTTTTTTTTTTTTTTTTTTCGTGAAACAGAAGCCGCATCTCCTCCTCGAGGCTGTCACTGTGCAGGTGAGAGAGTATATGGAGGAGCTTACTGGGAGCAAAGCAAAGTGCTGAGTAGGCATCTGTGAAGGTTGGGGGGCAGGAGTCTTCTCATTCAAATATGCAAATAGTAATGTTTTTTTTTTTGTTTTTTTGAAGGCTCATCTCGTTCTTTTTTTTTTTAATACATATTTCCGACTCTACTTCCTTGATGCACAAAGCAGGAATTTCACTTGCACCATTTACTCGCTTCACACGCAACTACACAAAAACTGAATTAATTCAGGAGAGATTTTTTATAATAATTTTTTTTTTTTTGCATCTGTCTGCCTTCTGCTGAGTGTGCAGTCTTTGCAATACGGGCTAACTGGGCGGGGTAGGCAAGTCGAAAGTGTGTGCCAATTAGTTGGGTATGGCACGTGAGATGTATCGGTGTGCGAGAGGGAGAGAAGACCTCTGTCTGCCCCTGCTTGACAGAATGGAGGGTCCAGATCGCGATAGAGCTGCGGCCGGCACGGTGACGTTGGATGGCCAGCACCCGCGTGTCTGATCCGGTCCCCACTCTAATAAGATGTATAGAAAGATAAAAGATGAAAAGGAATCTGGCACAGGACAGTGAATCAGGGCCTCCCGCATTGTATGGCGCACACAGGAAACACCACGTGGACGGAAGTGTAGAACCCTGTGTGTGTGTGTGTTTGTGTGTGTGTGGGTGCGTGTGTTGCCGTGCAAAGAAAATAATAGGTGCAGGTGTCCTTACATCAAACCCCCCCCCCCCCCCCCCCCTGCTGTGGTGTTTTGCCCGCGGGCGCCCGGTCAGACCCGACGCATTGTATGGCGCACACAGGAAACACCACGTGGACGGAAGTGTAGAACCCTGTGTCTGTGTGTGTTTGTGTGTGTGTGTGTGTGGGTGGGTGCGTGTGTTGCCCCCCCCCAGCTTATGCCTTTACGCAATGACTGCCCGGAGTAAGCCAAAGGCAGTAAACGCGGCATTATGGGGCAGTCAATGCAGGTGATGTGTGAAAAGCAAAATCAAGATAGACAAATCAGACACTGGACGGAATTTTCACAGTCACAGCTGCTGATGAAAACTGCTCAAGTATTCAATGGATCGGATTTTATTATTTTTATTTTTTTCCAAAAAATTTGAGTTTTTGTTTGTCACTCCAAAGTTTCTACTTTGTTCGCAACACGAAAGGCGCAACACTTTTTTAGGCTGGAATCCAGGGTTAATGGGTTCAGGGTTCTTTTGACCATTAGTTCTGCCGAGGAGGTTATGTTTTTGGTGCAGTGGAGGGATCGGGCATGGCCCGCGGAAGAACCCCTCTCTCCATCACTCGCTCTGTTCCTTCATTCGCTCCCCTTTTCCCATCCCTCCCCCTCTACCTCGAGGTGTCACAGTCTCAACTCAACTGCAGGTGATGTCCCGGTTGCCAGGGAGATCGGTCTCTGGACCAGTTGGGCTTGGAGGCGGGGAGACACAGAGCGACAGCCAATGAACATACTCCAGTGCATTGGATGTGTGCGGACGATTGCTACCTGGATACGGCAGGGGATCGCGCGCGCGTTCAAAACCTTCCCCCTCAGATATGCGAGAGGTTTTTAGGCGTCGTTTTGGGCATTACGGGAAGGCTTCTCTTGTGTCCACTCGGACGTATATTGTATGGTCAGAGCATTGTGGGCTATTCCCGATCACATGCAACACCCACCGGACCACTTCGAAAAAGTTGACGAGCTCAGAGCCGCAACACAGTGCCTCATATTGTTTTCGCCCATAATCCACTACGGGGCCACAAAGGTGCCTTTTTTTGGTTTGTTTGTCAACTCTACCAGTTGCGCAGGTAAACTATTATTTTTCATATATATTTTAGTTTTATTAAATGTTAACCCCAACTTTACACTGTGCACAACTGAGAGGGCTGGTTCCCATTTAGCTCCTGCGTTCAAAGCCACTGACTGCTTTGTCTATATTGCTGATAGTCTTATAATTCAAACTCGCAGTGTTGATTTAATACCAGCGGTATTAGTGCGTTTTTTTTTTTTTAGCATCGTCTCTTTGCGCAATTCCCTCCAGGACCGGAGTCAGACATTTCTAAGGCGCAGGCTTCTTTTGTGGAGGCCAGTATTTTTTTTTTTTTCATAAATCAATGATCACTCAATAGTGTTTCTGAAATGCCTGCATACATTACCAGCTGCACCAGCTCTGCAGCCAGAGTCGCTCTGCTGTTTCTTCATCTGGTTTTGCTCGCCTCTCCCTCTTTCCTTCCTTTTGTCATCCAGACCACTGAACACATTCGCCATAATAAGCAAATCTGAAAGAGCATTATTTCCCAAAGTCAAATCCCCTGGTTGCTTTAAGCTCTTTGCCGCAGGAGTGGAAAGCGGGCGAATAGGCTTCTGTTTTATCTACTGTTGCGATTTCATGGTTTACAGTCGACACTGCACCCTTCACACTGAACTAACACACTGTACTGTTATTTTATTTTTATTATTATTATAGGGCGTATGCGGTTGTGTTAAGTGTGGCCTTTATCTACCTATCAGCCTGTGTGTGAGTCTATCCGTTGTGTGAGAGAGACAGAGATTGTTTTACAGGAGGATTTGTTGCAGTGACTCCGTGCGCGTGTGTGTGTAGTACATCCGCAGCATGCTGTAAAAGAACTAACGCTAGTTTGCATCATAAGCGCATTGCTATAAGTCCGGAGCTTTGGCCCGGAGATGGCTTGCGTAACCCAAGAGATTAAGGCAAAAAGAGCTATCGGCTGAGGTCACGTAAGGCCCCATAAAATCGGATAGGTCTTCAGATTCTCCCAGTGGCACACTTGTTTTTTTTTTTTTTCCTCTGCGTTTTTGGCTCTCCGTCTCGCGGATCGCTCTAGTTTGACCACTACACAGTTTCAGTTCCTTTTCATTTGTCTCTTCCTTCCCTCCTCTATCTGTCCGAGTGTTTTCCCTCTGTTTCTCAACGAAACGTGTTCTCAACGATGTCTCAACGATGTTTGTAAAAGGGAAAGGAGGAAGGCATAGTGCAATATTTACACCGGCGATGTGAATTATCCGCATGGATTTGACAAAGAAAACACAAGTATTTTCTTTAGAAAATGAAACCCACTCAACCAAAAAAAAAAAAAAAAAAGAACCAAAAATATGGACGTGAACGCGAGGGTGGATGCATGCTTCTTTCTCCTCCGCGTTACTTTACGGTGCTTCTGTTTTTTCTGTCCATAGAAATTCAACTTGTATCTATCCGTATCTCCATGCCTCATTAACCCTCCCTCCTCTCCGCTGATGCTCTCGTTGTCTCCCCGTGACTTTTCTCAATCCATCACCCCCATAAACCGCACTCTCTCACCCTTCCGCCCCGTGCCAAGCCTGTAGAGGGAGACTGGAGACGGGGACCCCGGTTCACCTCCTTCTCCCCTACAAGGTTGGCTACCATCCACCTTATTATACCTATTCCACGCACACACATACCTACACACACATGCACACAAATCCCCTTTAAATTCACAATCATGCTTTTTTTTTCTTTTCTTTTTTTTTTTGCCTCTCCTGCGCAATTAGGCTGCTCTCGCTTTGCTGGTTCCTCATATTTTTTGTCATAACTTAAATACTTTTCTGTTCCGTCTAACTTTGTTATGCAAGCGAGCAACTTTGCAGGTTTTTGTGTGTGGGGGTGGGAGGGGGGCATTTGCCCAGCAGCTGACTCGATACATTAGTATACACTTGGCAATAAATGCAGGGGAAGATCCAGCCTCGTCGAGTCGTGTGGGGAGTGTGTTCTTTTTATTGAAAAAGAACGTGCCGAGGTGTGTGTGTGTGTAACTCGTAAAGAGAGAGGTAGCTCCGTCTTTAAGGCAAATCCATGGCGCATTAAAATTAACCAGTGTGGGGGGGGATGTTCGAGTGCGAGTGTCAGCAAGCATCTTTGTTAAAAAGTAGAGCGTGCAAATGAGCGCTATGCTCAATCTGCATCATTTTCTCCGATTTAGCTGTGTGCGTTCGAAAGAGAGGAGTCATTTTTTTTTTTTTTTTAATGCTGTTATACCCCGTGTCTCCTCCTCACCGTTGTTTTTATTTTGTGACTCGAGCTCGTTCTCTTTCTCCCTTTAGTCTGTTACGCTCAAAGCTTAAATCTTTGAGCTTCTTGGAAACTTCTCATATTGTTGCATTATTTCCTCCCCTTTACTTCTAACTCTTCACACACACACACACACACACACACACACACACACACACACACACACACCTACGGTACATACCCACACACACGCCTCTCCATGCTGATTTAGCACACTATTCGGTGTTCTTACAAGAGCTCCCCTAGGTGTGCTGGTGCATTTAGTCATGTAAAATAGAGTTTGCAAAAAATAAACAGGTCATTCTTTACTCTCCCTCTATAGTGATGTTTTTTTTTCTCAACTGTGACAGAAAAGGCACAGTTGTAACCAAGCACCTTAAATATGATCTGTTCTATTTATTTGCCAGCACGCACAATACGCTGGATCATCGACCACATTCACTCTTTGAAACGCCTCGCAAATTATCGTAAATAAATACATGAGTCTCCAAGACCCATTGGCAGTTTGAGCAGTTTTCCCAACGCAGAAAGCAACCTTTAATTGTTCAAAGGAGGTGTCCACGGTGTTTAGCCATTTTGTGATGAAACTGTAGGTAAACATTGGTTTTACTAATGAAATTAATGAAGGGGCAAGACCTTAATCAATGGTTGTGTCCAAAATAACGCTCTCATTTCCTCCTCCCTCCTAACTATATATGGATTTCAATTTAGAGGACTAAATATTGAGCTCAGAGAAATAGAAAATCACTACTCAGGTCTTTTTGTAGGCACCGTTAATTATTCAAGCTGCTTAATTACTACACGACAGCTGTCTTATAAATAATTAGAATAGTCATGACATGCATGTATTTATAAATACATACAGTATATAACAAGTACATTTTCACACAAGACTAAACGGTAACATTCTTTGCGTCTTTCATGACATTCAGTTCTTTACGCCTTTTATTAAGTCCCACCTGAGGTATTATTGAGGTTTGGTAGTGGTTTTCTTTCATTGGACTTTTTTTTGTTTTTTTATTTTCTTTGAAAAACTTAACTTAACTTAATCCATGTAACTACACCTACGCTATGTTCTAAGTAGATCTGATTAGATGATGTGATGGTGCGAGACAATAATGAGGAGTCAGGGTAAAGAAACAGACATATCTTGAGTTTTAGACCGTTTAAAATTAAATGAAACAAATACTGTCCAGGGAGAAAATGAAACAAGTCTAGACCAAATCAGCATGTTGTCAATTGTTGTCACAATTCATAGGAAATGGGAATAAGAGTAAATGTGTTTTGAAAAATAGGTTTCAGTCTCTGCCTCCGGGGAGGGAGAAGTTTTCTTTTGTCATTTTGGCCAGTTAAATCATTTGTCACACGTACAAGACCGAAATGGTGATTGTTCAAGAGAGAGAGGAACAGTGGAGTTTCCATTTTGGTCTTTATACAGCTTCAGTCAGTGGGACTTTGTGTGACTTTGTGTGTAAAAAAAAAAAAAAAGAAGAAGCTAAGGTAGGTCAACCGCTACGCTGCAGGCTGCAAACTGTTCTCTGAGTGAGCAATGTCAGAGAAAGAAATGAAAAAGCTTGACAGGCATGTACAAAAAGGTGATGTGTCGCAAATGAAGTGTATCTCAATTGCGTGCGGGTGGGCGTGCGTGCGTGTGTGGGGGAGTGTGGGTGTTCCTCATCCCAGATCCAGCTTCTGAGGACTTTTCAATCTCCTGTTACTGGGAATTGGGGGCAGGGGAGTAGAGTCCTCTGAAAAGGCTTCAAGGCCTGGGGACACATTTAGCCGTGCGCCGGGAAAAAACCGACACTCTCGGCCATTCATCATTCCTTCACTGATCACTGAGCCTCCGTTCTCTCGAGGAGCTGCATCCTCGCTTTTACACAACTCAGCATCATTCCTTTGCGTCTGTCTGTCTGACTGACCAATTACAGTTCATCTAACCAAACAGGACTGTTGATGTTTCTTATACGTATCCATGTGAGTTATGAATAGCGATGGGCAAACGTCCTTGTTTGTGTGTCTGACAGTTTTTTTCTACTTTTTGACGCTGTCAGCACATTTCTACCAATACTGATCCTGAACAATGGAAATTGAATATACTGTATACTGTTGCAAATCTGCGGGGGCCGAAGTTTGCGTTGGAGGGGAACATGATGTGACTGTATTCGTCAGGCTGTTGTCGGTCACCAATTACATCTATCAAAGACTTATGCGACCAACACGTTTATGAGGGCTAGTATTTCATATACAACAGAAACATTTAATATACAACTGAGAGAGAGAGAGAGAGAGAAACTAAGCGGAAGATCTAACGTCATAGATACTGTGGGGTGGGGCAGAAATTCATTCCTGGCATGGGGGTGGGGGGGGGGGGGGGGGGGGGGGGGGGTTTGGGGGGAGCTGGGACCATCGCAAACCACATAATGGTTCCTAATTGGCCCTCGGTGCAATGGTGCATGACCACTGCAGTGAGAAAATGTGTGTGCAGCACCTGCAGAGCAAGCACGTCGTCATCACTTTTGATGTCGGTGAAGTTTGCAGCCGCGCATTAAGAAGAAATATCTGTCGCGACGTCGTCATTACTATGTACATCGTAAAAATGAGCAACGGGCTGGAGATGAAATACCGAGGAGGCTGCTCTCAGATGTCTGGCCTCTTGTCCTTGCTTTTCCACACAAATGACTCCACTTGGACTTTTGTCAGTCATTCCAGTGTGGGCAGAACATCTTGGGTCATTGTCAACTCTTTGTTCTTTATCTGCCTATGAGGAGATTTCTTATTTATCAGTAAGATATATATATATATATATATGACGTCTTAACCAGAGAAACCCATTCATTGCGTCTCTGCCAAGAACCGCGGAAATGGGTCAGAAGCCTCTTGTTACCCACGCTTTCCTGCGGCGAGCTTCACAGTGCTTGTTAGTTCTATCAGAGCCCCCTTGTCATCTCCGCTTTCATGGAGAAGAGAGCGCAGCCGATGGGAGCCAAGTCGAGCGTAATTGGCTTTAAGGTCCACACAGCGCTGCTCCTCACCGGGTGTCCTCGGAGTTGTGAGGAGTCGACCCAAAACAACCGGCGCAATAAAGCTGTCACCGCCTCCTCCACGCAATGGCTTCGGGATCGTCAAGCTGCCAAACGGCGTGCTCGAAACCCGGATATTTCTGCACCGTCAAAACCGGCCCATTTTAGGGCGGTCAGCCTTGAAATTAGGAGTGAAAGGAAAAAAAAAAAAAAAAAAAAAAAAAAAGAAAAAAAAAAAAAAAAAAAAAAAAAAAAAGGCGGTTGGTTTCACCAAATCTAAATAAAATGCCGTCTCTCCCCTCACATTTACATAGTGCATTTGATTTTATTTATTTTTTTATCGCATTTTTTGTATATATTCCCACTTTAGCCCTTTGCCTTTTATGCACACCTCGCTCCCATCCCTCAGTCTCTGGGTGTTTAACTGCAAATTCCGAATAATAGCTGAACCCATAAAATGCACCGGCGGCTCTCTCTGTGGACGCCCACGGTATCAGTGGCGACAGACGCTGCTCTAACAGCCTCTTTACAGCTCCTTCACCGGCACGCCGACATTGTGATTCCGCTCCATTTGTCTGATGGAGAGATATGAGCAGATGTATGGCGGGTCTATGACATCTATGTCCTCCGCAAAAGAACCCCGCGTCCCCCCCCCCCCCCGAAGGATGTAGGACTTTTTTGGATTTTTCCTTTTGGCGCCAAATTAAAATGGAAAATGTGACACCACGTAACCCTATTAAGGACATGCGCAGCTTTCCCATTAACTAGCACTTTGACATGGACCCCGAGATGTGTCACTGAGGGATCATTTCTCCCTCGTTACCTCTTTTAATTGTATCCCGAAGAAGAAATATATTTGGAAATTCTCCGACGAGTCTTGCTAATCGAACAGCCATATTGCACGGTTTGTGTATGGGGTTTTTCTTTTTTTTCTTTTCTTTTTTTGGTCTGCACTCCAATCAACCCAGCAGTCGCAGCTCGGAGTAGTGGGCGCAGCTCCGGGAACATGAGCGGATTTTATTCCGACGGTTAACGTGTTATGTCACTTGTGTCCAACGTTCTCGGTGCCAGTGTCTCTTTTCATTTTCCTCACGTATCACGCGGTTAATGCCTTTGCATGGCTGCCCCAGAGTGCCGTCAGCCCTAGGTGTGAATCAACAACCCCCTAATTAGCGCTGGACAAGTCTGAATGACGAGTTACCGTGGAAAACAAATTCTTGCCGAGCTCCGAGCTGAGAGGCGGTTTGGTTCCCCCCCGTCGCGCCCCCGCTGCTGCCACCGAAATATTTTCTTTGGGCGCCGCTGTGTTTTTCTTAGCGCGTGCCGTCAGTTCGGGGGCAAGCTCGGTGCAGCGACGCGCCTTGATTCAAAAAAAAATAATAAAATAAAATACATAAAAAATGGTTCTCAGCTGGGGCGCTGCTTGGTCACCAGGGCAATACTAATGAGTTCCCCTTGAGTATGTTGTGTGTTTGGGCGCTGGCTTGTGGGATTGCGCTCGCCTCCACGCGTCCACTTGGCTTCAGATGGTGTGAAGTGTTTGTTTCTCCACACTGGAGCGGAAAGCATCTGTCTGCTGCAGGACTCCACTGGCACTCGCTTCTTGTTCCCTTCCGTCCTGAGAGCCAGGGACCCCTTGAGCGGATGTGTCTGTGTGTACAGCTGCCGGAGTAGCTATTTACGCTCCCTTCCCTCACTCGCGTGGTCTTGCCTGTATGTCCCACGGTATGCGTGCATGTCCAGTGTCCCCCGGCTTTCCTCCGTCACACCCGACGCCGACTCTCGTTCTTCTTGATTTAGTGGGATCAGATCGGTGGCTGCTGATGCGGGGAACCGAGCAGGCCACCTGATGCCCGCGGAGACCAGGCAATAGCAGGACCTATTAGCACTGGGTGCGTGTGTGGTGTGTGTGTTTGTGTGTGTGTGTGTGTGCGTGCGTGCGCGTGTGTGTGCATTATGCATGTATGCGCTCAGAGATGATTCCCTCCCTTTCTGAATCTATCTCTTCCTTAAAAAAAAAACTTATCTGGCCCCTGAATCTTTTGGACTGCATTTGCCTGATCTCTTCATCCATCTTGGTTCTCTCTCTCTCTCTCGCCCTCTTATTTCTCTCTCTATGCATCTAATTCTCTCCGCAGTTTGCCAGCTCTTCATCTGAACATTTTATTAGCTCTGACAGGAGTGTTGAGTTTTTTTCCTCTTCCTCCTTTAATCTCCGAATCATTCGCCTCCGTCTCTCTCTCTCTCTCTCTCTCTCTCTCTCTCTCTCTCTCTCTCTCTCTCTCGCCCTGTCTCTCTCTACGTCTCTCTCTCTCTCTCTCTCTCTCTCTCTCTCTCTCTCTCTCTCTCTCTCTCTCGCCCTGTCTCTCTCTACGTCTGCCTGTGTACCGGTGTTCGTGATTCCTCGCGGCTCTCTCATCTAGTGCGCCCTGCCTTGGATGATAAGTGCAGGCCTGTCACATATGCGGGCCCTAACATATATCTGGGTTTCTGTGCATTTGTGTCTAAAAGATTGTTTTGTTTTTGTTGTTTTTTTTGGGGGGGGGGGGTGTGTGAGCGTGCGTGCGTGTGCGTCAGCAAATCATTGCCAACACAGACTATCGTCCCATGGGTGCAATCAGAGGCTGATTTCGAAACAGGTGATTACATGAGTGCTTGATTATGTGCTTTGTGTGTGCGGGCGTGTGCTGGACGCTGGAGTAGTACGCGAGTATATGTGTTTGTATTGTATTCGTCTGTGTGCGTGTGTGTGTGTGTCTGAGTGTGCGCCTGTGTGTGTGTGTGTTTTTGCTGCACCACACTAAAGTTGAAGGGCATTTCGATCAGGCCTGTCAGCTGATGTCATCCGCACTGCTCTGGTTGACAGAGGGCGAAACAGGATCCGCTGTTGGTCCGTCGCATCAGAAGTGAGAAGAGGGTGGTGGCAGCCGAGACTGTGACAAACACTGCACAGTTTGCGTGCGTGGCCGTCTGTATCCCGCGTTTACCACAAAGAATCAACACAACAGACTTTTGAATAATCAAGATGCAATTTGGATTTTGCTATGGACTGTTTCACTTCATGTTGGCTGTTATAGATACTGTATATATGGTCTAATATGTATGACATCTCAGTGACCGGTGTTAATCTAGACGAGCGGTACGCGTTGATAAGTTCTTTTAATTGCGAAAACTCTTACGTCCTCAAATGTCCTGAAAGTGTTACATGGGAGTTGCATAAGGTAGCGTCAAAAGTTTCTCCCTTTGGACCGACTGGGTGGAATTCGGATAAAGTTTATCAGCGTGACATGACGGCAGAATTATGCAACGCCACTCTGATCCTCTTATGAATGGATCCTGGGGGCAGCTCTCGGCAGTATACTACTCCCATTCCGGAAAGACAAGTCTCAGTTACGGAACTGGAGGTTTCCTTGGTGATGTGCTTGGGAGAAAGTATGTGTGTGTGTGTCTTTTCATGGTTGTGAAGATAAGATGCATATGGAAACTCGCAAAACACACAAATGCAGCATTTCACTGAGATTCTCTGAACAACACATTTTACGTTCACTCAACAGGAAGAGAGTTCAAAGGTTATCCTGATACAAATATGAATTATATGTCGTAATTGTATATATATCTCTAAAAAAGAAAGAAATCAATTTAGAAATGTTAGTTTTCCTGTAAATAACAATCTTTTTTAAATCCAACATGTGACCAGTAACGTAACACTGTAATTATTAACAGTAATATATAAAATGACCCAGTTAAAAAAAATAAAAAGAAGTTACATTTTGAGGACTGAGGGGAACACAGGTGGAGCATCACAGTTGTTAGGGGACCTCCCTCCGTCAGAGTTGTCTTTTTGTAACTGCCACGCCTCAGTTTGATGAATGACTGCTTTGTCCACATGCTTCCGATGTCCTTGTATTTTCTATTTGGCTTGTTTTTTTTATTCTGACAACAGTGGTTATCGCCCTGTTAAATGGTTCCATGATCACTGGTGCATGAAACAGAACTTGTAGATTGTGGCACATGGTCAACAAACGCACAAGCAGCACCGTTTCCTCCCGCAAGACTCTGTGTGTGCATGCGTGCGTGTGTTTGTGTGTGTGTTTGTGTGTATTTGTGTGTGAACTAGATGCCAACAAGTCAAGAAAGCTGTGGTAGTTGGACTGTTGTGTGGCATTACATAGCACTAGAATTTTTGCCTTGGTAGGTTATGCGCCATTGAGGCCCACATCCACTACATTCTCCTGGAAACGTGCGTGTGTGTGTGTGTGTGTGTGTGTGTGTGTGTGTGTGTGTGTGTTGGCAGTGTACAACGTCAGTGCGTAAACGTTTGAATATATGCGTCACTTTGTCAGCTCAGATAGATCCCTCACAACTCCAATGTTCAGAGTATTTTACTTTACCCGAAATATTTTGCGTATTATTTGCGATCCCATTTTTTGAAAAACCTTGTGTGAGAGAACATTTTTGTCATTAAACCGTTGCTTTCGAACCAGGCATTGAGGAGAATAATTATCTATCCGCCCATGAGCTATTCTGCTGATCCTTTCAGGGTCTCTGAGGAGAGTGATATGAGAATTAGAATAGTAATTAAAGAGAGATTGAATATAATACTCGCTATGCTGATATCGTTGACCTTAAGGCCTCGAAAGCCCCTAAAGGTCCCCCGTTAATGTGTGCGTGCGTGTGTCCATGTGAGTGAGACATTTGATGTCTCTATTAATCTATGAATTGTTGCCGCAATTTATGCCTAGTTTATTATGTTGATATGCAATTCTAATTCAGCCGCGCTGCTGTTTGCTTGCTGTTTGCTGGTACGTCAGCGTCTCCCAGGTAGCATTGCTACAATTATCCTTTCTTGCAGGTTTCATTGTCATGGTTGTCGTGCTCTAACATTTTATGCTATTGCTGGCCTCATTCAAAGAATAACCAGAGACGGCGGCGCAGTCATCTTAAATAATGGCTTTAAATGCTTGGTGTCTCATGCCTGCTATTATAAACTGGAATAATGTATGTGGAACCATACTCGAGCGTTAGAAAATGACTTTAGCAGTCGTCCAAGTGAGGTGGCAGTGTAAAAACAACACTGTGTGTAGAACGAATGCTCTCAGGCGCAATGTTCCGCACCATGATACTCAAATAAAAGGGTGTGTCTCGGTTTCATATTTGATAAACCCCGCACCTCTGCTTGGTCAACTGCCGACTGCCAGAAAATCTGAACCCGTCTCCCCAAACACATTACCCTCTCTAGCTCGCGGCATTAACAATTTGACAACATGAATTATGTGGTTGATAATATCTATCTACTATAACCATTATGGAAGCACAAATATTGACGTGCACACAACCACGGAACGTCATAATAATAATATAAGAACAATATAAATGTTCATTCGGGGAATTTTTGCAATGGCATTCGACAGAATATGGTATGCATTTTCATTTTGCTCCGTTAAAGTATCTGATGCTTTAAAGAGAGAGTTGGGCGGTCAATTATAGTGGCCCACAAATTTCTCGTCCAGGTAAACTCATGTTTTGTCTAACGCTTTGTAATAAAGTCATTTACATTCAAATTAAATTCGGTTGAAGCTGGTATACATTCCTCTTCTTACTAAGTTTCAGTTTTTCAGCTATATCCCTGTATCGTTCTGCATTCTTGGATCGGGGGTTTGGTTGAAGGAGCCCATTAATAGATATTCTTTCAATAAAATGACCGCAACAAGACTTAAATACGGCTGTAGAAACGATCCTTCATTCCCATTAAGTGGACTTTAAGAGGAGACGTCCCCTTTTTCTATAAGGACGGAAGTACACTTTGTATCACTAATGGAAACGAGACTAATGAGAGGCACCGCACTCCAGGCAGAGTGCACCCTTGAAATCCCATCCAGCTTTTTCATACTGTGGTCCTTAATTGTTTGGATGCAGACAGCGTGTACATTTGTGGTGCATTATATGGATTGAAGTGTCATCAGACAATTACTTTAAAAGTCTTAATTCCAATGAATCCACATCTCTGTAAACATTGTTCAATTAAACCCATTATTGTTTTTGATTCATACGCAGACTAAAAATGGAAATGCATGAAAAATGCACTCTAGTTTCACCATTTTGTGGATTTTATTTACCACAGCTGTATTTCTGACACTTGTTCTTGTCCCGCTGCCTTTAAAGATAATGTCGCTCATCTCAGCACACCAATCTAAACTATATTTCCAGCAAACACATAATACGGTTCCTTTTTCTTTTTTTTTATTACTTCAATCACGCCATCTTTTCTCTGCTTTTTTTTATCATTTTTATTTTTCCTGCCGTTTGATGGTGGTTAGCAGCTGCCGGTGGAGCTCACGTAAGTGCTGCCTCGCATATCAAAAGGCCTTTCGTATAAATGTGTATCCAATGTGAAAGTGGCACAGCAAAATGAAAATTCCCTCGGGGAGTTTGGCATCACTATCTCCATTAGCCTTTGGCCTCATCTGTCACAGGAATTAGAGCTAAGTAAGCGCAAGGAGACCACTCACAGGTCAGATGTCCGATGGCGGCTCTGTCGGCACGGTAACCGAGAGGCCCTCAGTCGATCGTTGAGTGGAAACTGAATCCAGCAAGGATGTGAAACTGTGCATGTTGTACATCCCGCACTTAAATAATATCTATGTACTCCTTTGGTGTATGGGTGAAGTCGGAACCAACATTCCGACGCACACACATGCACACGCACCGTCAATAGTCGTATCTCATTACGGTTTTCTTTCTGCCTCCAACCATGGACCATCTGTTTTTGTTGCTGTTGCTGCCGCAAGGTAAAATCCAGTCTTTTTTTTCCATTTCAAATTCTTCCCTTTGTTTGTTTTGAATATTTTTCAGGCAAAGGCCTGCTCAGGGCCCCTCGGCTAGACTTTGATTCAACTCGGTATTACCCATGCAATGCTATCTGATCACGCACTTTTTCAATTGAACTGTCAGTCAAAAACACTAGTGTGTTTAGGCCCTCTCCGGCGAATTGGAATTTTCCCTCTGATATGGGGGATATAAACACTCGTAGCAATTTAATTTCGATAAACTTGTGTACAAACAGTCATTGTAGTCAACCAGCTCTTTTTGAGGTTCACGCCAGTTGTGTTTTGAAATGTGGGCACAAAATGCAGGTAGTTTCCGGAAACGGGTAAACAACGGGTGAACAACGGGGTCCGTACGATACACTCCATGTCTCTCAGTTGTATTTGTCTAGGAGCGCCGGGTTCATTAACTGACGCATTTATTAAAAAAAAAAGTCCCTTGTTTTAATCCATTTCCGTCTTCACCCCTCTCTTTTCTTTTGCATTTCACCTAACAAAACAAAATCTTTTCTCCAAGTGAATAATGGACGCTTGGATGCCCTGGTATCAATGCGGGCAGCTCATGTGCTCGCACTGAACCCGCGGTCTTCACTGTCTTGTTCCGCTGCGTTCCTAAACTGATTGTTGTACTCGTGTGTGTGTGTGTGTGTGTGTGTGTGTGTGTGTGTGTGTGTTGCAGGTTCCTCGGTGTGCCTCCGGGCAGAGGCAGTTGCCCACTCACTGGCCCGCTGCCCTTTGACCTCATCTACACCGACTACCATGGCCTGCAGCAGATGAAGCAGCACATGGGGCTCTCGCTCAAGAAACACAAGTTAGTGAAATCTTTATTTGTATTGTGTGTGTGTGTGTGTTTGTGTGTCTTTTTATAAGTGTGTACGGGAGCTTATGCACGTTGTGTGCCTTTGTATGATTCTGTTTTGTGTGTTCATGCAGAGCTTCAGTTGTGCTACCGTGCAGCTATACCGAGCTTTCACCTGAAAAGCCTACCGCTGTTTGTTTTTTTTGTTTTTTTTACCACTCTTCCAGCTTTCAAAGCTAAAATGTTTGTTTTTTTTATCTTCTTTCCTCTGTCATCTTCATGTCAAACGCTCCCACGCTGTAATATATAGACACAGCTGCTGGTTCCTTTTTCTCCATTTTTAGTTAGTCTTTTTTCATATTTGACAACTCCTCAGAAATGTATTATTACTTGTGGAGTTTTTTTGGTGCGACTGGCGGGTTTCTGTCATCAGAATTGTTATTTCTTTTTTTTCCCCACTTGAAACACAGAATGATTTAACTGAGGGCTAAATTAATTAATAATTTAACAAGTTGACTTATTTATTGCTGGTCACTTCTTGACCAGCAATAAATAAGTCAACTTGTTATCCCCTCCCACTTTATGCCGGTTAAATCCAGCCATGCACGCACTAATATACCCACACACAATCACCGACATATTACCCCTCTAACTATCCCCCTATATGACCAAGCTCAAGCACAACATGCGTAATATGTCAAACACATGATTTTGCACGGTGTGATAAACAGACCAAACACACACACACGCACACACACACACGCACACACGCACACACGCACACACCTCCACACAAACTGGCACTGCACCACCCGTCATGCATCATTACCTGCACGGCAAGAAAAAGAAATGTATTACATGCAGTACAAGATTACAGGCATGTGGGTTATTGACAAGTCAAAGCGTACGAACATTCACACTCATACCTGTCACTTCTGCACACAAACACACACACATGCACACACACCAGCTTAGTAACGCTGTTAAAACGTGTTCAGATGCTCAACGGGAGACAGGTTGTTAAACCAAGGAAGAGAAAGAGTCGGGGGGGGTGGGGGAGTTTTGATTATTAGTGGTAGTGTTTGTTACTGTGGTGATTTAACTTGATGACAACGGAAACGGCTTCGTAGAGCTGAAAATCCAGGGTTAAACCCATGCTGTCCACAAGTCCAGCTCGACTCTACGGGCCACAGTTCCTTTAATTAGTGCGCTTGACAAACCGTGCCCAGGCCCACTTGAAAAGGCAGTCTCATTAGTGGACCGCTACCTAGAATGTGATGTCAAACCAATTCCTCGTTCAACCATTGCCACGAACAAACCCGTTCTGATCCAGCGAAGAAAAGGAATGCTCGCTTGTAATGTGTTTGCCCAACGTCATAATACAAAAATGCAAGAAAGGAGGAAATCAATTTAAAGTATTCAGATGCGCTAGAGTCATGGAATGAAACAATGTCACTTTTTCTTCTTTTTTTTTTTTGACACTGGAGTCAACAACTTAGGTGTTGCGCAGTTGATGACGTTAATCGCAAACCCACCAGGTGTGAACCACCGCCACTTCACTGCGCATCTACACATCGAAATGCGTAGATGTGAAAGGGCTCAGCGGAGTAAAGCATTACTTGTGTAAAAGCAGTGTGGCAGGGGAGTGGAGAGGAGAAGCGAGTGAGGCAATATATGAAAATACCCTGAGATCGAAAGTCCTGCTCTGGCCTTGTCTGCTCCGGCGACTTAAAAAAAAAAAAAAAAAAGAAAACAGCTTGCAGCCAACTCCCTTTGTCCCGCTTTCCTCTTTCGTGGTCCCATAAATTGGCATCTTCACCCAAACCCCCGTGCGTGTTATGGCTGCCTTTGAAATGTAGCTCTCCCTGTTCTTGCTCCGAGCTTACAGAGGCACCGACAAAAGATAGACGAGAAGGGGCCAGAAGGGACAAAACCTCCAAGGTGTGGGCGGGTGGCGACAAAGGCAAAAAAACGAGAGAACAGAGAAAGAAAATTACCACAAACTGAGAAAGAGAGAGAGAGAGTGGGGGGGCCATCATGAGTCAACCTGACACCACATATAAAGGGCTGCTCCATGTATTTTTAAAATCCAATTATGAGCAAGAGAAATGCATTACGGGTGGAATGGGGAGCTATTTTCCCAGCGCACAGCCGGTTTTGCTCTCAAGTTGCCTCTCGCTCGCTCTCTCTCTCTCCCTCTCCCTCTCCCTCTCCCTCTCCCTCCCTCTCTCTCGCTGTCTCTCTCTCCCCCTCTCTCCCACACAAACACACACAGTACCACACTTCCCACACGGACGAGATGCCAGTCAACCGGCAGGCGGCACCTAATTGCTTGCTGAGGTCAGCAGCTCCCACCTCCGTCATTACTGTGAGTCTTGATTTCCGCTTTCCCCTAACAGGATGTGACTTTTAGTGTTTATAAGAAATGCTCTCTATGTTTGCCGAGAAGCTTGCGGCGAGGGGCGTTATCGGCAATTTTCGGGCAACACAGGGTGACGCCCGGTGTATTCATCAGCATCACCTTTTGTAAGAGCATGACTATAACCCTTTCAGCCGGAATGAAAGGAAATTAAATTGTACATATTTCCGGTGAGTTTGCTCCCGAACCATACACCCTCACAAGTGTGTGACGTTAGGAAGCGGCAGGGCTATTTTCATCCAGCTGGACGTTGTATGCACCAGTGGAGAACCCTGTTCACAATCCCCCTGAGGTATCGCACAGGTCAATGTCACACACATTCACCTCTCTCTGCCTCTGCCTCTCCCCCTCTCCCCCTCTCCCCCTCTCCCCCTGTCTCTCTCACCTGTCATCTCTTTCTCTCTCCCCGTCTCTCGTCTCGTTAGGTCACACCAGGGTAGTTGAGCCCTGTGCACTGAAAAGGATCATTAATCAAGTGCTCGGAGCTTTGGGGCCCTTCAGCTCCTTTTAATTACCTTTGTTTTATGCTCCTACCAACATCCACATTCGTTTATTATGCCCGGACAACGTGGTGAGGCCCTGTTGTGAGGCGTGTTGCTGTTGTTGCTGCTCTGTGCTCCGTGCGTGCGTTTGTGTGCGAGCGTGTCGGTGCATGTGGGCTGCCGTTAAAGATGGCGATAGCCAATGAGGGACGGCCTTAAATCACACACCCACTCATAATAGGGCTGGCATATTGATTTCCTCTGCGCGATAAATTCACTGCTCCGCTTTGAGGCTGCTTGGAGCGCGTATCGAAAGGGAATGCCTCCCCCCCCCCAAAAAAAAGAAAGAAAACTTCATTCCGAGACAAACGATGATCCGGAGCATCTGTACTTCCCTGGGCGCATTTGATTCTCTGGGCACACATCAATAATGTTAATTAAGAGCCAGTGTCAGTTAAGAAGGGGAGGGGGGGGCAACGGTAGCTTGATGGCGTAGGAAAAAGTCATCATGGTGCAGTAATGAGTATTCACTCAATCTGACGGGCTTACATAATCTAGTAGTCAGTCAGGCAGACTAATTGTTATTTATGTCCAGATTGGTTCATTTTAAAGTTACTGTGGCACTATTTTTTGTTGAACTATGTCTGCCATCGCTGCCGTGTTCATGGGCGTCTTCCCAGCCCTGTCCCCCAGTGACATTCTTTTTTTTTTTTTTTTTCCTTTTGATAAGCATTTACCTGATTTCGGCATGTTTCCAGTTCCCTACGGGCTCAAGTAGTGCTACTTTCCCAAGTCTGAGACGCGCCAATGGGCATAGAGTCGGGAGCGAGCTGCGGCGTTGGCTCAAGCAGTGGTGAATGACGGATGGAGGTGTACCGAAGACGACGGACAGGAATCACCAAAGTCAAGACGCGGCGGTATAAGAATGCCAAATGGGCGCGTCTGCATGTTGCGTGCGAAAGGGGTTCCGCCTGACTTGTGTCGCTTATGCACAGCCATGCTTCTCGGCTGTCTCCGTCGGCTTGGCCGATTGGTGAAATCCAGGATCCGTAGTTAAGCACCAGCCCGCCACAGTCCCCTCGCCTCGGAGGCCCGCTGAGCCGGGCTGAGGAGCCGTTTGACCCACATAAGCCGGCGCTCTGATCTCCCGATAGATATTCAGCTCAGCAACTCCTCCGCTTATCCCCTCTTTCTCTTTCGTCCCCCCACATCACCTTTTGTAAGAGCATGACTATAACCCTTTCAGCCGGAATGAAAGGAAATTAAATTGTACATATTTCCGGTGAGTTTGCTCCCGAACCATACACCCTCACAAGTGTGTGACGTTAGGAAGCGGCAGGGCTATTTTCATCCAGCTGGACGTTGTATGCACCAGTGGAGAACCCTGTTCACAATCCCCCTGAGGGGTCAATGTCACACACATTCACCTCTCTCTACCTCTGCCTCCCCCCCCCCCCCTCTCCCCCTGTCTCTCTCACCTGTCATCTCTTTCTCTCTCCCCGTCTCTCGTCTCGTTAGGTCACACCAGGGTAGTTGAGCCCTGTGAACTGAAAAGGATCATTAATCAAGTGCTCGGAGCTTTGGGGCCCTTCAGCTCCTTTTAATTACCTTTGTTTTATGCTCCTACCAACATCCACATTCGTTTATTATGCCCGGACAACGTGGTGAGGCCCTGTTGTGAGGCGTGTTGCTGTTGTTGCTGCGCTGTGCTCCGTGCGTGCGTTTGTGTGCGAGCGTGTCGGTGCATGTGGGCTGCCGTTAAAGATGGCGATAGCCAATGAGGGACGGCCTTAAATCACACACCCACTCATAATAGGGCTGGCATATTGATTTCCTCTGCACGATAAATTCACTGCTCCGCTTTGAGGCTGCTTGGAGCGCGTATCGAAAGGGAATGCCTCCCCCTCCCCAAAAAAAAGAAAGAAAACTCCCCCCCCCCAAAAAAAAAGAAAGAAAACTTCGTTCCGAGACAAACGATGATCCGGAGCATCTGTACTTCCCTGGGCGCATTTGATTCTCTGGGCACACATCTATAATGTTAATTAAGAGCCAGTGTCAGTTAAGAAGGGGAGGGGGGGGCAACGGTAGCTTGATGGCGTAGGAAAAAGTCATCATGGTGCAGTAATGAGTATTCACTCAATCTGACAGGCTTACATAATCTAGTAGTCAGTCAGGCAGACTAATTGTTATTTATGTCCAGATTGGTTCATTTTAAAGTTACTGTGGCACTATTTTTTGTTGAACTATGTCTGCCATCGCTGCCGTGTTCATGGGCGTCTTCCCAGCCCTGTCCCCCAGTGACATTCTTTTTTTTTTTTTTTTTCCTTTTGATAAGCATTTACCTGATTTCGGCATGTTTCCAGTTCCCTACGGGCTCAAGTAGTGCTACTTTCCCAAGTCTGAGACGCGCCAATGGGCATAGAGTCGGGAGCGAGCTGCGGCGTTGGCTCAAGCAGTGGTGAATGACGGATGGAGGTGTACCGAAGACGACGGACAGGAATCACCAAAGTCAAGACGCGGCGGTATAAGAATGCCAAATGGGCGCGTCTGCATGTTGCGTGCGAAAGGGGTTCCGCCTGACTTGTGTCGCTTATGCACAGCCATGCTTCTCGGCTGTCTCCGTCGGCTTGGCCGATTGGTGAAATCCAGGATCCGTAGTTAAGCACCAGCCCGCCACAGTCCCCTCGCCTCGGAGGCCCGCTGAGCCGGGCTGAGGAGCCGTTTGACCCACATAAGCCGGCGCTCTGATCTCCCGATAGATATTCAGCTCAGCAACTCCTCCGCTTATCCCCTCTTTCTCTTTCGTCCCCCCACCTCTTATCTGCGGGCAGAAACGCGCCTTCCCCTCGTTGTCAGAGCCGGCGCCGAGCTCAGGGAGGAGGGCAAAGCGAGAAGAGACGGTGGGGAAAGCGAACGTCTGTTTTCAAGCGTCGGCTGTTCGGTCGGCTTCGACGCCCCGCGCAGAAAGAAAACGCACAGCGTTCTCCGCGGGAATCTCCGAGACGGCGCGGCAGAGATTGGAGCGTGCTTTTGTGACTCCTGACTGCAGGCTGCAATCACAGGCCGCAACATCAGCATACGTCTCAGAACCAGGTCGGAGTGCCACCTTGCCTTGAATGGGGGCTGAAAGGCCGTTTGACGATTTGATCGGTAAATGCTCCTGGAATATGCATGGAGGGCCAACACTGAGGGGACTCCGTTTGTACGCGCAGCAGATGTTTGTCGCCCGAGTGATGTTCTCGGCAATCATGTATTGACACTTGACGATTTGAGAGATCGCCGTCGTTGCTTACTTCCACAGAGAAACTTTAGTCATCGCAGGGGTTATGTATTTCAGTTCAAAAAATATATAATAACGGAATGTAATGGAGGACTTTTCGATGAGCCGTCTGGCTTGTCCGCATCAAAAAAAAAAAAAAAAAAAAAAAAGGTTTCTGTGTTTCTGGACAGATGCCACAAGTGAAGACGCACACAATCCATCGTAGAGACTGTGCGCTGGTTCAATAGTCCATTTAACAGAATCTCATTCATTATGGAGCGTTGTGGTACACCTTGTTTGTTCAGACAACTTTGAACAAAAACATCGCTGAGGGCATCAGTTGGATCGTTTTCCTCCACCTTGCTGGGGGAAAGCTGTGAAGAACCGGAGAGCAAATCTACACTTAAGAGTTTGAAATGCATTCTTTCAGTGCGGTTTTCACCGATACTTCGCCCCAGGTTTTCATCTTCTCGAATTCGCGGCTCTGTAGGATTAACGCCAAGCGCCAATAATGTAGTAGCACAGTACTCCACCACAGTTCCACGAGTCAAAGAGCCATTTGTCAAATTGAAAAATGTACGAGAATATCCACATAAAATAAAACACTGCAGCTTCAAGAGGGATGTGCCAGGAAACTGTTTGTTTGCACTTTTTAACGTAGTCCGCGGAGGCAAAGACACTTTCTTGTTTTAATACACACACACACACACACCCACACACACCCACACACACACACACACACACTCAAACAAGACTTGGAAAGACTCGGAGAGATCTGGCGGCATATCCTTCAGCTCTCGTTAATCCCTCTGAGCGCACAGACTGGCAAAACTGGCACAGCACAACGCCATGGTGAGCTTTTGGTGTGGGAGAGAGCGAGAGAGAGCGAGAGAGAGCGAGCGAGAGAGAGAGAGAGAGAGAGAGTAACCTTCTATCTAGAAAGCCTATCCATGCCGTATCACTCCTCCAGCCTCTAAACCAGGGGGGATTTTTTTCCTTTTCCCTGTCTTCACGTCAAACCTCCCACATTTTCCGTTTCTAGACAAAGCTGCTGGTAGCTGTTTTTTTTTGTTTTTTTTGGCTATCATTTTAATTTTTTATTTGTTTATGACGACCCTTCATAAGGGATATGGTTCTAAATGCTGTTTTATACTGTTTTTATGCTGATGAGTTTTGTTTTCTGTCCTTGAGCCTTGCTTTCAACATTTCGCCATATATTCTGTTTATATGACTGAATATGTTTTAGACATTATCAGAGGGCGGGCGTTTAGCTTGACAGTGTTTGTGCCCGTGTCTCTGCAGATGTCACATCCGGGTGATTGACACCTTTGGGACGGAGCCAGCTTACAATCACGAGGAGTATGCCACCCTGCACGGCTACCGGACCAACTGGGGTTACTGGAACCTCAACGCCAGACAGTACATGACCATGTTCCGTAAGAACTAACTTTAATTCCATACATTTAATTCTAAAGCAGGACCTAAAGGAAAATGCCCTGATTTCATGCGTTTTTATCCGAATGTGAGGCATAGCTTCAATTTGCAGCAATTCATTGATTTAAGTTTTTTTTTTTCTTTCCCACATTGAAACCATATCATATACTGTATACAATGGACCAACATCTCTTACCTTTGCTTATTTGAACATCACCTCAAGCATTGGTGGTATACAACGCGAGGTTATGAACGTTGACACGCACAACATCTGTCATCGTTTTTTGTTTTTTTTTGGTCACTCTCATTCAAAATATAATAATTGGTGTTTTGTGTGACTTTCTTTGACAGGTCTGGCTGCCCGTTCCCATTAATCACATTATTTAGGTGTAATATGTTTAATGCGGCTACTTTCAGCCCCACCGCAGCTTAAATGACCCCTCTGGCTGTGTCTGCTCCTTTCTCAATCCCGTTTCTTTTCCCGTTTAATGCGACACAACATGTCTTATCTGCTGTTTTCGAAGCTGTCGTTGTAACCGTCCCGTTCTTTGCCGCTACCGACTACCCCATTGACTACTTAACTTCGCTCTAACATTCAGTTCTCATCAGTTTCGTGCCTATGAGGCTACAACTGGCGCTCAACAGCCAGGTCGTAACAGCATTAATACTGTATGTGAACTGTTTCAAACTAATCTAAACTCGAGCCCCAGGAGCAGGACTATTTCTGCTATTCAATAGATGAGAATGTGCATCGATAACCAACCGTGTCCATGTCCAACAGCTGCTGGCTTTTTGACAATCGCTATTTAGGGAGGGGATAATCACAATTATTTTGCCGTTGAACTGAATAGTGCTCCTTCTGCCTCATTTACTGTGAAACCTTCTTTCTCCTCCTCTCTTTGTGTGATGCTTTCTCTCTCTTGGCCACTATCCTGCCTTTCCCTAATACTCTCTCTCACGCACACACGCACACACACGCACACACACACACACACACACACACACACACACATCCATCCAGCTCACACACCAGACAACTCATTCATGGGCTTCGTTTCGGAGGAGCTGAATGACACGGAGAAGAGGATCATTCAGCAGAGCAAAGTCAACAACATGGCCGTGG
Source organism: Colistium nudipinnis (assembly GCA_016785305.1). Lineage (NCBI taxonomy): Eukaryota > Metazoa > Chordata > Actinopteri > Pleuronectiformes > Rhombosoleidae > Colistium > Colistium nudipinnis. The sequence continues at coordinate 578,221 of JAFBJU010001479.1, forward strand.
TGTATGGAAAAGAGGCCAGCATGTGGAAGGTAAAGACGGCAACGTTCCCGCGTGCACAAACACAAATGTGTTCATTGCTGCTTTAAATCTTGAAGCTGCTTGCTTTGGCAAAAGAATATTCATTTAGCATTTCTCTATCATTGTTATCCTTCCCGGATTTCAAAACATTAAATGAATGCAAAATGGTTGCAAAGTGGATACAGTAAATACACACACACACACACACACACACACACACACACACACACACACACACAGCCACACAACCGCAAACCTACTAAAAATGTACACGTATGCAGTATAATCCTGTTCATGCAGATACATGCCTGTGCATACTACTACTCCTACTCCTACACAGTCCTGTACATGTAATGAATTGATGCACACGGTGTACACCTGCATCCACGCAGGTATAAAGCATGTATTAAAAACATACGTTGAATGGCTTCACTGTGCGCTGCACTGTTGTATCCAACCGGGAGGGGTTGGTACGTACGTATTAAAAGATGAATTCTCTTGTCAGTGTTGATATATGCAAATATGTGGCTTCAAATATCCAATTGCACTCTTTCCCCCCGCCGCCCCCCCCCCCCCCCCCCCCCCTTTGGATTATGGGCAATATTTGAATCTAAAACAGCTGCCTGCTCTCCTCTGTACAAAGTGTGGAGGGGCACAGTGGTGCTTCCCTGGTTAAAATATTAATGAGCCGTTGGTCTGTCCGTACGGTTCCCGGGATTTCTTTGTCTGTGGCTTGCAAAATAGACGAGACGCAAGACCGTAAAAGCACAATAATCTGTGGAAGCCTGGCCGGGGAAAAAGCCAGAAAATGTACTTTTTTGTGTCCACATTGTGTCTGCGTTGTTTTTGACTGATTGCGTTTTGTGTCCCCATTATGCTCTCTCTCTCTCTCTCTCTCTCTTCCACGTGTACGGCGCGCCGCTGCGTGTGGCTGGACGGCCCATCAGCTTCAGGTAAGAGCTCGTTCCTTTTTTTTAAAGAAATGTTCCCCGTCACGTCCGTCGCGGCGCTCGTGTGTGCGCAAAAGCGCGGGTCTGCTGGCACGTGGAAGGAGTACGCGCACGCTCATAAACACACGAGGCCCGGGCCCCAACGCTCATCCCCGTCCCATTGGAGAGAGGCGATGGATGACGAGCGACTCGTGACGGAGCACTTGGAAAAGCGCCAGCACCCCTCTTCTGAGTGTTATGCTTCAGATTGGGGCACCACCACTGGCGGTCGTGGCTCCGTCCCTGCCCTTGAACGTTGTTCACGTTCGCAACCAGCATTGCCTAAGATGGCGCTGCGTTTTACGAACAACTCAAGTTCGACACTTTTTTTTTCTTGAAAAATGCCAAAAGTGAAAGTGGGCCGTTTTCAAAATGCCAAAACTAAACTGGGGTTAAGTCGAGAAAAAAAGGCTTCTTCAGTGCAGAGCATTACACGTCGCTCCACGACACAAACCGTCCGCTGACGAAGATGTCGACGGCCAACTGGAAATGTGCGGCTTTGGCCGGAATATTTGAGCGTCGATATTTTCCATGTCGGTGCCTATTGAAATCCCCGTCCAAGCAATTGCTCCAGGAACCAAATGCTAAGGCCAGTATTGAAAAAAGATTCAGAGACAGTGTTCCAACCAACGGTTGGGAGCCCACGTTAAGTGACCGCGCAGCGACGGCTGATATGCGAGAGCATAAGAATGGAAAAAATGTGAGGCTTAGTAAATAATTCTGCTTGTCTTCACACGTCCAACTTTTTTTATTTTATTTTTATTTTTTTTTCCGAAAATGGGAACCGGCCCAGCACAACCGACGTATTCCGCTTCGCCCAACAACGGCTGCGAGTGGCCGTGACCGAACCCGCTCCCTTCCGCGCGCCTTTCCTCCCCTCTGCTAATTCGTGTTGTCTGCCGAACTTAGCGCTTGAGCTAATCTCCTAATTGGCTGGGAAAATCCTCACAGTGGAAACCATCGATCGCCACGGCCTCCTATTATGGCTGCGGGCGGGCGCCCGCGCGGGGGGGGGTGGGGGCTGTGTTCGGGGGCTACAGTAAGCTGCTTAGACTGCAGACAGCCAGTCGATACCCGGGGTTGCGCTCCATTCACACGATTCAATTTTGGTCCCAGGTTGACGCCAAAGTGTGAGCCTCGGCGTGGTTTTTCAACACAATATCAACACTGTTGTGTCTGCGTGCGATTAAGCATGGCATCACGCATCTACTCCAGCCCGAGCACTATGGTATTAAAAACATTCACCGGCCTGGTTCATGCTGCACACCAAGGTTATATGATGTTGAATGTTTCTCTTTTAGCAAATAACCTATTCATTCCACGAAAAGGATTTTATACATATATATATATATTTTACTGGCTTTTAACTACTCAGCATACTGCACCGAATGTGTCTATAGACACAGGTGACACGTGACAGAATAACAGATTTGATTTGTGTGCCAAATCAAATCACGCCTAAAGCCACCCATTCAGAGACGACACTTTAGGATCACAGACAGACTGTGTGTGTGTGAGTCTGTGTACTCTGGAGCCTCGAAGCCTATCCTCCCCTATGCCGCTCCTTTCGCATTGAGCCCCTCCTCCTCTCCTGCCCGTACCCTTGCCCCTCACCGTCCTCCTCCTCTCCCAGCAGGGTAAGGAAGGGTTCCTGCAGATTCTCCACCGGTACATGGAGGTCCACGGCACAGTGTACTACGAGACCCAGAGACCTCCGGAGGTCCCAGCCTTCGTGAAGAACCACGGCCTGCTGCCCCAGCATGAACTGCAGCAACTGCTGCGCAAGGCCAAGGCAAGAAACTGTAGAAGATATCACACACACACACGCACATACACACGCACACACACACACACGCATCACTCGTTCACACTCGGTGCTGAGTGCTCACAGCTGGCGTCTGTGTGCACTCTTAACCTGCAGATTTACACATTATACACGCAATATAATGACGTGCTATGGAGAACACCATCCTTATTGAAGAGCATTTGTGTTTCTTCCCAGCTCTTTATCGGCTTTGGTTTCCCCTACGAAGGCCCCGCCCCTCTTGAAGCGATAGCCAACGGCTGCATTTTCCTCCAACCGAAGTTTCGCCCACCGCACAGCTCGCTCAATCACGAGTTTTTCCGAGGCAAACCCACCTCCAGGGAGGTACGTTTGTAATGCACGACGGCTCCCCGCCATCAAGCAGTCAGAGGCTGGAACCAGACCTCCTGTCAGACGCACAGGAACAACGTCTACCTAATGATTGCCCCGCATCTGTCTTCCGAAGGTGTCCTCCCAGCACCCGTATGCAGAGCAGTACATCGGCAAACCCCATGTCATGACGGTGGACTACAACAACTCCCTGGAGTTCGACTCTGCCATCAGAGAAATCATGAGGACCAAGGTATTGTCACGCACTGTGCACCGGTTACGTGCGCAGGCGGAACACAAGTTGAATATATGAGTGTGTCGCAGCAAAAGAAATGGAAGGGATAAATTGTCTAGCGAAGAAACATTTTTTAGTGGTACGAACGGGATCAATGTGCTGAAGGATCCGTTCAATATTCCTCAATTAAAAGAAGTGTACATTTGAAAGATGGTGCTACCCGTAGTGATGACTGTGTGTGTGTGCCCCGCCTGTCTCTCTAAAGTTTGAGGACACATTTTGTTTCAAAACTTCAATGAGGATGTTTTGAGAGAGAGAGAGTGTGCGAGCGCGTGTGTCTGTGTGTGTGTGTGTGTGTGTCCAGTCAAGGGTGAAGTGGTCTATCAGCTCTCTCTCAGTGGTCTGACAGAGCAGACAGAGCAGTCAGCCGGTGCTGCTGAGCTGTAGCTTCTCTGACAAGACAGACAAGACGAAGAGATGACACCCGCGCGCGAGTGCGCGCGCGCGCACACACACACACACACACACACACACACACGCAGGCACAGGCAGAACCACAGTCGGATCCTCGAGTCGGAGTCGCTGAAATTGCACTGGTCAGGTGTATCAGCACAGAGATCCCTACCTGCACATTACAGCCATTAACTACGAGACACACACACACACACACACACACACACACACACACACACACACACACACACACACACACACACACACACACACACACACACACACACACAAACACACAAACACACAAACATACGCACACGTGTGCACACACCGCGCGAGGCTCATGTTCATTCATGCAGGACGAAGCAATCTCTGGCACACAGGTCCTCGCGTTCCAATAAATCCTTTCTCCATTTTTTTTCTCTCACACAGTCCCGTTTCTTTCTTTCTTTCTTTCTTTCTTTCTTTCTTTCTTTCTTTCTTTCTTTCTTTCTTTCTTAATGACTTACTTCCACATACTCGGTGAAAGTTTTGAGAGCCGTTTGTGCCTTTCATTTCATAGCAAATTTCTCTGTTAATGATCTCCACCTGCTTCTGCAAATGAGAATGCGCCCTCGCGCCCCTGTCAGCATGGCCTGTGCCATCCCGCCTGGCTATGTAAAAGGAAAGAAGAGAAGTGATAGAGGGAAAAAAAAAAAACTCTGGTTTCACAGAGTCCACGTGTTTACTTTCTGCTCCGGCTGACAAAGTCGATTACCATGAGGCTTTGATCAGATCTGCAGCGCGCCCAACTTTTTAAATTGCGCCATCCCTCTGCCTACTGGCTTTGCAGTGGCTTCTGAAGTGGGCCGGGTCTGATTTCACACGTGGCTGAACATCGGACTGCTTTGGTTTCAGACTGGAAGTGCAATCTAGTGAGTTATGTGTCATTTACAAAGGCCGCCTGATTTTTCTAAAGACCCGCCTCAGTCACGGCTGATTCGGCAAATTCTATTTATATTAATTCTGGCCTTGCGCTGCTTTTAAAGGATCCAGTTTTGTGTTGACTTTATGTATCGTGTGGACCTCGCTCGTCACAGCAGGACATGATCTATTGGCAAATGCAATAAAGCCTAATGAGTTTCAAACAGCGACAAACAGTGATTATGCGTTGCGGGACTCTGACAAAAGTAGGATTTATCTGCTCAAATGGAAATGGAGAAGAGGCGGCTTATTGCAATTTGTGAACAATGAGCCGACGGCAAAAACGCACACCGCAATATGTGAAAAATACGTAAATAATGACGGATTGACGAGTGCGCCTTTTTTTCCCTTTCTTTCCTCGTCATTATCCAGGTGGAACCCTATTTGCCTTACGAGTACACCTGTGAGGGGATGCTGGAGAGAGTCCATGCCTACATACAGCACCAGGTGAGGCCCGGCCCATGCCAATAAATGCAGCGACCATAATCCTGTGTGCATAGAACGGTTTCAGGTCGTGGCTCCTCTCCCTCATTCATGCATTACATCATATACAGTATATATTCGCCAGCTCTCAAACCTCCCCACTTAACTCAATATTTCATATCGTGTGTGTGTGTGTGTGGTGGGGGGGGGGGGGGGGGGGGGCGGTTTGTAATTCAGTGGCGGGGGGGGGGGGGGGGGGGGGAGCGTAGTGTGTAGATCAATGTCTCTCTTCTCCAGGTATAAAGACTGTGTGATTAATCTCCATGCTAACTCTCATTACGAAACACACAACTGCCCTGTGGCTCTAAAGCAGAAGGTCCTCTGACACTAATGAGGAGGGATCAGTAACGGGGAAAGAGTAAAAGTTTGAAGACGATAATGATGGCAGGCTGGCATGACAGAAAGCCTCCTTTTTTTTTGCCCCCCTTTTCTTTGGATAATCGCACGCTGGCTGTCGGACGAACGGCCCTCATGCCACCTCTAGAATTACACCTAACCTGCGCTCCCGTCATTCCCCGAGATCCTCCGGTCTCGGTCTTTTCGTGCCTCTCGTGTTATTTGTCGAAAATGGACGAACAAAACCAGCTAATTGACACACACACGGTGACTGTGGTTTTGGTCAAGGCCGAACGCGCCGCCGCCGCGCAAGCGCTCGCGCACTTAGTCGGAAAAGCCTACGTGAGCCGCTAATCTGATGACGTCAACAGAAAGCTGCTCCGCTAATGAGCCGCTCCCATTGTGTCTCCTGTGCAGACGCGGGGGTGGTGAGTACAGCGCTCTGATCATATCGTACAGGCTGTTTGTGTGGTGTTGCATATAGCCAGTGGCCACGGTGGTGCAGTAGTGCCCTCTAAGCAGCCATTGCAATACTGCACAATAAGGTCACTGGGCAGCACGAAAACGCCTGCTGTACGAAATAGCCGCCTTTAAATGTGCTTTCCGCTGATCATCCGTCTGTCTATAAACTCAGTGGTGGCTCCTCCATACGCTCAGACTAACTGAAGTGTGATCGCGCAAACTCATTGCGCCGTCTCCTCCCCCTGCAGGACTTCTGTGCCCCGGAGGCTCCCTTCGTACCGGCCGACCACTCCAAACAGGGGTCCCCCACCGGCGGCGGCGGCGGGGTCGCGGGACCTCTGTTTGTGCCGCGGCCCAACGCCACGGCGCTGGGCTGGTCGCCCGGTGTGCCGGCTCCCCCCGCCTGGCCTCCGCTCGTCTCCCTCAGGCTGCTCGCGTCTCAGGAGGGAGAGTCCTGCGTGGAGGCCTGCCAGTCGGCCGGGTTCGTCTGCGAGCCCGCTCACTTCCGCTTCATCAACAACAAGGAGGCCCTGCGTGGGTACGTCAACTCACTTACTGCCTGACAGCACAACGGGGAGGGGAAAAAAAAACAACAACATTTGATGCATTCCAGCGTCTTGATTCCTCCGTCTCGATCTTTGGGCTTTTTTGATTTTGTCATGTCCGCGGAAATCGCGATAGCGTGATGCCTCGTGACTAATTGTCACCTTAATCTACATTTAACGCAAAGAACATGAGTAAATGAACCGCGGTGTGCTGTTTTTTTTTTTGGAGCGCACGAACCAGGTGATTTCAAATTATGTAAAGTATCAAAGTAGTATTAAAATGGTTCAGTCAAAATAGGATCCAGTCATGTTGCCGAGGGTTCTATTTGATATGTGCTCATCTCTTGTCAAATAAAAAAGGGTTGAGGCAGAATCCAACCCGGTATTTATCTCGTTTACTGCACCAGCTCCGGGGTTGGTGAACCAGAAGTTCGCACATTGCCCTCCTTTCCTTCCTAGTGTGAACACCCCCTGGTGTCTGAGTCTCTCCTCCAAACACCCTTCACCTGCCTGCTCTGGCTTCTTGCTCTTTGCACCCATTTCATCCTGCAAGCATCTTGGAGCTGGTCTTCGCGTGCAGTGCCTCGCTCCTTTTGTTTCCCTTCTCGAAGAGTTATCTTTCTCACCAGGACGTCTCACAGCTGCACTTTTTTTTTTTTTTTTTTTTTTCTTGTGACTTCTTCACCGAAATCAAACCTCTCTCTATTCCCCTGTCTCTCCTGTCATATGTCTCATATAAAAATTACTTTTTATAACTTGTGTATTCTGGCTTTCAAAGTTGCCCTTTGAAGAATATTCCCCCCTCTGAATAATCCCAGTCAACTGAGGTTTCAGTATTTATTCATCCCTCTGCCTGTCCTCAGGTTGGAGGTGCAGTGCGACGTCGTGGACTCGGAGATCAACCACATCCTCCCGGCCTTCTCGGTGGTGCGGCAGGAGTGTGGCCTCCAGCGGGAACCTCTCCTCTTCAGCTGTGCGGGTCACTCCCCCAAATACAGACGTCTGTGCCCCTGCAGAGACTTCCGCCATGGCCAGGTGGCGCTGTGCAGAAACTGTTTATAATGGGACGAGGCGAGGTGGACGGAAAGAGAAAAGAATGAAACACAGATTGGGATTGAGGTATGGGGGCACCGCAAACGGCCAGAGCCAGGCTAGGCCTGGCCGGTTAATTTCGTGTCGCAGTGAGGCAGGTTCCTGGCGAAATGTAGAGTTGATGAGGAACCTGCATGTTGTATTTTGAGGAGATTGCGGTACGCTCTGAATAAGTGCCAGCTTGATTGTGGTGGACTGTAGTGGTTATGTTGAAACAGGCGGGAGACACAGAGCGAGACTCCTTAGAACAGGGTAGCAGCGATTCCGGGGTGTCATTACGATAAGGAAGTCCGCTCCGCTGAAAGGTCAAGGCCCCCCGCCCCCCCCCCCCCAGCCACACAACTCTCGCATTGAGCCCTCGAACCATCGCATAATAGTTTGTGAGAGATGTGATGCACCACATTTCATCTTTCGGAACTGCAACTCGAAAAAAAAAAAATACAGTATATATATATATATATAAGGAGTTTTAGGTTGGCACATGTACTTGCAGCTGCAGAAAATCTCAGTATTAGGCCTACAGTGTAAATCCATGATAGAGTCTTCAAAAACGGTGGTTTTGGAGACGGGCAACCTTGGGTCAATATCCAATCTCCTCTCTGCACTTGGACAAAGGATGATGGACAGACGGGTTATCCCCCCCCCCCCCCACCCTTTCCTCCCTCCGATGACGGACAGAGTCATTTATCAGACCGAAACCGCCAGTCTGAGGCAACAGTGGTCAATGCAATCATCTCTGGTCACAGAAAGAAGGCAGGTGGACAGAGGACAAAGATAAGGGGTACAAGATTCTTTTTCAGTAAATAAGCCTTCGGAGTTCTGGGCCGGATTTTTAGACCTTGTGGGCTTTTTGTTGAGAAAAGAAATCATAAAATAAAACGAAAATTCAACAGACGAGGCGGGTTTCCACTCAGTTCTTTCCTGTCTTTTGACATTGCAGGCTTTCTTCTTTTCTCCAACTAGCCACCGCCGACATCCTGTCACATATCCATGAACTCAACCTGACTGTAAGAGGCTCACGATTTGTGTGATTGTTTAATGGCACCGTATGACCCTCGTTTTTTTTTTTTTTTTTTTTTTTTTCCTGCGATGCAATATGACGTACTGATGCAAATGAGCTAAAAGATCATAACTCATTGGAGACTCTATTGTGTGGGATCGAGGACTATTGTAGCATGGATGAACGTGAATCTGAGCCCCGGAAGGCCTCATCGTTTGGCCTATAAATTCAGAGTTTCTTATTTATCTCCGGGAGGCTCAGGGTGACTTTCAGACTTAATACACATGGCTGCCTGGAAACCAGACGGCGGAGTGTTCCTACCACTGCAACCGTTTTTTGTACAACACAAAGTGTGTGCGTGCGTGCGTGCGTGCGTGCGTGCGTGCGTGCGTGCGTGCGCATGTCTGTTAGTGTCAAATGTATTTTTCATTAATGGCCCTCGCCAGTCTCATTATGTCTTCACCTATCATTGATATATTATGGCGTAGCTGGAGGTGGAGGAACTTATTTCTTTAACTACTGTGTATTTTATGTAATACATTACATTATATTTATGTGATATATATTTTTTTTATGAGAGGAAGGAGCTTATAATGGGATGAATCAACAATGAGAACAATTGTGAGGGGAAGTCCTAATATTATATATTTTGCATGATAATCATGTAGAATAGAAAAGAATGAGCAATGAGCAGATGTGTGTGCAATCGCTCCTACAGTCTTACCATGCATCTCATCGTCTCTGTCTTGTGTGTGTTTGTGTTTCCAAGCTGCTTTTAAATCTGTATGTAGATAGCAGCATTAATGAGCTAATTTTTGGTCCTATTTGGTCTGTCAGATGTTTCGGAATTTGAATTAGAACCACATCCAAGAATGTTATTTGTGGTCTTTAAACAATAATTAATCGGGACTGGAACAGAAATAAGGAAACGTATTTGTCAAAACCTGCTGTTCTTCGGTTTAAGTGTGTGTGTGTGTGTGTGTGTGTGTGTGGGTGTGGGTGTGTGTGTCTGTGTGTGTGTGTGTGTGCGTAGGTGTGTGTGTGTGTGGGTGGGTGTGTGGGTGGGTGGGTGGATGTGAGGTTATAGTTGTGGGTGTGTGGGTGGGTGGGTGGATGTGAGGTTATAGTAGACATGTCAGTCGTACATGTCATTTTCCAACATACCTTACTACACACGCACACACACACGCATCATATTCTACTATGGTCAAACACTCTCTGAGGAGCGCAGCGGCTTCTCTAAAAATCTGCAACATATAATCACACAGTCTCACTATACTCACATTCACTTTCTATTCAAATTCCAGAGTGTAATTTTTCCCCTACCTCCCTCCTCTCACTTTTCATGGTGTTTTGTGTGTAATTTCTCCGAGAGTTCTCAGAGGGCCAATTTGCCTGCCAAACATTTGCCACAACAGTCTTGCTGACACACTGTTTGTACATTGTAGCTGCTACGGTGCGTGTGGCCCTAATTAGCACTTCCCCCTCGGTTTACACCACAGTGCATGTGTGTTTGTGCCTACGTTAATGTGTGTTGATGTCTGGAAATAAGGGGAGGGATTTTTTTCGGGTGCCAGCTTGCGTGTGCGTGCGTGTGCGTGCGTGCGTGTGTGATGAAGCGTTGTGTTGCTGTTTGCAAATGCGAGCTCGCCTCCAGATGTGAAGACAAATACTCATCTCTTTGTAGTACTTTCTTACGTGTCCTGGCACAGCTCTTTAATGAAGCTGACGTCCTTTTGAAGTGGAGGAGGAGGTGGACGATGCACACAGTGCCTGTAGTCATGTGGCCATGCCGCTGGGCTTTTTCACATCAAGGTGGAGTGGGCCTGTTTCCTATACGCCCTCGGATGTGCTGCTATCTCGGTATCTCCCTCAGGAAAGAAATCTCTCCTGCTGTGCCAATACTGAAGATTGGCAGGGTTCAAACCTTGGGAGACCATAGCGGGGAATTTTTATACAGGTATAAACTATATGCTTTTCTGCCCTGGGGGTATACGGTGCTTGACAACAATAGGGATATTTACATTTATGTGTGTGTGTGTGTGTGTGTGTGTGTGTGTGTGTGTGTGTGTGTGTGACTGAATCCCTGTAAATCCCAGCAGAAAATGCGACGGAGCTGTGATTCATCTTTGTTTTGTAATAAAATATCCCTCAGACCCGTACCAGAGTGAGAGCTCGAGAGAGAGAAAATGATAAGGGGGAGAGTGAAAAGGAAAAAAGCGATGAGGAAAAGAATATAAAAGCTGGGAGAGGGGATGCGGTAGAATGAAATTAGAAGAGGCAAGAGGAGAATGGATAGAAATAAAATGGGAAGCAGAGAAGTGAATGAAGATGTAATGGAGGAGAGGGAAAAGAGGGGGAGAAGCCGAGAGGAAGAAAAGGAGGCGACGGGAGCCAGGAGAGGTCGACAGCATCCTCATCAATAATGCATATCTCACTGGCGGACTCCTACGAAGAATTGACATGGGTCTGAATATATAAAGTTTGGTGTAAATAAAAGCGACACTTTGATATTTAAAGAGCAGCAAATCAATGGCAGATACCCAGGTGAGCAGGGAAACCCCCCGCCGTCACCCCCCCATCGCTCTCTCTCGCTTCCTTTTTCTTTTCCTCGGTATCAAATGAGAGAACAGTGGCTTGTGTGACAATAAGCTGCGCAGATAACACCCGAGGAGCCATGTGCGCTTTGTTTATTCGCATGCATTTATTCTACCTTTTTCTCCTCTGGCCCAGGTTCCCCACAGCGACTCCACTCTAATCTCCTCTCACCCGCGGAATGCCTCCCTTTTCCGCACTCCTCTTTCTTCTTCCATCATCCCTCCGTCTCTCCATGCCTCCAACTTTTTTTTTCAGAGCCAGCTGTTGTATGACCACAGTGCGTTCGGGGTCCCTGAAAAGCCCCCAGTACCTACTTTCATCTTTCTTACAGCCACCCCCTCACCAAAACCCTAACCCTAACTTCATACTATTAGGGGTTATATGCCTGGAATTAGGGTTTTGATTAACCCTAACCCTAACCCTAATTCCAGACTTATAGGGGTTATAAGAATGGAGTTAGGGTTAGGGTTTTGTTGAAGCGTCGCTGCTAGAGTTATGGGAGTCAGTACCAGGGGATTTTCAGGGATGCCGAACGCGCTGGTCTTGGTCCTGTGTCGCTCGGACATCAGGAAGTAGGTCAAAGGTCAAAAAGCACAAAAGTGTCTGGCAGTTTCACCCATTTCCCGATGTCTGTGCTACACGGGACCAAGACCAGTGCGTTCGGGGTCCCTGAAAAGCCCCCAGTACCTACTTTCATCTTTCTTACAGCCACCCTTCACCAAAACCCTAACCCTAACTTCACACTATTAGGGGTTATATGCCTG